>CM046444.1:15943380-16300880 GCA_025506515.1 Flaveria trinervia
TAATCACTTTCAAAAGTGAGAGCCTCTTCCATATGGACATCCTGAACAGGTTCAGAAGTGTCCACCTCAGCAATAGGTGACTGATGGGGGCTAGAACTAGGAACCTTAGAAGCACTCATCTCTTTTTGAGTGGGGGAGAAGAAGAGCGAATCATGGTACTCACTGAAACCTAGATCTTCATCAGTGTAGAAATCAAGGTTGGGGATTGGTTGGTTGAGATCTAAAGGCTGGGGATGGTAACTGACCCCTGAAGGTTGATCACTTGAGTGTGGAGACTTAGAGTGATGGCTTAAGGCAGTTTGGCTTATGAGCTCATCAGGCTGAGCATGAGGAACCTCAACACTAATCCTTGAAGAGATAGGAGTGGTCTCCTCCTCAGGAGAAGTGGGAGCTCTAGTTTCCACTTCCTCCTGTATGGGTGAGTGTATGGGGGCTTCCACAGACTGAATAGTTTGAGTAGGGGTTCGTTTGGATTTTCTTTGGTAGGTGAGGGTGATTTGTGGCTGTGTATGTGGTTAGGAAGTAGCAGGTGTGGGTCAACACTAGTTGGTTCTGCTAGGTTGTCACCTTGAGCAATGAGCTCTAACATTTTTGGGACCAGGGCTGTTTCCACCCCTGAGAAGCCAACAATAAGCTTTCTTAATATTGTAAAGATGTCGGGCTTCATCTGTCCCAATTTAAGAATGTTACCTGTTCCCCTTAACTATGAGCCCAGTTCATAGTTAAGAATGTACTGAACATATCTTGGAAACATGTAATATTCTAAGGAATCTAAGTTTGCAAGTAAGTTAGTATAAACAAATTGAGAATACTTGAACTTGATCCCCTAAATCATTCCATGGATAATGAAGAAGAGATCCTCAAAAATCTGGTCCCATCCACCATGCTTGTTTGATAAGCTGTGGATGACCACATGGAGGAGGAATCTCCACTGGGATGAGACCTTTCATTTCTTGAAGGTCTTTACAGAGAAATCTCCCTCATGCCCCATCTGCTCAAAAGGATGATTGACAGCTTCTTTGGGAAAGAACATCTCACCTTTTTCATCATCCAGCTGAAGATGCATGTTGATTATGGCCGGAGTGATGAAGACTATTCTCCCCTGCATTGTGGCAGATAGTGCCTTCTCCCCATCCATTACGACCTCTTGGCAGGTCTTCCAAAATTCAAGCAGATGATCCTCATAAAGTGAAGGATTAATGGTTAGGGAGGTGAAATAGTTGACAAAGCTAAGAAACGGCAAACCTCTGAGAAATGAGGATCTTCCTTAGAGCTTAACAGAGCAACCTGGTTGTGTTGCCTGTGGAGCTGCATGGTAAAGTCCAGGTCATTTCTGTGAGTGGGGTTGCCATTATGAGGTAGCTTAAGGATGAAGAAAGAAAGAAGAAAGAAATTTTAGAGAGAAATTGGGGTTTTAGGTTTGGAGAAAGAAGCAGATGATAGAAAGAGGGGGAAACCGTTGGGTTTATATGTGAAAAGGATTTCAGATAAAGTTTAATAAAAGAGGATAAACTTTGAAATCTGGATGTCGGTCCCACCTTTGAAAAAGTAGTTTACTTTTGCTCAAAAAGTAGTTTTCTTGGAAGTCAAAAAGCTTCCGAAGGTAAATTATATTCGAAAGTTTTAATGAAAAAGCTTCCGAAGGTAAAATGACTTCGGAAGAATTTCCTGAGAGTTTTGAAAATTTTGCTTCGGAAGAGAAATTAAGACTTGAATGCTTTATGCACAAAAGAGCAAAGCTTCCGAGAGTTAATTTTGCTTCGAAGAAGAAGGTCCTTGAAAAAATATAAGTGTCTTAGATAGTCATTTAAGCTTCGGAAGATACATTAGAAATCTCTTCCGAAGGTAAAATTTCTTTGACAGTTATTTGTTTTGAAAGCATGATTTTCTTCCGAAGTTAAAAACATACCTTCCGAAGGACCAAAATTTTCATAAATCTAAGGAAAGTCTTCAAAAAGATTTTCATCCAAAGAAAACAAGAGCTTATGAAAGTGATGAACTAGAAAACTTAGGACACACATGTTTTAAGAAATAATAAGAATTAGTTTTAAAAAAAACCTACTCAAAGTTGATCATCCCAATAGTTAATACAAGATATTTAAATCTCTATTCATCAAAGGCATTTCTGAACATATTAGCATATTGTTCATCTGTGTGAACTTTGACTAGTTTAATTAATCCCTTTTCATAATTATCTCTTATTAGATGATACTTGATATTAATGTGTTTGGTCCTTGAGTGCTGCACAGGATTCTCTATGATTGAGATGTCACTATTGTTGTCTATGTGAATGAGAGTCTCCTTGAAGTTGAATCCATAGTCCAGCATCTGATTCTGAATCCAAAGCACTTGAGCACAGCAGCTTGCACCAGCAATGTATTCAGCTTTAGCATTTGATGCAGAGGCATAGGATTGTTTTTTCGCATTGCCATGAGACAACCCTTCCACCAAGAAACTAACATCCCCCAGATGTAGACTTTGCAGTCATGTTGCAACCACCTTAATCACTATATGTATAGGTATACAGATTGAAGCCAGGATTTTTTGGATACCATAGACCAAGTGTTGAAGCACCTTTAAGGTATCTTAGAATCCTTTTGACAGTGATAAGATGAGACATCTTAGGGTTGGCTTGATATCTTGCACAGATGCAGTGACAAACATAATATCAGGCCTGCTAGCAGTAAGATACATAAGAGACCCAATCGTAGCCCTGTATAAGTGCTCATCTACACACTCCCCCTCAAGATTAGGTCCAAGGGAGTGGTTTCTGGCTATGGTTGTCTTAGCAATCTTACAATCAGTCATGTTGAACCTCTTGAGTATGTCCTGAACATACTTTGACTGACTAATGAAGATGTCATCTTCAACTTGCTTCACTTGAATTCCCAGAAAGAAATTGAGTTCCCCCATGGCACTCATTTCAAATCTGTCTTTCATTACCTTCACAAAGTCTTTGCAGAGCTTTGGATTAGTTGAACCAAAGATAATGTCATCCACATATACTTGGACTAGCAATATGTCATTTCCCTGTCCTTTGATGAAGAGAGTTCTATCTATAGTACATCTCCTGTATCCATGTTTGCAAAGATACTCAGATAGTGTCTCATACCACTTCCTGGGTGCCTGATGCAGCCCATAAAGAGCCTTGTCAAGCTTGCAGACATAATTAGGATGATCGGGATCAACAAAACCAGGTGGTTGTTTGACATACACCTCCTCATCAATCACTCCATACAGAAAAGCACACTTCATATCAAGTTGAAAGACCATGAAGTTCTTGGATGCAGCAAATGCCAGGAATATCCTAACAGCTTCCAGTCTTGCTACAGGAGCAAAGACATCAGTGTAGTCAATCCCTTCTTCTTGTGTGTACCCTTGAACAACTAGTCTAGCCTTGTTCTTGATAATAATGTCTTTATCATCCTTCTTGTTCCTAAACACCCATTTGGTTCCAATGGTATTCTTCCTATGAGGAAGAGGACAAAGGTTCCAACTTTCTGCCTTTTGAATTAAAGCAGCTCCCGTTGCATAGCTTCAACCCAACTACCATCCTTCAGAGCCTCATCAACTTTCTTTGGCTCTATTTAGGATAAGAAACAAGAATGACGACAAACATTTGCTTCATGGGTTTGTCCTCTTGTTCTTACCCCTGTGACAACATCTCCAATGATGTTTGTGGTGGGGTGGGACTTATGGATCCTTAGCTGAGAGATCATAGCAAGTTGCTTTGATAGATCTAAATTAGAAAAATTTAGATCTGGCATAGATGTTTCACCCACCACATCAGCACTTATCAAGAGAGACTTGATCCAAGGAGTGTGTGACATCATTGATGTTGTCATCTATGGAGTGGTTATCAGCATCAAGAAAGTCTTGATCACTGTCATCACTACTATCATTGTCTTTTGCAATTGAAGCATCTTCATCTGGTTTTGGAGCCTCTGATCCGGAATTCAAAGGCATACCAGATGTATCAGCTAAATTTGTCATTGTAGTGCTGATAGAAACCTCATTTGCAGAAGTAGTTCCAACTGGAGCTGAAGATGTGTTACTTGAGGGTTTTCTCACTCAAATCTTGGATCAGGATCACCTGTGTTTAAATTTTTTGCAGATCCTGAAACAGTCTCACAAGATTTGTTAAAACAGTTGGTAACTAAATCAAGATCGAAGAGCCAATCAGGACCAGAACCAGCCACACATGGTGTGTGTTCATTGAAAGTCATATTGGCTGACTCCTCAACAATTCTAGTTCTGAGATTGTATACTCTATAAGCCTTAGCTTGGGAAGAGTATCCAATGAAGTGTCCATCATCTGATTTCTCAGCAAATTTGGCAATTTGATCCTTGGTATTCAAGATGGTGCAAGGACATCCAAATGACCTAAGAAAACTAATGAAAGGTTTCCTCTTGTGCCAAAATTCATAAGGAGTATTACCATGAGTCTTAACTACTAAAACTTTGTTCTGCACATAGCAGGTAGTGTTGACTACCTCTGTCCAGAAGGTGATGGGCAGCTTAGAGTCAGACAGCATGGTTCTTGTAGCTTCAATCAGTGTCCTGTTTCTCCTCTCAGCACTACCATTCTACTGAGGAGTCCTTGGAGCACTGTATTGTCTTGAAATACCTTTTCATCACAGAATGCATCAAGGATTTGATTCTTGAATTCAGTTCCCTGATCACATCTTATGATTTTGACCTTGTGATCAGATTGATTCTCAACCTTTAAGATGAAATTCTTTAGAATCTCAAGAGTCTCATCCTTAGTTCTAAGGAAAAAGACCCAAGTGAATCTTGTAAAGTCATCTATGATCACTAAGCAGTAAGAGGTCCTTCTTATACTTATTACACTAGTGGGGCCAAAGAGATCTATATGTAACAAGTGTAGGGGCGTAGTGAGGGAGTTCCTTTCCTTAGGCTTGTGAGATACCTTATGTTGCTTCCCTTTCAGGCATGCAACACAATGGTCATCACTTGTAAACTCTTTTTTTTGCATTCCAGTTACCAAATCATTCTTAATCAGTTTATTTATGTTTTTAAATTTTACATGGCATATTCTTTTATGCCATAGGAAAGACTCATCACTATTGGCTTTAGACAGAAAGCATGAAACTTCTCCAGAGGGAGATGTTTCCTGCAAATCCATCTTGTACATGTTCCCTTTCCTGGGGGCTCTAATTAGAATATGCTCATGAGGAATGACCACCTCGAACTTGAGAACAATGCAATCATGCTCAGTAAAGAGCATGTTATGACTCTGATCACAAAATTAGGATACACTCAGAAGATTGTACCCAAGCTCCTTGACAAAGTTTACCTTTTCAATACTAAGCTTACCATTTATGACCTTGCCCCTTCCTGAAATGTAACCACCTTCATCTCCTCCAAAGGCAACTGGCCCTCCATCAATCCTTTCAAAGTTTTAGAGTAGGGACCTATTGCATGTCATGTGCCTGGAACAACCACTATCAATGATCCAGACATTTTTGTTTGTCTTCAGTTGTCCCTGCACAAAGAAAATGATTAGTTACATTTGGAAACCCAAGCCTTACTTGTCTTGGCTCATTTAGAGAAACAGAAGGTAATGCAACAGTAATAGATCCTATGGTTGTGCTAGGAGGATCTTGAGCTGTTGTTGATGGAGAATTCTCAGTCACTTGGTCTTTCATAAACTTCCACACCACCTTTGGAGTCTTGGACTTGACCTTCAATACTTCAGAAGTTTTGATGACTGAGCCTTCGGAAGAACCTGCAAACACTACAGTAGACTTCAGTGCTTCGGAAGTATTCCTTCCTTCCGAGACCAATTTTTCTTCCGAATGCAATATCCACTTCCCTTCTTTTTAGATTTGGAGCTTCCGAAGGAAACAGATTTTCCTTCCGAAGCTTGAATCTTCTTGGAACTCTTAGAAGTATTTGTCTTGGTCATGTGAAGAGTACCTTTAGGACTGTATGGACAATCCTTAGCAAGATGAACAGTACTTTCACACATGACACACTTAATTTTCTTCTTCCCAAGAGCCTTCTGCTCAGAACAAGACTGACTTTGGTCACATCCCCTCTCCACCTTCATCTTTGCAAATGCTGAGACAGTCCTTTTAGGCTGAGAACTGTTCTTAGAGTTTGATGGTCCAGGCTGTGCAGCAGTGGTACACAGCAGATCAGTCTTCTTCTTGGTACTGAGATGACTTTGGTACATAGCAGATCAGTCAGCTTGGTTATGAGATCCTTGATCTGAGTACTAAAATCTGTATGCTCATGTTTTAGAACTGAAATGGTTTTCTCTAAGTCCTTAATCTTTAGTTTATAATCATTTTCAAACTTTCTAAAATCAGCTTTTAAAATGTTTAAGGACTCAAGATCAGATCTCATTTCCTTGGCTTGGGGTACAGAGATGTTCCAATACCTTGGCTTCATCATGATCTGCCATCAGTGCTTGGTTTGGAAAAGCATCTTCCACCTGAAAGCTCTAGTCAAAGCCTCATTCTTCAACTGCAACAACAGCCTGCTGCTTTGGCTTCTCATTCTGGGGGGCTTTGTTAGTGTAGTTGTGTCTAGACTATGTTTGGCCACCATTTGTTCTAGGTGCCTTACACTCCCTGGCAAAGTGGCCCATCAAGTTACAGTTGTAACACTTGACTTTGCCTTTGTCCAGGCCAACTTTCCACTAGTTGCATTGCTTGGAAACTTCCTTCCAGTCCGCTTGTAGAACTTCTTGGTTCTGTGAGTGAGAAGAGCCATCTGCTGGACTATCTCCATGTACTCCAGATCATCTGGATGGATACAGTCTAGGTCTTTAAGGGTGAACAGGAAGTTGCCATAACTTTCATTAGAAGACACAAATACTTGAGAAGAACTTGTCTCTTGGAATAGGCTTCCTTGGTGTAGTTCTCTCTAGGTGTCTCTGTGAAGGTGATGAAAGGACCCTTAGGTGAGTTGTCAGGGTAGCATATGAGATGATGTTGGGGTTCTATGATATCCCTTTCAACCACATACAGGGCTGAACCCATTTGATTGTTGGAGTTTCCACATGAACCTTGCATGTTCATCTCCATCGGGTAGCCAATGAGAATTCCATATAACTCTGTCAAAGTAAGAGTTTTTAGATTCTTAGTCCTTTTGATCACCACACAGTAGTGTGTCCACTACCTAGAAGTGAGGACATGAACTTTCTTACAATGTCCCTATTCTCAAGAGGAACTCCTCCATCCATAAGGGTATCCACAATCTCAACATACCTGAAGTATTGCTGAGTCATGGTTTCACCTGTTTTAAAGGTGAAGTTTTCAAACTGCTGCTTTAGAAGATATTTTTTGTTCTCCTTGGCTTCAGAAGAACCCTCATACATCAGTTTCAGTGCATCCCACAACTGCTTAGCTGTTTTGCACTTCTTGAAACCTCTGTAAATAGAGTTTGGAAGGGCAGTTTGAAGGGCTGTCAAGGCTTTTCTATCAATCTCTACTCTCTTCCTATCTTCATCAGAGTAGTTTGCCACATCGTTGGGGATCATACCAGCACCAGTAGCAGAAGGAATGCTAGGTATAAAAGGTCCATTTTCAATAGACTCCCACATTTCTTGAGTCCAGAGATCTGATGAAACCTTCCATTATTAAACACCAGGTATCAAAGTCATCAAGAGTGATCAGTAGGGACTTATTCATGGTTCCAGTTTCCATATCAGTCTTGGAAATGGTTGCCATTTGAAAAGTTTAGTATTTGTGTGTGTGAGGGATCTTAAGATGGTGAGATCTTATATCAAGAGCCTAGAAAGCTCTGATACCAATGTAGGTGCGGTTAAGGGGTT
Organism: Flaveria trinervia; assembly: GCA_025506515.1. Taxonomy (NCBI): domain Eukaryota; kingdom Viridiplantae; phylum Streptophyta; class Magnoliopsida; order Asterales; family Asteraceae; genus Flaveria; species Flaveria trinervia. The sequence goes on from CM046444.1 coordinate 15,951,185, forward strand.
CACTTACAATACAACAACACAAAGAGGAGATTAACTTAAACTTAAACAAACAGTGAACCGATTAACCACAATAAAGACACTAAGAACACAAGTAATGTAAGAGACAGAACACAAGTATATGGTTTTCAAGAATGTAGTATATTGCTTTCTCTATGTTCTATTACAAGTGTTACAAAGCATATCCATAAAGTTACAAGAACATGAGATAGTTATACTACATCCTATAGTCGGCCATACTATGAAAGCCAGCTGGATACAATTGACTAGACTCAAACAAAATCAATTGTAGAGTCAAAAAAGCAGATTGCCTTTTTGACTTTGTGACTATGACATGCCATAGCTCACATCTTTATCTATTACAAAAAGGATAAAGTACATGAAGTAGAAAGTTACACACTCATGACCTCAATGTACAGTTACCAAAAGCATGGACCTTTTCACCAACTCATGCAAGTTGGTGACTTTACAGAGATGCAGGGGAAAGGTGTCCAGCTTTATGGAATAGTAATAATAAGATTACTTAAAATAAGGTTACTTATAACTTTTAAGAGTTATTAAACTTAACAATGTTTAAAACATAAACTTAAATTAAGTTTGGGGGTTGTTTGTAAATATAGAAACTTTGATTGAGAAGTTGGTGCATAAAATGTTAACTGTTAAAACCATAGGGACCAAACGTGTAAATCACAAAACCCAACCCCCCATTCTATTCTCCTTCCCGCAAACCCGGCGAGGCGCCGGTGGGCACTCCGGCCAAGTCCGACGATGGTTGAATTCACTTGTTTTTCTATCCAAAACCGTCCCCAGTCGTACGTGAAGAAGATTCGAACTAACATTCGTCATTTAATCGGGTTTAACGACGGTTACTAGAGCGTTTGAGTTCGATTAACCGTCGGCCATCAAGTCCAAACCGTTTGAGCACTTAAAACACATAATAATCGAATAACTTACACAAAACAATCATCTATCTATCTCCAATCGATTACACCCTTCAATTTCACTTGAATCAAACACAAACAACGAATTCAAGCCATCTTCATCGCGACTGCACACGAGTCGAACATCACCCTCTGGAGTTCAAGAATCAAAATGTTAAAGGGCTTTTTTACTCAACTGGGTATCCTGAACTCCTTGAACTTTCAATTTCACAAAAACAATGCATACACAACGAATTCGAATTCAAGAACAGTCGCAAGCTTCCACCGCACCAACCTGCAATTCGAACAAAATCAGGTAATTATTAACATAATTAGATTCGTTTAAAAAGAGGAGCAAAAGCCCCATGATTAATTCAACTGTTAACATCGAATCGATCTTTGATTTTGGATTGGAACAAGTTAGGGTTTATGGTATTTGGGGGAAATTTTGAGTTGGTGTATTTATTTCAAAATCAAAGTTAACCACGGCCAAGGCCCTGGTTAATTGGTAAAGCACATGACAAATGAACTTGAGGTCCCGGGTTTGAACCGGGCCCCCTCGAGTTAATTGTTTTAAGCCTTTTGGTTGTATTTTTTTTATTAAGGAAGGACTTAACAAATATAAAAATAAAATTGTAAACTTTAAATATTTCTAATCACCTATATCCTTTTTTTTGTAAATTTATTTTATTTCTTATAAAACATTTTAGCATTTTTTTTTAATAAAATTATAACTAAGTATGGTCATAAAATGATTTTACATAATAATTTAGATTGTTAAGTTATTATTGAATTTTATGTTTTTTTAAATTGTAGATTTATCATGATAATTATGGTTTCAAATATATGTTATCATATACAAGTTATTAACAATGGATAAAATTTCTTTAATTTTATAAAATGTACTTCTTTATTTAACAAATATAAATAAGAGTTCACTACATTTATTTTAAAAACCCAAATCCTAATGCCCTAGTTCACGTGAAATCGTTGACTTTATTATTGATCTTAAATCTTGTAAATGTATATCTAGGTGCCTTGTAACGATTTACGTTGGATCAACGACTATTAAACATTATTAATCATCAAATATATACTTATTTGACCAAGTTAAGTCCTTGCCCCTTTCTATGTTTTTCACACTATTTTGGTGTGAAATATGATACTTATATATCATACACTTAAAAACGTTTGAAACTTGTAAAGCACTTGCAATTCATCTTATATTGTCATGGTTATTGTGTGTTGTAAGTGATTATATGAGATACATATTTGTTTGCAATCATTAACTATTGCTAGCCTGGCGACGTCTTAGATCTTGGGCCTGACAAGCCTATCTGGTGCTAAAGCCAAGGTATTGCGGCTCCTGATGACGTATGTTGTCATCATGGGACCAAATACACTTAGCCAATCATACATACTTGTAATCAAGTCAAGGTTTGGTTGTAAGATATGTGTTCTATAACCTTACTAACTTATAACCTATGACATGAATTGCTACTTGAACCTGTTATATTATGTATGAAAACTTGGATACTCACCAACTTTTTAGTTGACCTTTTATTTTTGCATGTTTCAGGTAATCCTCAAGTTAAAGTGATTTTTGAAGCTTGCAATAATCGAGGACTTGGACCTAGTTAATGAAATAAAAATATTATGTACAATGTTATGTTTGAACTTATTTCATGTTGAGATTTATGTTTGTAATGCTTTTGAAACTTAGAATTTATATTTACATTTAAATATAGCGTTATGTGGCTGTGAACAATCCAACCTCACATCTCGACGATTCCGCCGTCAAGGTAGGGTGTGACAGATGGTATTAGAGCCCATAACTATAGGGATTTAGGTTATTAGAAAGGTGACCTAGAATATAGCTTATGCATGAACCTCATAGAATAATATTTTATATCTTGTAAATATATACATTGTTTGCATGCTACATAATGCTATGCCCTTATTTGCAACTTGATGCCTTAGCATAGGATTGCTTATAATTGTTAAAGCTTTGTTACTTGTCTCCCTAAACTTATTCTTGACTCTTTGACTCTCCCCGAGAAATGAAACTTACTAATTATTTAGCGACGACATGTGGAATCGTTTATACTTAGTTTATGACTTGGATCTTTAGCTTATGTCTAATTAGAAAAATCTCATCACGGTTTTGATTTTATGAACCTAAGAAATTGTGTGACACATAGACACTGTATTCTGGATTCGCAAAAGGACCTCGGGTTAAGGCAAGCATATCACATAAATCTACAGGGATTTTATACTATCGGGGATTTCTGGGATGAGAGTGATAATAACTATGTCAATGTTGGACCAAAAGAACAATGAGCCAAGATCAGAAAACCTCTAAGTCCCACATGGTATCACAACAACTGCTGAAAGCCTCATCAGCAGTTTGACAAGTGCTGAAGACTTCAACAGCTGAAGATCAAGTGCTGAAGACTTCAACAGCTGAAGAACTAAAGTGCTGAAGTACAACAGCTGAAGAACACAAGTGCTGAAGCTGAAAGACCAAAGTACTGAAGTACAACAGCTGAAGAGTTTACAAGTGCTGAAGATCAACACTGATGTACAAAGTCTGAAGACAAAGACTGAAGACATCAGCTGATGATATCTACTGAAGTCATCAGCTGATGAAACACCTGAAGGTCAAAGTCTGAAGATCAAGTACTGAAGCCTCAGTAGTTTGTCACAACTGCTGAAGAGTACTTCTTCAGTAGTTGTGATATCAGTAGTTTTATATTTCTAGTTTCAGTAGTTTTATGTTTCAGTAGTGTTTGTAAAACGAAAGAGCTTGTTCTTCAGTCGTTGTAGTTTCAGTAGTTTTTATTTTGTACTTAACACTCTGATATGTTCTCAGTAGTTGTGAACATTTCAGTAGTTTGTTAAGAGTTACTTATTTTTGATTAGATCTGCCAGTTGTCACTTTCCGTGATAACAGCAGTGATTGTTGCACTCTATATAAGGAGTGACAACCTATTAATAAGGGGGTGGGAATGACGATGAATGAATGATTTGATTAGAAATATTCTATATCTATAAACATTCCTTGAATCAGAAATATATTCTCTCACTATAACCGTATGTGCTCTTAATGCATACAAGCATCGATTACTTGCTACAATTTGTCTAATTCCTGTTCGTATTCCGCTGCTTTAACTCTAATACATCAAACTTGTGATCGCTGATCCTGTCAAATGGTATCAGAGCAGGTTAATCATTGATCGATCTAATAATTGATCATTGAAACTGCTATTCAAGATCTAAGTTTGATTGAATTAGCTTTTGTTTTTGCAAGAAACGGTTATAGAGATTGAATTTTCTGTATTTCTGGTCATTCATCCTGAGATCTTTTCTTGGTTTTCATTGAGTTTGTTGTGGTCTGTGTAAAACTTTTAAAAGCTTGAACTAATTGTTTTTGAACTGAAAATGACTACTCCCTCCAATGATCCTCACAATACTGGTTCTCAACCAAGCCACCAATGCTGGTTAGGAATGAGTATAACATATGGCAAGACGAATGCTCCATCACCTGTCTGTTAACACGCAGGTTGTTGGACATCAGTGGTACATGGTCCACACAAGCTATGGTGAATAACCCGGAAACCAATCAAATGGTTCGAAGAGGAGGGAGCAATACTCAGATGAGGATAAGAAGTTGCTTGAAATTGATGCAAAAGCCCATGGAATTCTGGCCATGGCACTGCCAAATGAAATCTTCTGGGCTAATGCATCATGAAACTGCCCATGACCTCTGGAATGCCTTGAAAGAACAATTTGGAGGAACAGATGAGGTCTTGGCAAATAATAGAGAAATCTGCCCAACAATATGAGACATTTCTCATAGAAAGGGTGAGACACTGACTCAACAATATGAGCGGTTCTCTTGTTTGATCTCTGAATTAAAAATGGTCAAACTTGAGTACACAATATTCAGATGAATAACAGATTTCTCAGATCACTGCCTGAGAGATGGGACACATATACTATTGTCCTACGCTCCAGTGCAAGTTTGGACAAACTATCTCTCACCAACTCCATGGGAAACTGCTCACGTTTGAGAGAGAGATAGAACAGAAGAGAAAGCTGTCTTCATCTGGAAAGCTCACTGAAGACTTTGTACCAGGCAACACTGCCTTGGTGGGTCATGAGTCAGATATGCTTCATCTGAATGCCAGTATGATGAGCATATTAATTTCTCTTCAAGCACTTCTGATTCTGCATTTGTGAGTGTTGATGGTCAGTTTACTGGTGTAATAATGACAATTTATGCTTCATATGGATGATCTCAAGGGGATTGCTGATGATGACTTAGAAGAGATGGATATTTTGAGCCAAATGGCCTTGATAAATATCAGATCTCAGAAGTTCTACAAAAGAACTGGAAGAAAATTCCCAGGACTCTCTGGCAAAACCAAAGTTGGTTTTGACAAGAGCAAGTTGAGGTGTCACAAATGCCAAAGGCTTGGACACTTTGCAAGAGAGTGTAGATCAACTGGATCTAACTCCACTGCACCTTTGTGACTTTTCCTGGCAATAGTCAACAACACAGAGGGCAACATCCTGTCACTTCTAGTCATCATCCTCAACAACAATCTCCGGCATATTGTTCCTCAGGGTCAAATGCCATATCCGTACCCTTGTTATTACATGCCACAGTCAAATCAAGTTCAAGTTCCTATGGCACCACAACCTCATGCACTACCAGAACCTCAGCCATCCCAATCTCATCAAAACTCAACCTCAACAACACAGCTTCTTCACCCCAGGAGTTGTTGACTGGAGCAGTTTACCAGATGACATGTCTGGTCATGACAACTGTTTTCAGGTGCTGGTCAACATGGTGGTGACAGTCCTTTTGGGAATCTAGCTCTTATGGCTTTGGAGTCTGCTGATACTTCATTTTCTAATGCCTCTACACTCAGGTATCACAGGTATCCTCTGAGGCAAAAGCCAAATTATGTTCTGAACCATGCATAGCAGCATTTGCTTCCATTAGAGAAGCAAATGTAGCTCTAATTAATAAGAACATTGAGCTAGAACAAATAATTTCCAAAAACAAAGCTGAGTTTGAGTCTGTGCTTAAAGATAAAAATGATGAGATTTATAAACTGAATTGCCAAATAATTGATGATAAGGCTAGAGAAGAGGTACTTCTAGAGAAGTACAAAGATCTCAAAGAAACCCTTGCAGTTACCCAGGTAGAGTGTGATAGATGGGTACAATCATGCAAAGGTTTTGAAATGCTTCTTAGTAAGCAATCTGCTTCCAATGTGAAGTTTGGCATTGGTTACAATCACACTGCTCCACCTACAGATTTTACTCCAAGAGCAGAAGTAGAATCTGATGGTGAGAGTGATAACCAATCCATCACATCATGTGATCTACCTTCTGATACAGCACAATCAGAAGTAGCAGTCAGCATCAAGCCCTCTTTGAACTATCAGCTGATGTTGATGGTTCAAATGCTGACACTCACATGATTAATGAGTTGATCAACTCAGGAGTTAATTCTGAAGGTCCTGAAAGGACTAGAGAGCAGGATTTAACACCTGAAGTTCAAACTTCAACTGCTGTCAGTACTGAAGAGAAGAAAACTGCTAGTAGAAAGAGTTTGAAGACTACTAAAGAGGCAGTCAAGAAAGCAAACAATGCTTCCAAAGCATTGAAGAACAAGTCTTCAGTTGCTTCACCCTCTTTAGTTGATGATCAACCTAAGATGAAGAAGAAACCATGTGAAGTATGTGGTTTGTTCAATCATCTTACAGATGATTGTTGGTACAAAAGAGGTTCCAAACTCAAACAAAAAGAAGAAATAAAGAGAAAATGGTAAAAATGAAAACTGAGTTTGAGACCACATTTGTATCAGCAACATCAAATCCTGTAACCTTAAGTCCTCAAAGAAATCCAAAAAGGAAGGGGTTAAACAGGTGACAGCTGAGAGTGCTCAGAAGAAGAAGGTGCAACATAGGAACTTATCAAACTCCACTGGCAATGTGTCTGATGAGCTGAAAGCTTTATCACAAAATCAGACACAGCTGGTTATGATGGTTCAACATCTGTTGGGTAGAGTTAACCAACTAGATGCTCCTATGTTGAAACCACAGAAAAGGAGGTCCAAGCCAAAGGACTCCTCTTCTACACCATCTTTTCCTCTCAGGCTGTTGTTTCAGATAAACCTGTTAGTTTACCATCTATTGATGAGACCAGGCCCAAAACCAAAAAGGTTTGGGTCTCTAAAACTAACTGATTGTTTATTTTTGCAGGGTTCTTCAACATGCCAAAGTAGCATCTGGTATGTAGACAGTGGGGGATCTATGCACATGACTGGGAACAGCTCTCTTCTTCATGACTACTCTCAAGGAAAGAAGGGATTTGTTTCTTTTGGCAATGATGCTAGGGGTTACATCATTGGTAAGGGTTTGTCTCCAATGGAGAAATCAAATTTGATGATGTTAATCATGTGGAAAATCTCAAGTACAATCTCTTGAGTGTCAGTCAAATGTGTGATAAAGGCCATGTTGCTCTTTTCACCAGTCAAAACTGTAGGATTCTGTCATCCAAAGTTTTGCACTTGATTGACAAGGTGTTGGATGATCACACTCTCCTGAGAGCCAACAGGACAGGAAGAGTGTATGCCTTAGATCTTTCAAGAAAATAGATCTCAAAGGCAATCCTTGCCTATTTTCCAAAGCCTCTTCTCAAGAATCTAAACTGTGGCACAGAAGGCTTGGTCATGTTAATCTCAAAAACATGAATCAGCTTACCCACAATAGTTTAGTCAGAGGCTTACCAATAAAGGAGTTCCACTGTGATGAAACCTGCACTGCTTGTTTAAAAGGAAAACAGCACAAAGTCTCATTCCCTCCTATTGAAGTGCCTAAGTCCACTGCCTGCTTGCAATTACTGCATATGGATCTATTTGGTCCTGTGAGAGTAATGAGCATGGCAAAGAAGAAATACTGTCTGGTAATTGTGGATGATTACTCCAGATTTGTATGGACTTTCTTTCTACATTCAAAGGATGAGGCTGCTCAGAAGATTATTCACTTTGTGTTGTATATTGAGAAGCAGTATTCCCTTCCAGTCAAGTGTATTAGGAGTGACAATGGAACTGAATTCAGAAATCATACACTTGATGATTCTATCTTTCAAAGGGAATCAAAAGGCAGTTTAGCATTCCAAGGACTCCAGAACAAAATGGAGTAGTGGAGAGAAAGAACAGGACCCTCATTGAAGCTGCAAGGTCCATGCTGGCTGACTCAGGTTTGCCACTGACCTTTTGGGCTGAAGCTGTCAACACAGCTTGCTATGTGCAAAATAGAGTTTTAGTAAATCAGAGGTTGATGAAGACTCCATATGAAGTTCTCCATCATTTGGCTCCTCTGATTTCATTTTTCAAAGCATTTGGGTGTCCCTGTTTTATTCTCAACACAAAGGATCAACTCCATAAATTTGATCCTAAGGTGGATGCAGGGTATTTTGTTGGTTATTCATCTACTTGCAAGGCATACAGAGTCTTCAACTGCAGAACAAAGATGGTTGAAGAAACTCTACATGTTAAGTTCAATGAATCTCCAAAGGACAAGATTCCACAAAGCCCTGTGGAGTTATTTGATTTGGACATACTGCAATATGTTCCTTATCAAACTCCTGCTGTTGCTCCTGTCAACAGTTCACCACCTGGTGGTACTGCTGATGATGATGATGATTGCAGTACTCACCTCTTCAGGTTTAGTGATCAGCTGCCTGATTCAGCTAGACCTGATGTTCCTGTAGCTCCAGTAGCACCATCCACAACAAATGCTGATGAGATCTCTTCGAATTCAACTTCCTTTGAATTACCATCCACTGATTGGTTTCAAGGAAATGATTCACCATCACCATCTGTTACTGCTGAGCCTGCTACAAACACTTGCACAGATCTCATTGTGTATCAAGATCTGAAGAATCACCCTATGTCTCAAATCATTGGTGATATCACTGCTGGAGTATCAACAAGAAGTCAATTGTCAAATTTCTGCTTCTATGCTCTCTTCATCAGTCAGCAAGAGCCAAAGAATTATCACATTGCTTTAAAGGACAATGGATGGGTTGATGCCATGCAGCTTGAGCTTCTTCAGTTCAAGAAACAGCAAGTGTGGGAACTGGTTCCTCTACCTCCAGGTAAGTGTGCAATAGGCACTAAATGGGTGTTTAGGAACAAAACTGATGAAAATGGGCTTATTGTTAAGAACAAGGCCAGACTGGTTGTTCAGGGGTTTGCACAAGAAGAAGGTATTGATTATGATGAAACCTTTGCCCCTGTAGCCAGACTGGAAGCAATTCGATTGTTTTTAGCTTATGCTGCTTATCAAAACCTTAAAGTTTTTCAAATGGATGTCAAAAGTGCATTTTTGTATGGAAAAATTAAAGAAGAGGTTTATGTATGTCAACCTCCAGGCTTTGAGGACAATAAACATCCTAATTGGGTGTATAAGCTTGATAAGGCTCTTATGGGTTAAAACAAGCTCCAGAGCCTGGTATGAGACATTATCAAACTTTCTTCTGGAAAATAATTTCACTAGAGGCTCCATAGATAAGACTTTATTCATTAAGAAAGCTGGGCAGCATAATCTACTTGTTCAAATTTATGTAGATGATATCATTTTTGCATCCTCTGATCCAAAGTTGTGTGATGCCTTTACAAAGTTGATGCAACAGAAGTTTGAAATGAGTGCCATGGGAGAATTACAGTTCTTTCTGGGGTTGCAAATCAAACAAAAGGCTGATGGAATTTTCATTCATCAGTCCAAATACACAAAAGATCTTTTGCAAAAGTTTGATTTACAAAACTGTAAGCCTGTTCTACCCCCATGTGCAGCACCACACAACTGGATACAGATCAGAAAGGTAAAGTGGTTGATGAAACACTTTACAGATGTATGATTGGGTCCTTGATGTATTTAACAGCTTCTAGACCAGATATTATGTTTGCTACATGTGTTTGTGCTAGATTTCAGGCTGCACCTAAAGAGTCTCATCTGATTGCAGTCAAGAGGATCTTTAGATATCTGCAAGGCACTCCATCTCTAGGTTTATGGTATTCTACTGGACATTCTGGTAAATTAGTTGCTTTTTCTGACAGTGACTATGCAGGGTGTAAGTTGACCAGGAAATCAACTTCTGGTGGATGTCAATTCCTAGGCAACTGCTTGATTTCTTGGCAGAGCAAGAAACAGACCTCAGTTGCTACATCAACTGCTGAAGCAGAGTACATTGCTGCTGCAAGTTGCACCTCTCAGGTACTCTGGCTTCAAAACCAACTTCTGGATTATGGCATTACAGAGACTAAGACTCCATTATAATGGATAGTGCTTCAGCTCTGTCATTGTCAAAAATCCAGTCCAGCACTCTAGGACCAAACATATAGAGATCAGACATCATTTTATAAGGGATTGTTTTGAAAAAGGTCTGATTGATCCTAAGTTTGTGCCTAGTGCTGATGAGCTTGCAGACATTTTTACTAAGCCTTTGGATAGTTCAACTTTCCAAAACCTGGTGTTAAGGCTTGGTATGCTGCAGCTAGAATAAGTGACAACTACTGATGATTTCAGTAGTAATACTGTGATCATTGGTACCATGTCACATATAAGTACTGATGAGTCCTTTTCCCTCAGTAGTTTTATAACTACTGATGGCTAAATGCCTCAAGTACTGAAGTACTTCATCTGTTCCTAAACTACTGATGTAGTTAAAACTACTGATGCAGTTACAACTACTGAATCAGTAAAAACAGATAAGTACTGATGTCCTATGAAACAACTGAAATCAGCCAAAAAGGCTGATGAATGTGTTGAGGACAGTATGAAACAGCTGACAAGCTAAGAATTGACGAAAACAGCTGAAGAGAACTTTCTCTTCAGTCGTTTGTACAACTGCTGTTTCATTCTAAACAACTGAAGCAAAACCATGTCTTCAGTAGTTTTATAACTACTGATGACTAATACCAAGTCTTCAGTTGTTTACAACAGCTGATGACAAAACCACTGTCTTCAGTAGTTTCATAACTACTGATGCCAAACACCATGTCTCAGTTGTTTCATCATCTGAAGTCAAAACCACGGTCTTCAGTAGTTTTCTAACTTCTGATGCCTAACACCACGACTTCAGCTGTTTCAACGTCTGAAAGGATAATACCATGTCAACGGTCGTTTAAAACTACTGATGACTAACACCACATCCTTCAGTCGTTTTCTTACCCGTAATTATATAATATCCCTGACCTAATCCTTCAATGCTTCATCTTCTTCAAACTAACGTTCCTCTCAAAAAACTTCCCTCTTCTCAATGGCGTCCATGCAAATTAAACCGCGACACAACTGTGTTGCCTACCTCACTAAATCGCCTATCTGGACTAAGTTCGATACTGCTATCGATCTTATGGTTCAGTCCAATACAATACGGCATTTCTTCTGAATCCCATACTACATGCCGAATCCCTTCAACAATTTTGGATGAACGTTACTATTACCACTGGGGAGAACAACACACCATCTCTCCAGTCGGTCGTCAACAACAAAGAAGTAGTCATCACTCCTGCAATAATCCGCCAAATTCTTCATCTGAATGATGCTAGTTCTCCTGCTGGATATCCGAAGGGCACCACAGATCTATCCTTTGCCCAACATGGATATCAAGGCGATCTCAGTGCCTCCACTATCATGAAGAAACACTTTAATGACGCTGAGCGCCTAATTTTTCACATGGTGAATGTATGTTTGGCTCCTAAGACGTCGTCTTGGGATCAAATGTCGACAAAATGGCAGCAGGTAATGTATTCTATTCTTGAGCAACAACCACTAAACTTTTCAGAAATAATATTTTCGGAGCTCAAGGATATGGCTCAAAAACTAACTGCCAACCATGGATACTATATCCACGGTTCATAATGGCCATCATTACAAACCAGCTTAATGCTGAGGGACTTGTTGGCTTGGGAGTCCTGCTACGGCTGTTCTGCCGGAAGTATACTCCCGGCACAACTCTGACCAGACACTCAAAATGGCTGCCAAGCTGCGAAAACCCACGCAGCTGGAACCCACAGCCACCACCTCCAAATCAAAAGTCCCCACCAAACCCACCAAAAAGAAACCCAAAACGGCTACTCAGGGAATTGAGTCCCCTGAGGATGCCCCTGCAACACAAACGCAGGATATATCCACTAGTCCAAACCCCCTAGTGGATACAATGACTCTTCCAGCCATAGCCGCTCAGGCTTCCTCTCAACAGGAGCCTGCAGCAACCACACAAGGGGTACCTACATATCTGGGATCTTCCTCACTTGAGGGGATTGCCATTGAAGAGCACCAACCTCCCCAGGTGCACACTGCTTCTATCCCTTCCCAAACAACCGCCCCTCACAGCCCAACTTTAATAGTTGCACAAGTGCTGACTCAACTGCACTCCTCACCCCCTCCCCAGAAACCACTTACTACTGGGAACACCTCTACAATTGAGGGGGAGGAACACAGTGCACTTGAGAAACCACAGCACAGGGGTTTACCACTTCTATCTCCTGGTGTAGACAAGGAGCTTAGAATATCTAGTGAGGCTGCCACCTTCTGACTCAGCACATGATCAGAATGAGGCTGGTAACATTGCTAAGACCTCACTAGAGGCAACAGCTGATGATGGACACTGTCCTGAGGCTGGAAGTCCCCAGTACCAAGCACAAGGGGCACATGCACCAACTGGTCTACACCCAGTGCATGTAAATCCTGCTCTAAGCAGGAGGTCAGATGATTCAGCTTCGGCTGATGATGACCTGGGCTTTTTCTATGATGTTCTTGCCCAGAACACAATCCTTGAAGAGAAAGTCAGTAGGCTGCAAAACCTACTTGATCAACTCTCACAAGGAGAAAGACCATCTGCCTCTACCCACCCACAGATGGCACCTTCACTTGAAGGTTCCCCAAACACTGAGCCACTCCAAACTCAACCACCTGCCTATGCTTCAGGCCCTATTTCTCAGGAACAGAACCCTCCTGAGCAAATAGGTGCTGTACTTCAAAATTCCCTCCCTCTCACAACCATAATCACTGATATTGTGACTAAAGCCATTGATGAGAGGCTTTCCTCAACTTTACAGCCCTTGATTGATGCTGCTGTACAAAAGACTCTTCTGCGGTACAAACCCCTTCCTCCAATGCATCCAAAAGGGGGAGAGTACTGCAGTGAAAGAAAAGAAGAGGAAAAGAAGGAAGAGAAGCAAGCCCAAGAGGAGGAGAAAGAAAAGCAACCTCTGCTCACTTACAAGCGAAAGAAAAGTGCTGATGATCATACTGCTGAAGACAAATCCTTGGAGGAGCTGGTAAAAGAAGCTGACACTACACACAGCCGATCCATGGATAACATAATTGAACAACTCTTCAGGCAGGGGTTTGATACAGCCACACTGGATAGTGAGATCAGAAGGTTGGAAGTGCAAGAGATACAAAACCGATGGGCAGGGTATGATGCTCTTGAAAAAGAGAGATTGGAAATAATGATCCGCTTCATTGCAAAATACTTAGGAAGATCGTTAGTGGAGATTCGCGCGTGGACCAGGGACAGCATTCTGGCTATAGCCACCAGAATCTGTCTGTCTGAGCAATTCAACAAAGGGATTATTGTGGAAGCCCTTTGAGGCTGGGGCTGGTAAAAGGTTAGAGATGGCTAAACTCACAAAGGCGAAACTAACTACAAAGATGCTGGATCAACCTTCCCTTCCACCCACTCAAACAGAGCCTATCCCTCAAATCTCCCAACCAATCTCTAAGCCAAAATCCAAACATCCTCATTCTTCAAAACCAATTCCTTCACCAATCCAACCATCATCCAGTGATGCACCTAGAAGGAGGAGAAGGGTGCTGAGGATGGAAGAAGAAGAAGAAGAGGAGGATGAAGATGATAGTCTGCCACTCTCTGCTGTTCTAAAGCTACCAAAACCCCGAAGTCAAACCATGATCACACCTGACTCTCAAAGGGAAATGGTCAGAGTCAAGATAGAAGAAGAAGAACAGCAGAAACAGCACGATGAGCAACTGTTGAAGATGGTTGACAAGGAATTTCCTCAGTCTCATCTATTCAAGCCATGAAAGGGCATGCTCAAAGGCTGTACACTCTCAGGCACACTTTTCAGTATCAGAAGGAGAGAGTGAGAGTATGGCCAGACCCCAGGGTGAGTTCTAGAATCCATAAAAGAACTATTCCACACAGATACAATGGCCAGGTACGAAAAACAATAGATTCTACCATCATGTTGGCCATTGTAGTCTCACCTTGGGAAATCATTGATGAATTCAAGAAAGCTCACCAAGCAAAGAAGACCCCTCAAGCTTTACTAGAAAACAAGATGATAAAGAAGGGTTGTATATAAAAAGCTTGAAGACATCCAGAAGAATGAGCTCCAGTTACTCCTTGAAGGCAACCATCCTGATGAATTTGTATATAGGGAGGTAACTACGGTGGAGCTGAAAAATGGCAGGACCATGAAGTACTTATCAGAGTACTATGGTCCAGAGTTCTTCTTCGAAGGAGGAGTAGAAGAACTCTCTCAGGAGGAACAAGTTGTTCTCCTTGAGGCCTATGTTCGAGAGTCATACAGACTCATTATGGGGAAGTAAATCTCATGAATGGGATAACAACTCTGTGTCCAGTTCCCCAAAACAGAGTTCCCATTCATACCCTGCCAAACAAATATCTGAGATTTCTTCCCAGGCCGGAGCTTACATGGGTCATCTTCTCTATGATCAAGAAGGAAAAAGACCAACACTTTGCCAACAATAAGTGGGACAATAATAATTTAGAGGTTTTGGCTGCATTGGTTCAGGGGGAGTTTGTTGGACCAAAAGAACCAATGAGCCAAGATCAGAAAACCTCTAAGTCCCACATGGTATCACAACAACTGCTGAAAGCCTCATCAGCAGTTTGACAAGTGCTGAAGACTTCAACAGCTGAAGATCAAGTGCTGAAGACTTCAACAGCTGAAGAACAAAGTGCTGAAGCTGAAAGACCAAAGTACTGAAGAGTACAACAGCTGAAGAGTTTACAAGTGCTGAAGATCAACAACTGATGTACAAAGTCTGAAGACAAAGACTGAAGACATCAGCTGATGATATACTGAAGTCATCAGCTGATGAAACACCTGAAGGTCAAAGTCTGAAGATCAAGTACTGAAGCCTCAGTAGTTTGTCACAACTGCTGAAGAGTACTTCTTCAGTAGTTGTGATATCAGTAGTTTTATATTTAGTTTCAGTAGTTTTATGTTCAGTAGTTTTGTAAAACGACTGAAGAGCTTGTTCTTCAGTCGTTGTAGTTTCAGTAGTTTCTTATTTTGTACTTAACACTCTGATATGTTCTCAGTAGTTGTGAACATTTCAGTAGTTGTTAAGAGTTAGTTATTTTTGTATTAGATCTGCCAGTTGTCACTTTCCGTGATAACAGCAGTGATTGTTGCACTCTATATAAGGAGTGACAACCTATTGTAATAGGGGGTGAATGACGGAATGATATGAATGATTGATTAGAAATATTCTATATCTATAAACATTCCTTGAATCAGAAATATATATTCTCTCACTATAACCGTATGTGCTCTTAATGCATACAAGCATCGATTACTTGCTACAATTTGTCTAATTCTGTTCGTATTCCGCTGCTTAAACTTTAATACATCAAACTTGCGATCGCTGATCCGGTCAGTCAACATACACAAGTTTCTAAGGCGAATGGGTCAACTCACCTTGACATGTCAACGTTTCCAAATGGTAATGCGTTACCAAATGGAACCATTCCATATGCCTTACAAATCTTGACTTATCCTCGTTTAAATATAAACCTTGTTATTCTTCCTCTCTCGTGTAACTCATTTTGTATATTCAGCATGTCTCGTCATCATGGAAAGCGTGCAAGTTCCGATCATAAGCTAGCCGCCATGATCGCCCGGCAAATGGCTACCGTCATCCCGACCATGGTTGTGAACTCAATAGCACTTTGATGACCAACTCTAGCAACAATTGGATGTCAAGGAGAGAATAGTGCTAACCAAGGCGCAACAACCAACTTGCACTTTCAAGCACTTTAGTTCTTGCAAGCCCACTAGTTTTAGGGCAAGAAGGAGCCATGGTCTTCTTGAGTGGTTTGAGAGCATGGAAAATACCTTTGTCAACTGTGAGTGTCCCGAGGCACTCAAAGTTCGTTATGCCAGTATGCTCCAACAAAGGGCACTTACTTGGGGAATAGCGAGAGAGAGAGAAATCGTGGAGCTGATGCTATTTTGGCACTATCTTGGGATGAGTTCAAGAACATTGCCATCGCGAAGTTCTGCCCGAGAAGTGAATTGCAAAAGTTGGAAGAAGAATTCTGGAACTTGAAGCAAGATGATGGTGACCATTTGGCTTACTCAACTAGGCATCACGAGTTGAGTATACTACTGCCTCATATGGTCGACACTTCCCCCGCAACATCGAGAAGTTCATTAAGGGTGTACCACCCCAAATTCAAGATGCTGTGGTGGGTAGCCGACCCACAACCTTGGAAAAAGCCATTACTACCACCGCTCAACTCACCGAGAATTACGAGCGGGTACCATATCTGTGAAAGGTGCAAGGAAGGTGGAAAAGATGGCTAACGAGGCCGTTAAGGAGACTAAAGCTGAGCCATCTCACAACAGCAACAACAAGAAGCGCAAGTTCACACCGGCACGCAAGTATGTCGTGGCTGAACTCAAACAACCCCAAAGACAACTTGTACATGTGGCTAACCTTTGGCATAAGTGCCTGGGGCTAGGGCCTATGCTGGTCCTCAACCTATGTGCAACACCTGTAGGTACCACCCCCGGGGAAAACTATGCCGTATCTCTACCTTATACGGTAAATATGGTCACTTGGTGGCGACTTGCCACCGTGCACCTACAACGCCGTCGTGGTCACAAACCGTGTTTGCTACAACTGTGGGGAACCTGGTCATTTCCGCCCACAATGCCCTCGTCTTGTGGGTAATGTTCCACAAGCCTGAGGACGTGCTTTCAACATTAATGCAAATCAAGCACAAGCAAACAATGATGTGGTGAATGGTATGTTTCTTATTAATAAAACTTATGCATATGTCCTATTTGACTCTAGAGCCGATAAGAGTTTTGTTTCGTTAGAGTTTGAACCCATACTTGCTAAGCCACATATGAAACTAGAAAGACCTCTCACCGTTAAAGTTGTCGATGGAGAACCGATCACCGTTGATGTCGTTATTCGTGATTTCATCTTAAGTCTTGACGCACATGACTTTCTTATCAATCTTATTCCTATAAAACTTGGTAGTTTTGACCTCATCATTGGTATGGTTGGTTAGCCAAACACCATGCCAAGATCATTTGTTTGAGAAGTGCATTCGTATACTGTTACCCTTTGGAGATACTTTGAAAGTGTTCGGTGAAAAATCTTCCAAAGGACTTAAACTCATGTCTTGCACTCAAGCCCGAAAGTGCTTAAGCAAGAAGTATATGGCCTTCTTGGCTTACGTGGTCAACACGAAAGTCAAAGGGAAATAACTTAAGGATGTCCCTATCGTACGTGACTTTCCTGAAGTATTTCGCGATGACCTTAGTGGTTTACCTCCCGTGCGTGAAGTCGAGTTTATAATTGACTGATAATACCGGAAGCACCCCATGGCTAAGTCACCATATTGGCTTGCACCATCGGAAATGCAAGAAATCTCTAGTCAACTTCAAGAGCTATCCGAGAAGGGCTTCATTCGTCCTAGTTCTTTGCCTTGGGGTGCACCTGTTCTTTTCGTAAAGAAGAAAGATGGATCGTTTCGTATGTGCATCGACTATCATGAGCTTAACAAGCTTACCATCAAGAATCGTTATCCTCTTCCTCACATAGATGACTTGTTTGATCAGCTTCAAGGAGCTGCTATATTCTCGAAGATTGATCTACGTTCTGGATATCATCAATTACGAGTCCATGATGATGATATCCCAAAGACCGTGTTCCGTACTCGTTATGGGCACTATGAGCTCATGGTTATGCCTTTTGGTTTAACCAATGCTCTTGTTGTCTTCATGGATCTCATGAACCGAGTATGCAAGCCTTATCTAGACAAGTTTGTGATTGTCTTCACTGATGACATACTTATCTATTCCAAGTCCAACACCGATCATGAGCTACATTTGCGACAAGTTCTTGAGTTGTTGAAGAAAGAGCAATTGTATGCGAAGTTCTCGAAGTGTGAATTTTGGCTTGAGGAAGTTCAATTTCTAGGACACATGGTGAATAGCCAAGGAATTCACATTGATCCTGCAAAGGTAAAAGCTGTAAAGAATTGGTGTGTTCCTACAACTCCTACTGAAGTTCGTTCTTTCCTAGGCCTTGCTGGTTATTATCGGGGATTCATTTCCAACTTCTCGAGGATCGCGAAGCCACTCACATCTTTGACACAAAAAAAAACCATTCGAGTGGGGTTCCGAGCAAGAAGAAGCTTTTGAAGCGTTAAAGCACAAACTGTGCAATGCTCCTATCTTGACCGTACCCGATGGAAATGATGATTTCACCATATTGTGATGCATCAAAACAAGGCCTTGGTTGTGTTCTCATGCAACAAGGGAAGTCATAGCTTATGCATCAAGACAATTGAAGGTCCATAAGGTGAATTACACAACACATGATCTCGAGCTTGGAGGTGTTGTTTTTGCCTTGAAGATTTGGAGGCACTACTTATATGGTACGCAATGCATTGTCTACACGATCATAAAAGCCTTTAACACGTTTTTCATCAAAAAGAACTCAATATGAGACAACGTCGTTGGGTGGAGTTGATTAGTGATACGATTGTGACATTCGTTACCATCCAGGTAAAGCAAATGTTGTAGCCGATGCACTAAGCCGAAGATTCACAACAAGATGATCTCATTCCAATAAATTCACGATCGATGACAATGATTTGACACTTTGTGTGAGTTTGATACTGAGATTCGACTAGATGTCAACGATATTACTATACTGTTGCAAAACTTAAGAATAGATAGTGATATCGAGTCTAGTATTTTGGAGGCTCAACAAATGGTGCAACAAGAAGGAAGAATGAAGGATGAACTGGAGCATAATCTTTTAACCCGATTGGAGACGAAACCCAATGGATTGATGTACTTCGCAAATCGAATTTGGGTTCCAAATCGGGATAATCTTTGTACCTTTATCATGAATGAGGCTCATCAAACTAGTTATTCTATTCATCCTGGTTTCGATAAGATGTACATGGACCTGCGTGGTCAATACTGGTGGCCTGGAATGAAGAAAGATATAGTGACTTATGTAGCTAAGTGCCTCACATGTACGAAGGTTAAAGCCGAACATCAACGTCAAAGTGGATTACTTGAGCAACCCGAGATTCCTATGTGGAAGTGAGAACACATATCTATGGATTTCATAACCAAGCTATCCCGAACCTCTCAAGGACATGATAGCATATGGGTGATCGTGGACCGATTGACCAAATCGGCACATTTTTTACCCTACGTCACATTTACAAGACGTCAAGGTTGGGGTGTGACACGAAGACTTTGTCTCTGAAGCTTCGGAAGACTTCATCTTTGGCTTCGGAAGATATTGGTCTTGGCTTCGGAAGATTTCACATTAGAATATCGTTGCAGTTGTGAAACTTCCGAAGCATTCTTCTTTAGTACTTGTGCAACATGCATGCAGAAAGTCTTTGGTTGCTTCAGCTTTTATTCATATTCTCTACACATATATGTAGGCAGAGTTACATATATGCTTGTTTACATATACGTAAACATTTTTACCTATAGATTTACATGTAAGTAAATTTTTTACATATACGTAAGCAATACACTATAGAAAGAAGAAGCCATAAATGAATTATAACACCGGATATTTTCTCTGAAGCCGACAAAAGAAGAAAAAGAAATAAATTCTAAAGTCGGGGGACCAAACTTGCTAAAATGGGAGAAAGATTGGATGAGTAGGGGAATAAGAGGGGAGGGCAGCCCACACCCTCCCCCACACTTGTAAAATCTGCCAAAGAGGAGAAGAAAGGGAGAAAAAGAGTCTCAAGCTTGATTCTTGTGGATTCGAGTGTGAAAGTTTAAGTGTAGCGGGTTGAATCGAAGCTCTACTCGACGATGTCATTTGTGTGAGTTCTAGGACCCCTCTTTTACACACTTTTGAATGATTTTGCGGTTGGAACACATCTAAAACCCGTTTTTAAAGTGTTGGGTGTTGAACCCATATGTGTGTATGTGTGTGTGTATGTGCGTGTGTATGTGTTTGATTCGGGTGGGACATGATTTCGGGCTTGTGTGTGCTTGAATGGTGTTGTGGTATGTGTTTCTAAGGTTTAGGATGGTTGATTTGGGCTTAGAACGAGTTTAGAAGGGTTTGGACGCCGAAAATCGCAGATTGGGTTCGGGATGAAATGCATTCTGCATCAACTAGGGCTAGGCGACCGAATGGAGGCCATACGGCCGAAAGGAATGCGACTGAGGTTCATTCGCATGTGAGTCGTGCGATTGGAGTCCATACGCTTGTGTGTCACAAGACTAAGGGCCATACACATGGGGAGTCATGCGACTGAGGGTCCATTCGCCTAGGGTCCATCTGCATTAGTTTCATTCGCACAAGGTGTTCATCCGCATTTGTGCTCAATCGCACAATGTTCATTCGTATTAGTTCCATTCGCATGGGACTCGTCCGTATTATGTTCATCCGCATTGGGTCCATTCGTATGGGGCCCATTCCCCTGGTGTCCATCAGCATGGGTTCAGTTGCCTGGAAGGCCATGCGACTGAAAGGTGCCCATACGCCCAAGTAGCGCTTGTGTACCCGAGGGAACATAATTTAGTTACTGACTTTCGGGGGAGTGCAGATGTAAGTTTGACGTGGAAGGTTCCGGGGGGTTCATGTAAGATGACTTTGAGGCCATAGAGGTTATGTTGGGCATGGATGATGATGTATGTATGATGTTGTATGTTTTGGCATGATGTATGTTTTGTATGTATGATGATGCCCTGTATTATGATGTTGACTGTGTATTTGATGTTCCTTATTATTGTGAATGATTATTCTCCCTTGGCTTTAAGTGGAATGTTAATGAACGAAATGAAAAGTATTATGTAACGTAAAGTGGAAGATAATGAAAAGAGGAACAAAATGAAGAATGCATGCATTAATGAACGAACGAACATAAGAAAGGCTTGCAAGCAAATGTATGGAGATTCCAACCAATGAAGGGTGTTAGCTCAACTGTGTGCGGGTTAGCTACCCCAGAAGGATGCACACAGGGGTCCAATCTTCGTGATTGACCATATGTATAGGATCCTTGCCGCTTTCCCTAGGTTCTGGAGTTAGCTTCGTGCATAATGTTTGAGGTCTATGAAAGACCTCAGGCCCAGTTACCCGCTTCGTGCATAATGTTCGGTGTATAGCATATGGCATTGATCCGAATGAAAGAGAAAAGATAAGTGGTGAATGTACTTGCCCTAGGTACTGGAATCAGCTTCGTGCACAATATTCGAGGTCTATGAAAGACCTCAGGCCCAGTTACCCGCTTCGTGCACAATGTTCGGGGTAATGTACATGTCATCGAAAGAAATGAACATGAATGAAAGTAATGAAAGTTAATGAATGAATGATGAAGATAATAATGATATTATCTATGTGTATGTATGATGTGTGATCACATGCAAAGTAAAGTATGGTTTTAACGATAGTAAAGTATTGTTTTATTTTAAAACTAGAAATCACTCAGCAAAACTGACTTTATGTGTTCCAGTTGGCAGGTAATGTTGCTGAGGATGGCACGGGGGCGGCTACTTAACTCTTTTGGATGGCATTCTCTTGTTTAATGTTTTGCATTGTAATGCGAACGAACGATGTTTTGAAATGAACGATGTTTTGAAATGAACGATTGTATTAACTTGCAAAAGCATTTGTAATAATATGAAAAGTTATTTTTTAAGTTTCCGCTGCAATGTTTTATTAATGTTAAATGTAATGTTATATGTTTTATGTGCAATGATTTACCAGCTGTAAGCGTCTCGGAAACGGAGCCTTACATGAATATATCTAAAGAAATTACACTGAATCGATCCGCAGTCATATGTAAATTTGCGTACGTATATGTAACTCGACAGGATGAATATATCTAAAAAAATTTATTGATTAAAATTAGATTCTAAGTTTTTTTAAAATTTATTGATTTTTATAAGATCTCTCCCCTATGTATTATTTCTTTCCATTTTTAATCATCTTCATGGCGGCCAATGAATGTGACTCTCTGATATTGGATTACAGCACTAAAGTCGAATTAAGCATACTTAATCAAACATTTAAACAAAGGCAAATCATGTACACCACATGTATGCTATACTTTTTTCCATCTAAATCATAGTGTAAAACATTTTTAATTATATAATCATGACTTGCAAGAATTCAGATTAAAGTAATTATATTATATGGCTTTTTAGTTCACATGTTTTTGTATATCATACATACGAAAAACCCGTATAAATTTGGTATCATACGTACTATAATCAAACATTTAAACAAATACTACTTATGTTCACAACATGTACTCTATACTTTTTTCCATCTAAATTATAGTGTATACATTTTTAATTATATAATCATGACTTGCAAGAATTCAGATTAAACTAATTATATTATATTGCTTTTCCCCTCTTAGTTCACATGTATTTGTATATCATACGTACGAAAAACCGCATAAATTTGTATTGTCTTGTTCTTAATTTCTTATTGGACAGCATTAGGTACTCACGGCCGCCAACTCTTACCAGGACTAATATAAGAGCCAAGTATTATTACAGAATATTAAATTATTATTAAAAAATAACAATGTATGAAAAATTCCTCAAAATGTTCATTTTCTTTTACTTTTTTTTCTCAAAATATTTTCTCCAAACAAATATCTATTAAAAACACCAACAAATTAATATAACTAGACACACATATATAGGTATACAATAAACAGACAAGGTAATTATTATGTGGCTTTTTAAATTTCAGGTGACATGTGTTGAAATATTACATTTGAATTGTTAATCATAGTTATTAAATTAGTATTTTCTTATTAGGTTTAGTCGGGTTTAGCCCACAAACTCAAGTTCGATTTCTCTAGGTTGTCTCGTTTCTTTGTAGTATATATTTTGTGGATTCTCCGTCCATTGTATTTGATAATCATTTTTACATGGTATTAAAGATAAGAACCTAGGTACAGCACAAACCCTAACCCTAGACAGGGTGGCGAGCATCATGACACGAACTCTAAACAGGTCGCATAGTTGCTCGTTACAAATTTCAAATCCTAGTTCTTTTTTTCAAGTTCTAGTTTTGTTTCTGTTCAAGACCTGGTTTCAAGTTCAAGTTCCAGTTCAAGTACTAAATCTTGATACATGCTTTCACAATAAAGTC
This sequence comes from Flaveria trinervia, assembly GCA_025506515.1. Classification (NCBI taxonomy): domain Eukaryota; kingdom Viridiplantae; phylum Streptophyta; class Magnoliopsida; order Asterales; family Asteraceae; genus Flaveria; species Flaveria trinervia. The sequence goes on from CM046444.1 coordinate 15,974,580, forward strand.
CTAAACCCTCCTCCAGATTTGCTACTCTAGTTTGAGTTTTCTGTTGTTGATTTACTTTTTGTGCTTGTTTTGGTTTATAGCTTTGTCATGGGTTCATGCTTTTGTTCTTGGTTGTTGATCTTGTTCTGGATTTTTGCTTCTCCTTTTGGATTCCTGCTCATGTTCCTAATTTATGCTCTTGCTTCTATTCTGCTCTTTTTAAGTTCCAGTCCCAAATTCATGTTTCTCTTTAGATTCTAGAATCCTAGTACAATTAAAGATGTAACATGAGAGGTGATGGTTTAGTTGAGGAGGAATTGTGGTCATGTTTTGAGATTTTATATGTAACAAGTTGGATTGATTAACATCTTAAAAGGAAGTGTTAATCACAGAATTATTTAGTACCTTATTTATCAGGTTTAATTGTAATCAGCTAATGATCTCAAATTGGATTGATTTCTGGTCCATTCATTATATTTCAATATTTGATTAAAAAAATTTCACTTTACATAAACAATAAATTTCTTTGTACTTTAAAAATTTTGTAATATTATAAAAACTAGTTTAAAAACCCATGTTTTCAAGAGTAGAATAAAAATATTAAATAAATAGTTAATAATTAAGATTTAAAAATATAAAATATTTTTTATAATAAAATATGATTAAAATTAAGTATAATTAACTGGCTTAAGTATCTATAATACAAAACAATGACAACATTTTAAGATTTCGTCTTTCAACAACTTCTAATTTATAAAAAATGTTTTGAGCATTCCCTTTTTTAAAAAATAAACTGCTTTTAAACAACGTTATTTTTATAAAAGTTCTTTCTATGAAAACTTCATATTTCCTAATAAATTAAAGAAAAAAAATATGTTTTTTAATAAAAAGGAACAAATTTTTAACTTATAAAAAATATGTTTTAAACATATTTTTTTATAAAAGTTCTTCTAAAATAAATGTTAGAAGATTATATGTTTTAAAATTCTACTTTATTAAAAGATGAATGATTCATTAATGTTTCTTTTAACAAATAATGTTATCCATAGATGATAGACCACACTACTTTCCTTATTAGTTGCATGCAGGCTGCAGCAAAACTAGTATAAAACAGCATTAGTTCCATGAATGGATTCACAAGTACATCCACAATGACATCTTCTCAAACCCTCACCACTCTCTTCATCTTTTCTATTTTAACCATCTCATATGCTGCTACTGATCCATTCAAACTACCCAAACACACATCCATTCACTTTCCCATACATAAAAACCAAACAACCCTTCAATACTACACCACATTTGAGGCTGGAAACCCGCGATCGCCCACCAAAATCGACGCGTTAATCGATCTTGGAGCGCAATCCGTTTGGTTCGACTGCACATCATACGTCTCGTCTTCGTATAAACGAGCGTCTTGCGGTTCGAACCGATGCAAGAAAGCCTTGGGGTCGGTCTGCATAGGGTGCAACTCCACTCCTAGACCAGGCTGCTCCAACAACACATGTGGAGTCTATGCTTACAACCAATTAACACAATACTTAACGGCACAAGAACTTGGTGAAGATACTGTAAAGGTTACATCGACTGACGGTAACATTATTAAGCTTAATTACGACATACCCAAATTCCAATTCTCTTGTGCGGATGCGGGTATCGTAGAAGGCTTACCCGGTGATCATACCAAAGGGTTGGTTGGTCTTGCAAGAACCCATGTCGCATTAGCTTCACAGGTCTCAACAGTGTTCAATTTGCCTAAAAAGTTTGCTCTTTGCATACCATCTTCTTCTTATCAAGGATCAGGTGACATTTTCATCGGGGGAGGGCCGTATTACATGCCTCCAAGCCCCGATGATCAATCTTTATCCCTCGTAAGCACCCCGCTCCTGATCAATCCGGTGAGCACCGCCCCGATTTACAGCGAAGGAGATGCATCAGATGAGTATTTCATCAATGTCATAGACATTGAAATCAGCGGTAAGCGTGTAGCTTTCGATTCATCTTTGCTATCTTTCGACAAGAATGGAGTTGGGGGGACAAAGATTAGTACTGTAGTACCTTATACCACTTTGCATTCGATCATCTACAAGCGTTTGGTTAAAGACTTTGTTAAGGCAGCTGCATTGAATAATATCAAAAGGGTGAAGTCTGTGGCACCATTTGGGGCGTGTTTTGATTCAAGGACTGCACCCAAGACGCTAACCGGACCCGCGGTCCCGGATATCGATCTCGTTTTGGATGGAATGACCATAAGGTTTAGGCTCTATGGCTCCAACTCAATGGTGGAAGTTAAGAAGAATGTTATGTGTCTTGCTTTTGTTGATGGTGGGGCTGAGCCAAGGACATCTATTGTGTTAGGTGGGCATCAGTTGGAGAACAGGGTTATCGAGTTCGATTTAGCTGAGTCGAAACTCGGGTTCACCCCGTCTCTCCTTCTGTGGAACAGTAGCTGCTCTCATAACAGGATATCTTAAATTTTGGCCTTGTGTAACTTATAATCGGTTTCTTTTGTTGATCTTGTCACTTTTCGTTTCAATGTTTTCGTCTAATTAAAGATCAGTGTGGGTTTTCGCAACTTTCGTATCGGTCGATATTGTATCGGTTGCATCTACTTGTTTATGTATTTCAAGAAGCATTTACATGAAATCTTTAATGAATATCAAAGGCTTTCATTATTAGTTGTTATATAGAAAAGATACTTTCAATAGATGAAACTTGTGTTGGAACGTTCTGTCAACTAAAGTCCTATTAAAATCGTTAAATATTATATAAATGCAAACGAAAAGAGGGCGTATATTATTATATATGATATATCCACATGAATTTGAAGACAGATAAGACGGATATAATACAAAACGTCTTTATAATATAAAATTGAGTAGACAAATAAGCATAACGTGAATACAATTTAGTATTTCGAGGTTGTCCGCATAGAGATTTAATTTAAAATATATTCTGATAGATTATGGCTTATTGAGTGTCATAATTAAATGCATTTTTAAAAGTAAGCAGCGCACGTGAAATAGAATAATTTGGGCTTTTTGATGTGTTATGCAAAATATTATAAGATGCAACTAAGTAGATTAACATGGAATTAGGTAAGGTGTGTGCATAATTAATAGGTTCATTTAATCATATAGACGGGACCGATGGATGGACCGGGACCTGCCATATGTATTGGTTGGTTCGTATACCTATAAACATCTGGTTTACGATTCTGTTAACACAAATAAAACTTATGATTGGACCGGTTATGTACGTGCTTCTTGGTTATCAGCTTCTTTTATGTTTTATAATTTTTCAAACCTTTCTTATCGATCAATTGAACATTGTGAAGTTTTAAACTGCTTCAACGAGTACACATACCAAGTGAGTCGGTCGAGATATTATCAAGACAACCTTATACAAGTAGCTGTACTCAATTCATCTAATTTTTGTGAGCAAAGAAAATGAGGTTTTTTTTTTCTTCTCTGAAAGAACACATCTAACCATTGGTGGACACAACAAGAACTCAAGAAGATCGTGGGAGGGGTCAACCGACCCCATGGAATTTTTCATTGTTAATATGAAGCGTGCATTAATTGATCTTGGTTGACGCTATGTTTTTTCATTGCTAACGCCTATGAAAATACTTTACGGCTTTTAAAACCAATTATTTTTTTAAAAGTTTGTAATGTTTATGTTAAAAGTATACAGCCCAAAATCTAATCACTACTAATTAGATTTATTATTGGATCTACTAAACATATATTGTTGAATCAAAAGCCCACTTCATTTTACATTAGCACATTACTTATTAATTAGCTCTTAAAATATCACCTCAAATTGCTCCATATTCCCAAACCTAAAAAGATCATCTTCGAGAAATCGACAATTGCTATTAAAATTACTGCTCTCCGTTTATCAAAAATTTCTCCGATGGTCGACTGCAGATGTCACAATTTTTTGTTTAATTGTGTCAATTTGTATTTACAGTTTTTTCTTTGAAATTTAATTGGTGCACATGGTTTTTTAGTTCCTTTTTTACGTTTTAAGCTTTTTTAGTGTCTCTAATAATATTGATAATATTAATTGATTGATGTAGATAAACATATTACTTGATGAAAACAAGAGATATAAATTATGAACCGTTAGTTTATTGTTTGTTTTATAATATCATGGTATGTGATCCGGTTTGGGTTGGATCGAATTGACATCAAGTTGAGATATACTCAAAAACTCGACAACTAACAAAACCAACCTAGAAAAAAAGAATTCTTGACCACCCGTGTTTTAATGTGTCTAGAATAATGTTTTTATAAATTATAAGCATTATGATCATATGAAAACCAATACAATTGCTTACAATGAGAAGGCAAATACTCAAGGTCCTATAAAAGGTCACTGACCATGAATTTTCTACTTTCCAAAATAGCAAAAGAATCAGGGCTGTCATATTGCAATAAAACACTACACTTGACAAGAATGAATTTAGGCAAAACATAGCGGCTATTTTGGAGGCTTTAAACATGATAACGTAGACACAAATGGAGATTCAAAAAACATTACAAGATAAATAAAAAGCGCTATACACTCAACGGACTCTATTCACTTAACGGGCGCCAAACTAGGTTGTTCACGAGCCGAGCCGAACCGAATGAACCTTTACTCGTGCTTGTCTCGTTTCCAAACCGAGCCAAGCTGATCGGGTCGTTTTCAACCGGGCAGAAAATCGAACGAGTATTTTTCGAGCGTTAATATTTCAAGCAAGCGTCGAGTGAGCACAAACGAGCACCGAAAAAATTGTACAGCCGAACTATATTGTGTGTTATACGTATTTTCTTTTATTTTGAAATTGTCGACGTATTTTCTCCGGTGAACATTTTTATTTAAAATTATTGAGTTTTATATAAGGACAAATCTGCTAAGGGGGTTGGTCGGATTATTTAATTGGGTTTCAGGTTAATTGGTTTGGGTTATTCGGGTTTTTCAACGTTGAAAGTCTACCCGAAACCTGGCCCAAATAACAATCGGTTTCGGGTTGTTCGGGTCGGGTTTCGGGTATTAAACATAGACTTAATTTAGTAGATTTTAGTGAGTTTTCATTTGAAATCTTATAAAACTAGCGGACTTAAATTAATTTACTTCTATAATTTATAAAATGTGCTTAACTATAAAATGGGTTGATATCATTGTTGGTATTTGAGAAACGATTAAACACAGACTATCTGGTAATAAAATTTGCAGCGAAGGATGTGTTTAACAAAACAAATGCAGTTAACATAATAACATATTGCATGTTTAACAGTGATTACATACATGAGGTTACATTTTGACTCCTTATATTAGACCATGAGCGCCACCATTAAGGGGTCACGCCCTTAGGTTATGTAACCGCCATAACTTTCATAACTACCATATATAACTCCCTAATAAGTAAAGAGTAAAATGTTATTTTCTTTTCTAACATTTTATTGAATTTATTATTTCAATCCAAAAATTTTGTTTTGTCATTTCAGTCATTGTGTTTTACCAAATATTGTTATTTCCATTAACTACACTAACTGCTTAAGTTCTCCGTCAAATATGAGTGTATTTTAGTCTTTTTAACACCCTAATTGTCCAAATTAAACAAATTTAATCAATAAAATATTCAATTAAAACTAAAAAAATGAAGTAACTAGTGAGACCAGACACTTTTGTTTAAAAGTTTTGATTAACGTTAACTAGTTTAGAAATCCGTCTACTACACATGTTGTATTAAAAAATAAATAATAATCATTTAGTAATATTAAAAATTAAAAAATATTTTTTTAAGATAAAATATACTTAAAATTACATATAATTAACCATTAAGTAATTAAACAATAACACTAATTCCTTTAAAGAAGTTTTGCTTTTAAAAAATATTGATTTTTTAAAAGTCCAAAAAGTTATTAAAATGTTTGTATTAAAAAACTTTATATTTCATATAATTTGGTTTTAAGGTGTTTTGTTAATAATTTTTTATTAGGTTTGTGTCGTATCATAAAAAACTAAATTTTGTTTTTTAATACAACATTTTAATAATTTTTTTGGAGAGTTAAAAATTCAACATTTTTTAAAGCAAAACATTTTTAAAGACGAAAGTTTGAAAAATTATTGTTATTTTTTAATTACTTAATGGTTAATTATTTGTAACTTTAAGCATATTTTATCTTAAAAAATTATTTTTTTAATTTTAATAGTACTAATAATTATTATTTTATTTTTTTCATACAACACGTATAGCAGACGCCTAGACGGGTTTATTGATTAACTTTGTTTTAATTGGACAATTAGGGTATTAAAAACACTAAAATACACTCATATTTAACGGCGTTAGTGGAGTGGATGGAAATAATAACATTTGGTAAACCACAGTGACTGAAATGACAAAAAAAAAACTTTTTGGATTGAAATGACAAATTTAACAAAACGTCAGAGATGAAAATAACATTTTACTCATAAGTAAATAATATAACTATCTTAACTATTAAATCAAACTAACAATAACAAACTTCCATAGTTGCCCACCCATGGAGTTAAATGACTTGGCCCAAGGTGTCATACGACACCAATCTTGCATTTTATGTGAACCAAACAAGGATTAGGTCCACACTGAAGCGGTTAGTTAAACTAAAGGATGCAAAGTTCCAACATGCACTTGTCATTTTACTTTGTTTATTCATCAAGTATTTCAAATTCACTAAATTATTGTGCATAAATATTCAATCAACACATTTCACAATTAACACAAATAGGTAGCTAGTTGATTAACACATAGATAGATCGCTTAACAAACATACCTATGTTGCACTCGATCCATCTCTTCCTTATTTTGGATGTTTGTGTTACTAATAAGTGCCATCAAATGCAACATACAAGTATAAAGAGTTTCATGGAGACTGAAGAATACAACGGTATGCACCAAGAGCCCATATGGGAAATATATTCCGATACGATGAGTAATTGAGGATACAATTCCTCATGAAAGCTCCTGTGATCTCCTATAATTCAAAGAGAGACGTTTAAGAAGCATAAAATGGCATTTTGGAAACATGATCAATTGCAGAATGTTAATAAATTTGAGGAATAAAAAGCCATGATAACCAAACCTGTTGAGGGAAGTCTCCATCTTCCATTTGTGAATTTACGAGGAGTCGTATTCCACGTTTTATCGGTGTACTATCAATTTTATCCTAACCATAATAAACAAAATTATGTGTATCTATTTCCAACAGTAAATGAAACAAAGAATAAACATATTTACATCAATGTTTATCAATGAACCAGAACTCTCAACCACTTAAGAATAAACATATTTTATAATCGCATTGGTAGCGTTGAATTTCTCTTTATTATGAATCACGTATTGGGTATGGGCTATATATTTTGGTTTGAATAATGGGCTTACTTGCCACGTGCTTGTTGGGCTTTAGTCCCCGTCGAAGTCCAGGTTACCCGGTCATGATTTTGTTATTCGTTGTTTGATCGAGTCTCGTGGTTTGATCGAGTCTCGTGGTTTGATCGAGTCAAGGGTAGTTCCGTATATGGTTCCTTGTTTCTTGATTTCATTTAATTAACGTTGTTGTACTGGCTATCAATTAAAGTATCGAATATGGTTAGGCGGTGACTCTTAATCAATGTGTATATATGAATTGAATGACTCTTTGTTTATTTTTTTCTAGAATTACAAATCTATCCTACTTTTACTCCTAACCTACACCTCCACATATATATTACACTATCCTAGGTAACAATATTTTCTTAGAATGTCTTATTTAGTAGTTGTAATCATGAAACAATACCTTTGGATATTACGAGATAAGTTCATATATACCGCATGGATCAATAAGAACACATGCATACCCATAAGATACATCATATTCATATATATGTCGTTAATGCCATCTACTGTCCTTTTAAAATTCGACCCATTCAAATCAAGTTGTGACCTTTTAGAGGCAAAATGTTTTCATATTGTTTATTCATTTATATAGATTCATATAGTTATTGCATATATTTTATCTTCAAACATTAATATTATTCATAATACTTATATGTGCTTTTATTTATGTATCCTTAATATTATGCTCATTTGGTTTTGTATTTTGATCTATTATGTTAAAATTAAGGTTTTTAAGGTTTTGGTGAACAATTAACGCAATTTAACGCAGTTTAAGACCTTCTAATTCTAATTATTCCACTTTTATCTTCTATTAAATAATCATATTAATTACTAATAATATTATTTAGTTTTTTAAAGATTACAATAAGTTTTCACTAAATAAGGAGATTTTCTTTATACATGTAATTTCTAAAAAACATTTTTTTATAAAATATTTTTTAAAATATCAAACTTTTGTAAAAATATGAAATATTTTAATATTGAAATTTTAAGAAATAGAACTTTTATAAACTAAAATAATTAAAATTCGAAGTTATTTTTAAAAAAACCTTTAAAAAGAATTTTTTTAAATGGTTTCTTTGGAACAAAATGTTTAATTTTTCTTTTTAAAAAACATTAAAAACAAAAAATTGGAACAAAATGTTTAATTTTTCTTTTTAAAAAACATTAAAAACAAAAGTTTAAAAAATATTATTATTCTATTATTATAGTCTTAACTTATATATAATTTTAGTAATAACTTATCTCAAAATGTTATTTTATAATCAGTAATTTTCGTTACCAACTATTTAATATTTTATTTATTTAAAATGTGGTACAAATCTAGTATTCACATATTGCTATTTTTAAGATACTTCTTCTATCTCTTATTGTATATTTCTAGTAGTTCTCTCAGATAAAATGGTTTTACTTTGCTTAAGTTTTTTTTTGACCTTTTATTTTGTAACTCTATATAATTTTGGAGGAAGTTCTATTAAGTTATTCGATGATCCTATCAAATTTGACCTATTTTCTTTTCTTTCTCTATTATCTCATTTTTTTATTAATGAAACTGAGCTGTTAAAATATCATTAGAACTATTGTCTGTCAACAAACCTGTCCTGCTTTTATAAGCGAGATTAAAGCCCATGATGTTTGTACTAAATTCGAGCGATTTCCAACCAAATTTGTATATTCCTATATTAAACAAGAAAGACTAAACATTAGACCAACTTTGTTTAAATAAAACACTATGCAATTTCTATTATTACATTCTTACCTTATTTGCATTTGAAAGATAACTCTCTCCCCATCCACCGTCAGGAAGTTGTTTTGATAGAAGAAATTCACAAGCTTTTTGAAGTGTGGGACTGTTATAATAGGTATTACCGCAAGCTACTAGTGCATCTACTGCAAACCATGTACCGTATGTGTAACATACTCCCCAGCAACCATACCTACATAGATTTCAATCTTACATGGTGTGAGAAGCAGTGATACAAAAATTCCAGGGACCTATTAATATATACCCTGCTAGTATACAAGTCGCATTAGGTAGGTGGTTTCAATGGATTAAAACACATAACGCCAGTAGAAGTAACATTTGAGCTTGAGACGGTCTCAAGCATTTACCACTTTCCCACTCCCTTGAAAGTTGAATAATTTTTAATTGAAAAATTAGATTTAAATAATCCAAACTATTATTCATTGGTCGATAATAATTCATACTAGTGATTTGGCCGTTAATAATCTCAACTTTCATTTTTATTACAAACAATAGTCTCAGTAGTATAATTATCATACATTTACACTTAATCTATACTTATTTTAAGATCGATTTAGCTTGTATGTTTTTTTTATTTCGTTAATATTCATTATTATGAACAAAATCGATTCGAAATCAAGTCTAAATTTCTAATAATTGTGTTATTGGGATTGTTGTTGATAATAAAAATAAAGGTTTGGATTGTTACCGCCCAAATCAATATTATGTATTATAATCAGTCATAGTTTGAATTATTAAAATCTAATTTGTTTTTTTAGTTTAGATGCACAACTAGAACTTACAAGTCTTAATAGAGCTAGCTATATGTTAATGGTTGTCCGATATGGAAATAAGAATATGACACTATTAGATATTAAGGCTTATTAGTATAAGTTCACAAGTCTAGTTAGGTTTTTAGGATGTCTTGTAATTAGTTTTTACCATCTTACAGACACCATAAGAGAACATGCTTACCATGAACCATCAGGATTTTGTGTGTCGTGAATGTATTTCACACCCCTCGATATGCAACGTTCTATTTCATGTGTTCTATGTTCGGGGTGCAACTTTTTGAATAATATCAAACCTTGGATGGCGGCTGATGTGCATTCAACATACCTAAAACGATAGAAAATTTTCTGTTAATTAATTATGTTAGAACCATTCAAAAAAAAAATTCTTGTTAGAGAAACAAGCGGAACTCTTGAGCATTAAGCAATAAATGATGTAGCTATAAATCTTACTCTCGCTCGATCAATGAATCTTCAAAAAATTGGACTGGATTGAACTTCTGAAATTTATAATGAACACACAATGCGGTTATCATAAATTGTTATGATCATTTTTTCTTTGGTGTTTTTAGCAAATATATGATTTTAGATGGGGGTGGCTAAACGTGTCTCCTATGTGGCTAATATACCCCACTTTTGGAGATGTGAGTGAATTAGCAGGGGAGGGCCCCATCAAGTTAGTGAGATAAGAAGGTAGGTTTAGAAATTCTCTTTAGGATAGAGTAAAATTAAAAGTACCTCCATCCAAGTATATGCTCTCCGCGGTTCCCAGGCTGGAAAACCACCATTTTTACTCTGAATAGAATTTATAAAACATTACATCATGAGTAATACTCGACACATGGAATTAGTATTAAAAATGCCCATTTTACACAACAATCTCTATGACATACTTGTAATGAAAGAATAACATTGATAGCATCATAAAGACGTTCAGTTTCAAGTTTTTCACCAACAAGTTCTTTGTTCATTAGGGAATATAAAAGTGCAACCTATAAAAGAAAAAGCAGTTGTAAAGAAAATAGATTCTAGTATCAGTTTAAAAGAATTAATAATTATTACAACTATGCATGAACCTTTAAGCCTTCTGCTGTACAATCTGATACTTGCAAACCCTGGTCTTGCATTGAAAAAGTCCATGCGCCTTTAGATGTGTGTCTGTACATTTTATTGAAATATCCTGGGGGATTATCACGAACCTGAAAATATTTAACATGCATATAAGTTTTTGTATGTGTTGGTCTAATCAAGCTTATTCATAGGTCATGGGTCATAGGTCAAGGGTCGATGGGTAATTGGGTAATTGAATAGTTTATTGGTCACATGTAAATAATTGGTCTAGGTTGATCGAGTTTATTGGGATGCGAACATTAAAAATTTTATTTTTAGCGTCATGTGTTTTATTTGCTTTTAGGTGGTGTTGCTAGATCAAATAAGGGATCAAGTCTACCGATTCCATAGGAGGATTTAGAACCATTTGTTATTTTGTTGAGTCTATGTTTACGTTCCATGTAATATATTGACTATATTAAGGCTTGTTTTGGTTATTGAATAAAAAGGGTCCAATTCTAAAAGAAGTCATATATACTCATGTAAATTAGTGCGTGTTTTGTGGGTTTAAACTTCTACTCTTGATAACAACATTTGGTATTAGAGCATGATTCCAAGACCATCTTTGAAATGGGTTGTGATTTGTTAAAAGCAAGGTGAAATGGCAATAGCAATACACATAAATAGGGAAGATATCCGTGGGAGTTTGATGTTTGCTAGAAAAGAAAATGGGACTCTACACAGTTGTGAGCATTGTGGTGATGGAAGTTCAAATCAAGATGGCGTTAGCCATGAAGAACTTGAGGTCCAGAAAGTGTAAAGATGGTAATGAATGTTTCTAGCGAGATAAGATCCATATTAAATTTTACAAGTGTGGAAAAATACGGTTACTGCAATAATGACTATCCAAAATGGTAAAATAACAATAAAGCTAACTTGATTTAGGTTGAAGATGAAGAATCGTCTCTATATTGATTATTTGGTATGAATAAACGTTGGCTAGAGTGCGTGAATGTTGGTCTAATCTAGTTTCTTTGATGACCCATTTACCCAATGACCCGTGTCACACCCTTGAATAAACTCGTTCAATTAGACCAACATTCACCCAATGTTCACTCATACAATACAATCACACCAGCGTTGGTTCTTCATATTCAATATGAATCGAGTTAGCTTCGTTGTTCTTTTCCCATTTTGGACACTTATTATTGTAATGACCAAATTCACCACACTTGTAACATGTTATATGGCTCTTATAATGTTCATTACCATCTTGATTCTTCTTAGACCCCAATCTCTGCCTTGGCCACGTCCAACATCATCTCGTTTCAAAATTTTACTGCCACAATGTTGTTTAACGTTCTTCGTTCATGTTCTTTTGTGTTTTCGTTGTGTGTTTTCTTGTGTTTGATTTGTTTATGTTCCATTGATCAAAGGCCTATAAATCATGTCTGTGTCTCTAGTTTTGTATATCCATCCCTTTTCTGTTTAGAAATTTTCTTGTTGTCACACACCTGCGAGAACTTCACAAAGTCATGTGCTTTTTTAAGAGTTGGTCCATATTCTTCTACTAGATTACTCGACATGATCGCCTGGATTGCAAAGGCTGCATCCCACATTTGAGATCCAAAACTCTGAAAAAAACATAATATATAACATGTATATTCAACTATCAACAAATGACTAAATTCATTAAATAGAGGTAAAAAAACCTGCACTTTCATTCCATCTTCAGCAACCCAAAATAGTCAGGTATTCGTGCAAGATGGCGCTTATATGCATCCCCATTCGGATCGTCCACCCAGGTTGCAACCAAGCATATAACCTTGTGAAACAATTATATTTTGGGTGTTAAAATTAGGACAACCCAAATATGATATGGTTTTTGTTTTTATGGAAACATATTAAACACCTTTTCCACACATCCAATGCAAAGATATCTGCTACTCTGATCTTCGTAGTGAATATGATCTATTGCAACTTTTATGGCCTTTTCTCGTAACTTTGAAAAGGGCCAACGTGCTAAAGTAGGTTCAACAACATTTTGAAGAACGGTCGATACCATATCTTGAACAAGGGGATGTGGAAAGTAGAGATCTTCCTTGAATACATAATCAATACATGACATCATATTTCTATTTTTTGTTTCGTGAGATTGAAAGGAAAATTTTGAACATTTTCAAGATAATTTAACAGACCTTTGCACAAGTATTACGTGCTTTATTCCAGTTAATATCCTGATATCGGTCTGTATAAAGCTCTTGCCTTAGTTCTTGAACCAATCCGGTTATTCTTCCCACAAATCTTTTGCCATATAAGTATGACATCGGTATGTAAACTAGGCGAGAATAACACATCATTTGGCCTGTGGTTTTACATTAGTGATGTTATTAGTTGGATTTTATCATACCATCTAGTATAGTTATTTTAGAATTTTGTTGCTAGACATTAAACAAAACTAACCTGGATTGATTGGGAAAAACTTAGGGACGAGTAAAAACTCAGGTGGCATAGGGTTACAACCTGACCACTCATATATTCCAAGAACCTACAAAATCACAAAATATATTGAACATATATATACACGTTAATGCATTGCAATGAACATACATAAAATACATATGCTAATGATTGTGAATATGAAAACTGTTGGGAATAATCTTTAGCAGGTCAAGTCAGGTCACATGGGTACGAGTCACTAGTAAGTTTTTATTTAAGCTCATGTTTATTATTGAATTTTGGTAAGTAGTGGGTCGGTAGTAGTGGTCTTAGCTTTCCCCCCATATTTTAGAGTCTTTATCTTGTTTTTATAACTTGTAAACAATCTCTTCATGTGTGTTTCTTGTGTGTTCGATTTGGGACGTGAACCAACAAAAACAAGTATGTAAGAAGCATAAGTGTCAAGAATTACGGACAGAGAGCCAAAACTTCCCCCACGAAGGAATCCCAACTGCACCACCATGGTCAAGGATCCATTTACGACCCTTAATCATCGCCATATCTTCTTCGGCTTCTTCCCCGAGCAATCTCAGTGTAACATAACTAAATATTGACCCAAAGATTGTGCTGTGACCCTCAATATGTAATCCCCAACCTCCATCTTCATTCTGTCATCGTAAATCAAAGCCAAGTCAAATGGATTTATAAAATCATAAAATAAACCTGAAAAATATTCAAAATGTTACGAATTAATACCTGATGATTATATATGTAGCGTTTGATTTCTAGCTGATGTGCAGCTGTTAGAATCACATTCACAGCTCCCGTCACATACAATGCTATCACCTGTGTACAGACATAATGCGTCGGCATATTATTAATTCTTAATATCTATGATTAATGATATTATGTCATTAGTTACCAGTGGAGGAAGCAAAAACAAAGGGCCAGCAGATTCAGCAGGCCAATGGCCATCATGGGCCTGGATAGTGGAGTAGAAGCTAATGGCTCTCCGGAGTGTAGTTGTGACTGCTTCATTTGTTACTTCCTCAGTTTCTTTCAGTTTTACTGCTTCTGGTATATCTTTAACTTGGTTCTCCTTTCTTAGCTGAGTTCACAAACACATATAAAAGTGTTCATCTCACAAATTTTGTACCAAATAAGAATAGCTTCCAATATTGTTGCTTTTGTTCGTTTTTAAACTTTATGAATAAAAATTATACATCTTATCTATCTACATATATAATAGTAAAGTCTTAGCTGCATGGACTTTTTGATTTTTGTGTTTTAGCTATAACAATTTTGTGGTTTTTATTTTTGGTCATTTTTGTTTTCAAGTTATTTTAGTAATTAAAAATTATTCTTAATACCTATTTATGTAAACTGTATCATATATAAAATATGTAAAAGCTTGCTTTAAGTCGACACGTTTTTAAGCTTATTTTGCTATGTTGACGTTATTTATTTTTTTGTTTGCTTGATGTCTTCGAGTTCAAAGTTGAAGTGATAGCCGTTTGTATGTTTTTTGTATTTAGGTTTTCGTATTCAAGTTTGTTGTGTACTTACCTGTGCATTGCGCACGGGATCATTTCTAGATGTATATAATTCAGGATATTATAACTACTTGTATAATATTCCAATTTGTTTATGTGCCAATTTAGCAGTAATCTATATTGAATTTACAAAATTTATTACTAAAATTCATCTACTTCTTCAACTTTTTCAGCAGGGCAATTCAACGTGGTTTTATTAGCTTTGTAGTCGTACCTCTAATTGAGCCTAAGTTAAAATGTTGCAAGTTTGATGTATGTGTTTTTCAATTTGTGAAAAGATTCAATGGCATAATAAACAGCAAATTTGCAGTGTTCTACATATGAATTATTCTGCAGCAAAACTTGCTACTGACTTTTATTCTGCTTAGAATCCTCAACAAAACTAATTAAACAAATCCTAAATACTAGTAAGTACTAAATAAACTCACAGATCAGAATTAATCCCCACACACCCACCTAGTGACTAGTTACCATAATAAGAGATGAAATAAAAAATCCAAAATAAAAGGTTATAGATAGATCCGAAATCCCAAAATGAAAATTGGATATAATTAAATGTATTAATTTATGGTTTGAGAAGTCCAAGTCAAGAGCTATGCTTCTAAAAGTAGACATTCAAAAAGCAATTGAAATGGGACTTTTTGAGTACGATTTTACACCAAGTGAATTTTCCTTTTAAGGTGATGCTGATAGAAGGATGTCTGATTCATCTTGAGTCTCGGTCTAAGTACATGGCCCAACCACATGAGAATTCCCATGCTATATTGGCCCAGAATCATTATATCATTATAAGAACACATTGAGAATTTTAATACAATCCGTTTCTGACTCTAAAAAAATTACTATGAACTAATGAACAAAGGCACACTAAATACAATTATCATGATCCTCTACTTATTCTACACTTTTACTAATCATAACCTAACTCAAACACCTTTAAATGAACCAATTTAATCCTAGTCTAATACAAACTCAATCAAAATAATAATAAGCTAACACTAACTATATCTCCTACCTTTTTATCTCATTTAATAACACCAACTTTAGCATGCGAAACCGTTTCAACCCTAGACTTATCGATTCAACCATTCTAGCCCTTACAATCAAGATCTACACCTTCATTCTACCCTTTAATTTTAATTTTGCAAGTCCTAAATCTTTAATTTCGAGTAAGATCCATAATTCTTTCAGGTTGACTTCTACCCCTATTAATAATAATCCCCTCAAATCAAACCTGTTCCTAGGACTTGTACTTCTTTTGGGTCATTTAAGCCACATGCTTATTGCCATCATCTGGGAAAAACTAGCTCATTACTTTTCTCTTTTTACCTTGTTGCTAAACAAAAAATCACTTAACTTGTTGTTTTCGTTTGATGCGCTACCTATTGGATTAATCTGTCATAAAACTAGCCACTCCTATTCCCTTCTTTTTTTGGCAAGGAAGAAAAAGATCTGATGTTGATCCTAAACCTTGACGATTTTGTTGACGGAACCAATCTCACCTTAATCGACTTCACAAGAATCCATCCGAACTTCTTCTTTTGCTATATTTATTTGTTCCCTCCCGGATACAATCGGTGGTTTGTTTTTTAATCTCTTGTTCATTGTTTTCAATATTTGATTCATGAAAACCTGACTACACTTTGAGTTTTAATCTCCTATCTTTCTTTCCAGGTACGAGTTGCACCTTACCTCTGATACTAATTGTTGGAATAACCAATCAGATCAACACAAAAATATATATAGGCATTCATATTTGAAGTAACATACTTCGCCTTTTATTTAAATTAAACTTGATTAATAAAACTAAATACATATCCTTAATTAACAGTATTAATATATGACTATTTATTTAGTTTTATTAAGTCGAGTTCAATATAATATAAAAGGTGAAGTATGTTACTTCAATACATGTGTTTACATATATTATTGAAATTAGTGATTATTCCAACATGGTCCAGGAGCCTTCGACAAAGACCCCGTCTTGTTCATTCTATGAAATCCCTAAATGCATGCCATGATGCAAAGTAGATGTTAAGTGTTGTTAAATTTATTTACCAAGGTATGATTGGTTTTATCAAAATCAAAATCTGCTTTCAGTTTAATTGTCAATGTTGACTCTTTTATAATCGATTTGGCTTTAACTTGCTTCAAATTGATTTCAAGAAACACAAGGCGATGGCCAACGATGAAGGCGGCGTCTGAAAAATATAAGTTTTGAACATTTATGAACAATCCCGGATTTTTATAACGAGAACAACAATGAGAAAAGTTTGAGAAATTAACGTTACATATATTGGCCATTTGAATATGAGTTTTAAGGTTTGTTTTTCTAATTAAGTGTTGTTACAAAACTTATATACCGCCAAGAAGGGTGTAAGTTTAAAATTATTTAAAAAAAAATTTCTAGTAAAAAACAATCAACGAAAATACATTTGTTAGTTTCTTACTTAATTGTAATCTTATTGAATTACTTCATTTTAATAAGTATTATTGAGTTAATTGTTATTTTTTTCTAGTTTTAGTTTATTAAATATCTATTGATTTGATTTAAACCATTAAAAAAATAAAATTTAATAATTTATTTTACTCATCTCTTTAATGAAAGAACTGCGATGATCTTTTCTGATTCTTTATTTTCTTCATCATAAAACTAAAATAAATTATTAAATGTACTTAACTAGATGACGTTGTTGTAACGGATATCGTAACGTTGTTAAATGTATTATTAATCACTTTAGGCATGAAAAAATATATTATGTAAAGATGATGGCCGGAATAAAATATAAAGTATCATGCCCTATAATATAAAACTAGAAATCAAGCCCTCACGTTGCGGCATGTTTTCGAACATCGTTACACATTACTGCGATGACATGCACGTAGTTAAGTGACACAATGTTCCCGAGTGTTGAAGAAAACGTTGATAATATACATGACTTGAATTTTAAAAAGGTATTTGTTATCAAATCGTAATTAAAGTCAAACATTACCTTTTCTTTAATAATAATGTGGTTAATAAAATAGTTACAAATTTCATAACACACATTTAAGATTGTATGAAGTTGCCCTTACAAACCCATTAAAATTATTTCTTGAATGTTGCTACGCATGTAAAACCTAAGATTGAGACAACCAACCCATTAAAAATTAGTAACAAATAAATAATTATTGTTCAAAAGGAAATAAAAAGGTAATATGTAAAAGAACAAATCAAGGGAAAAAAAACAACAAAAAACCAAAAGTTAAAATGGAAACGTTAGTGATGAAGATTAATTCAAACCTAACGTAAGTCTGTATGGGAATCACATTTGATAAGTCTTGCATGTGCACGTGTTTTATTCATAAATTTGAATAAGTGTTCAACAGCTTGGATTGTTAGGATGTGCGAGTCCTATGGGTTGTTGAGCTTTAGTCGTTGTTTTAGTACTATTTATAGTTCCTTTTCGTAATGTATTTTGTGCACACTTGTTGATCATTAATCCAAGTATTTGAGATTCTCATTCACAAAACTCTTGTTTCTTGTTTCAATTCTATTCATTTCCAACAGTTTTGGTATCGAGCACAGTGCTCTTGAGACCCATGGCTGACACTCTTGCTAGTACATCTACAAATCCATCCATCACTCCCGTTATTCCGATGTTCAAGGGAGATAGATATGAACATTGGAGTTTACGTATGAAGACTATCCTACGGACTCGTGAACTGTGGGATGTAGTATACCTCAGAGTTACTGCTACCGGAGGTGGACCGGGTGACACCAGAGAAACTCGAAGAAAAGATGCATTGGCAATGTCGCTGATCCAACAAGGCGTGCATGATCAACTGTTCTCTTGTATCGTTGCAGCAGAATTGGCTAAAGCCACATGGGAGATTCTACAAGCTAAGTTCCAAGGCGATTCCCAGGTACAATCAGTTAAATTGCAGGGACTTCGTAAGGACTTTGAAAACCCGTTCATGAAAAAAGATGAAGCAATGGGTGATTACTTTTCTCGTGTTATGAACAATGCTAGTCAACAACGTTCGTACGGTGAAGATGTCCCAGATCAAAAAATTGTAGAGAAATTTCTTAGGAGCCTCTCTCCTAAGTTTGACTATGTAATTCCATCTATTGAGGTAGTATTTGACTTGTCCAAGGTGACACCTGTAAAGCTTATGGGATTGTTGCAGTCCCAAGAAGAAAGACTCAATATCCGTATTGGGATTGACAAAACCAATAAGGCTGTTGAGAGGCAAGATGAGCAAGCTTTACAAGTGTTCCCCGATCAAAACAACAGGGCCATGCATGGGCGTGGCCGTGGGCATTCTCTGGTTCGAGGAAGGGGCTCTAGTCGAGGTAGAATGACTCTTGATCGTAGCAAGATACCCCAGTGCTATGTTTGTAAAAAACTTGGCCATGTAAAATAAGATTGCTGGTACAATGATGAACCACAAGTAAATGTTGTAGAACATGGAGACAATGAAGATGCTGCAGAAAATAAAGATCAACACCTTCTCATGACCATTGCACCAGTTATTCAGAGTCAAATCACACTAATGACATCTACCACTCATACGAGTAACTCCAAGCATATTTGGTTTGTTGATTCTAGTTGTTCTAACCACATGACAGGTGTTAAAGGAAGCTTTGTAACCTTAGATGATTCATTCAAATTGGAGGAGCAGTTGGGAAATAAGAAAAAAACTATATGTCAAAGGGATAGGTACGGTTAAAATCCAAATTGGGAATGGATCCTACAAGCTACTCGATGATGTGTATTATGCTCCCACTCTCGAGTATAACTTACTCAGTGTGGGGCAACTAATGCGCAAAGGGTATGCTATTTTGTTTCATGAAGGAAGATGCATTGCTATTAGCAAAGATTCCGAGAACACCATCATGGATATTCCAGTTGCCAACAATAACATGTTCATGCTTGATACTACCATGGCTCTTGCTCACATTACTCAATGCAACAAGATAGTTGATCATGATCCTAATGCCTCCTTGTGGCATCTCAGATACGGTCATTTGGGCATTGATGGGCTTTGTCAATTACATGACAAAGGAATGGTGATAGGTATACCAAAACTGAATACCAACACTTCATGCAAGTCATGCATTGTTGGTAAACGGGCTCGTCTACCATTCAAATCATCCTCCTGGCATGCCTAATGTAAGCTAGAACTTATCCATACTTATTTATGTGGCCCCATGCATGTTCTCAGCTTAGGTAATAGCTTATATTATCAATAGTTCATCGACGACTTAACACACATGTGTTGGGTCTATTTTTTAACTAACAAAAGTGATACTTTTGCCAAGTTCAATTTTTTTAAAGCAATGATAGAAAAAGAATGTGGAAGTTCAATCAAGATGCTCGGATCAGATCGAGGAGGAGAATTTTGCTCACACGAATTCAATCAGTTCTTGTGAGCAAGTTGGGATCAAAAGAGAGTTAACCATTCCATACACCCCACAACATAATAGGTTTGTGGAAAGAAAGAACCGTACCATCATGAACCTTACACGAAGCATGCATCGAGAAAAAGGACCACCAAATGTGTTATGAGCTGAAGAAGTTGCAACAACAGTCTATACCCTCAATCGATTTCCAACCAAAGCTCTAACTAATTAAACACCACTTGAGGCTTGGTCGGGTAAGAAACCCACAATCTCTCACTAGAGAATTTTTGGTTGCATAGTATATGGCTTAGTACCTTCTTAACTTCGCAAAAAATTAGATGATAAATATGATCGAAACATCTTCATTGTTTACTCATGTCAAAACAATGGATATATAGTATATAACCCAGTTACAAAACAGTTTTCAACTAAGAGAGATGTTATCTTTATTGAAGACTCCAAATGGGTATGGAACAAAGAAAGCACATGTAGTACTTATTCATATGATGACCCATTCCTTTTTTCTACCAACTCCTTAGAACCTCCTATTGAAAACTCTCCTGTTGAAAACCTTGAAATTCAAGATACCACTTCACCCACTCCTATTTCATCACCTACTACCTCAAACAATACCACCCATACATCACACTCATCACCTTCAAACATCACTACCTTACTTCCCACCAAAGTATATAAGCTACAAAAAGCCCTCTATGGTTTAAAACAAGCACCAAGAACCTAGTATTCGAAGATAGATGGATACTTTTTGAAGCATGGGTATATTTGAAGCCATAATGAATCCACACTATACATAAAGCGGAACAATGCAAGTGAAGTTATCTATGTTTGTCTGTATGTAGATGATATTATTTGTACTGCTTCCTCTATTTGGTTGATAAATGAGTTCAAACGAGGGATGGAAGGTATATTTGAAATGACTGTTATGGGTTTGCTTAATTTTTTTCTAAGGAAGTTAAACAAACAAGTACCTGGATATTTTTTAGCCAACCCAAATATGCAATGTTTCTTCTACATCGATTTGGGATGCAAGATAGTAATATGGAATGTACTCCAGTGAATATGAATGAAAAACTACGGCTCGAGGATGGAGCAGAAAAAGTAAATGAAGAAACATATCGAAGTCTTGTTGGCGGTCTCATCTACTTAACTCAGACTAGGCCAGATCTGGCCTACACTGTGAGCATCATCTCTCGCTTCATGCAAGCCCCATCACGAATTCACTTTGGTGCAGCTCAGCAGATTTTGAAGAATGTTTCTGGAACTGTGGAGTTTGGCATATGGTATAATAATACAACACCGGGTATTACACTTGTGGTTATAGCAATAGTGATTGGGCCAGTTGTGTGGATGACATGAAAAGTTTATCAGCCTATGCATTTTCACTTGGAAGTGTTATGGTTGCATGGAGCTCCAAAAAAACAACATACGGTGGGATTATCTACCACCGAGGCTGAATACATAGCAGCCACCATTGCTACATGTCAAGCAATATGGTTGAGGTGTGTGCTTAAAGACTTGGGTGTTAATCAAGAACATCCCACAATTATCTATTGTGATAATAAGTCCACAATCAATTTGTCTAAAAATCCAGTGCTGCATAGTCGTTCGAAACATATAGAGTTGAAGTATCATTTTATTCGAGAGATGATAATACAAGGGCAAGTCAATTTTGAGTACTACAACACACATGATCAGATTGCAGATGTTTTTACAAAATCATTGAGCAAAGAAAAGTTTGTTTACTTCAGACACAAGATGGGAGTTTGAAGGTTTGAATTACGGGCGGATGATAAAGATTAATTCAAACCTGACGTAAGTCTGCATGGGAATCTCGTTTGATAAGTCTTGCATGCGCACATGTTTTATTTTTAAATTTGAATAAGTGCTCAACAACTTGGGTTGTTAGGATGTGCGAGTCCTATGGGTTGGTGAGCTTTAGTCGTTGTTTTAGTACTATTTATAGTTCCTTTTCATAATGTATTCTGTACGCACTTGTTGATCATTAATCCAAGTATTTGAGATTCTCATTCACAAAACTCTTGTTTCTGTGTCAATTCTATTCATTTCAACGGTTAGCGGCAAGGATGTTCAAGACTCAAACTAGGGTGGAGTACACATAGATAGAAGTGCTGAACCACCTTGGCCACAAAGACCATTGTGAATTCTGCCCACGGTTTCTTATTTATAGTAAATTAAAACCTCGTAAATTCAAAAAAAAAGAATCAAATTTAAAAACCAACCAACGAATCAAAAGTTGACACATGGCAAGACCGGTGGCAACCCCACCGACCTTGCTTTTTAAGTATAAGTATAATATTTAATATACTTGATTATAATATATTTGTTTTTCTAAACGACTCGGTCTATATTAAAATATTTGAATTAACATATAACATGATGGAAACCCTCAAGGATGTTCTAAACCAATATAGGAGACTGTGTGATTATAATAATTAATAGTTGCAAAAGATTAAAGTGATTATTGGTTATATTTTGAATAGAATTAACATTTTTATAAATATGTTTACGTACATACTTAAATTTATTTATTTATGCAACTAAATCCTTAGTATTTAAGTGTATAAGTAACATTTTAGTTAAAATATTTGGGATTTTTTTGGTTACTCTATAAATATATGTTGATATGTGTATAATTCTTATATATGTTAGAAACGATCGAGCTTTTATGGGCAACTCGTCTTTTTGAATTGGTTTTTTGATATTAACATTAATTATTACATAACTAAAAACAATTAGTTCTGGTTAATAGTAAATTATAATATATATTTATAGAACCAAAGGTAACAAACTAATACTACATCATCACGCTAATAACAAGCTTGCGTTTGATATATTCCAAACATGCGATCGAGGGGTGAATCATGCAAGAATTAAATATTAAGGGTGCAGTGCAAGTTTGAAATATGAAACGAATACGTCCAGACTTAATAATCATAAAAGTAGGGTTGTACAAAAGGTTCGTGACTCGAAACTCGTTTAAAAAAAGCTCATTTAAAAAAAGCTCGGCTCGAAAAAGCTTGAATCTAAACGAGCCGGTTCGGCTCGAATTCTAAACGAGCCGAACTCGAGTCAGGTTTAGCTCGGTTCGAGCTTGACTCGTAGCTCGGTTCGTTGGCTCGGCTCGTGGCTAGGTGCATATAATATATGAATATATCTCTATTATTCAGTATAATAATTATTATTATTACCACTACTACTATTATGATGATTATTATTTTTATATTAAGATTTTAAAATTGTTTCTTAAAAATAAAAATGGACTGTTTTTAGAAAATAAGTATTTTGTTTAATATATATATAACTTGATAGTAAATTGTTTATATTTAAAATAATGGTTTTTGTTCAAATAACTACGGATTACCTAACAAAATATAAAAACCCTAATATATATTTTGTGTTTTCATATAAATTAGTGTGAAAAATAAAAAAAAAATAATCGAGCCGGCTCGAACGAGCCACGAGTTGGCTCGAGCTTTTCACAAGCAGAACTCGAGCTGGTGTTTTGAGCTCGTTAAATTTTCGAGCCGGCTCGGCAAAAGCTCGTTAAATTTTTGAGCCGGCTCGGCTCGGCTTAATAAGCTCGACTCGAGCCCATCTTGGTTCGGCTTGGCTCGACTCGGCTCGTTTACAACTTTACATAAAAGTCATTTTAAGTTTCATAATCTCACATTCAAGGGCGGGCCCAACCATAATGGTTAGGGTACACCCGACTCTCATATAAAAATTATATTAAGTGATATCCAACCGACCTCTAAGAAATTTTGATGTCGACCCTGATAATTTTAGAAATATAAAATGATATAAAATTTTTGTTACCAACGACCCTAAAAAGTATAAAATTTAAAAGTTTTACATGAAACTCATAAATTTTAATCCATCAAGTTATTATTCAATAATCCAATTCTCAACCCTAAAACGCAACTTTTATTATCCATTGGCAAATACACATAACCCATCAAATTAAAACACTAAAGCACTTTAAACTTAAACGACCAAAGGAGTGTTGGACAAAAACGTCATAGACTTGCAAGTCAACAGGGAGCGGTGGAGCACACCTTAGCACACCTTCCATTTTGAATTATCAATCGTCTCTGTGATGAAAAAGTCTATTGGTAGGAAATTAGCACTAGTACTTTTTATTGCATATTTATTATAGTCAATGGACCTGATCTGACCCGATCCGAATCACATCATAAAAATTTATTTTTTTACTTTAGCCTATGGACCATCAAAAATTATCACGACTCCCATATAAAAAAATCCTAGATCCGCTGTTGCTCACATGTTGAACATGCAGTTCTCCGTGCCATCACCATCTTCTTTTCCACTAAGCTTCATATATACTTTTTGTGGTTTTGATAGACGATCACGGTTATCAACCATAGTTGTTTGTCACCGTCTACATCAAGTCGTTGGGTCTCTAAAATCGTTCGGTCAGTCTGTTCGATTTGTTCATCATCATCTTTGATTTGTTCGACCTGGCAGGGTTTTGCTTTTGATATTGGATTTGTTAATATGTTTAATTCTGTTTCATAGGGTATGGTCAAATATACGCTTGATTTTGGTTTTGTTTGATTTCATTTGATTTTTATCTTTCTGTTCTGGGTTTCATACGATCTATAAAAAGCCACAGGCGTTAGGACTGTTGCCGTTGTGTGTTATTGTTCTGGCTTTAGGTTATATACCGTTGCCGACGTTAACTTATCATCCCTGCCATTAAGTTGCTTTTTGTAGTTTAGTAAATTCAATTTATTGTTTTGGTAATATATATAAACTCAAAAAATGGGTTTATAAATTTATTTTCAAGCAAATTATGTTCTAGTCTAATAACTAACTTTTTATAAAATCACAAAACAGTGGTATAGAAACATTTTATAACTCTAAATTTTCATATTATAATTAAAAGGTAATTGAGATGCCACGTGTTAGCATCACATTCATTCTTATCAAATTGTTTCCGCAACTCTCCCCTATTAAACACCTATATTAATTACTAATAGTATTATTTATTTTTACATTATAATTAGTTTTTTAATAAATTGAGAAAAAGAACTTTTTATTAATATTATTTCTCTAGAAATAATATTTTATAAAAAAATTCTAAAAATAAACTATTTTTTACTTAATATTTTAAAATTGGTTTTTCTAAAGTAATTTTTCTATAAAACAAAATAACTAAAATACAAAGTGATACTAAGGACTTTTCTAAAAATGAAAACTTTTTAAAACGTTATTTTGAAACAAAATATTTAATTATTTTTAAAAAAATAAAAAAAATAAAATTCATATTATTGATTTATTATTTATACTTATTACTCATACGTAATTACAATGATATCATATTTTAATATATTATTTTATAACAAATAATTTTTATTCTATTGAATATTTTATTTGTTAAAACCATGTAATTTTCAGGTTTACTAAAATTAGTTTATAATATAAGAAATTATACAAATTCAAAGAACCAAATCTAGGTACTTAATTTAAACTTTATAAGAATTACTAACGATGATGCGTTTGTTTTGTTAGAGTTTTTAAGAAAGCTCGCAAATAGCGGCTTCTCTGGAAAATAATTGAAAAACCTTGAAATTGGAGTGTTTTTCATTTTATAATATTTAATAAAATTAAGTTTGTTTTTACTATTTATTTTTTTAATTCTCATTCAAATGCTTATAACATAATTTGTACACGCAAAGCCGAGCTAACTCGGCTCATTTGGAAACGAATTAATTTCGAACAAACTTAATTTCTTCAAACTTTTTATGAGGAAGCTATCACCCGCGAGTTTTTTGAACATACAACCGGCTATAATAATACTAGATCATTGTTATCAACTTCTTGAGACTTGGGATAAACCCTAATTGCATGACCTTGAAAGAATTTGCCGTTTGGAGACGATGGAAGAGTTTGGACTTTGTTGGGGCGTCAAGTTATGAGTCACGGATCTAATATTTAAGTCATGTTTTGTTTAAAGTATGCAACAAGTTTTAATTTAAATTAGTCTTATTAGTTAGCAAGTAGTGGACATGTATTAAAAATAATGAAGTAATGTCACTTATTTAGGAGTGTATGTTATTTTCTATATAATGTAAGTTTTAAAAAATTAATGAAATGTAAGAGTTTAGTATGATCTTAGGTCTAGAAATAGACCAGGACATATCTTATCTTTAATATGTATAATAATATATAATAGACTGTGCATCATGTGCTACGTGATATTCATCGACCACTGCTAACGTGTACTTTCTCTTCACAATACTTGTGTTATCTTTTGCATATATAGAAAATAATAGACTTACTTGCATACGCATGAGCAAATCGGCACTTTGTTTGAACTCAAACCGATTAATCTTGAAGTTATTACGAATCCTCTCGATCTCAGCTCGTTCCTCTTCAGTTCCTGCATCAGGGTCGAACTCCCAGTATTGGCGGCCGACGTGGTTGTTGGTGCTTGTTAGCCACTCTTGATCACCTCCTTGTGCTATCTTTAACTTCCACATTTTCCTGTTTCAAAATTTATCAAGAAGTATATATCTATATATTAATGACAGTTCACATTGTTTCTATTCCTGAGATAGAATAATCAGAGTTGTTTTCGTCTTTGTACTTAGATTTGTAACCAAGATGAAAGCAGCAACGGTGTTAACATATTACATACACATAAGCATGCAAATACTGAAATACATATGCATATGAATGTTTTATGTGTATACCTTGGTAGACGGCGAGGTAATTAGGGGAGAGCATCGACACCCCTTTATACAGAAGGCAGCCATGATGTAAATGAACAGGAAGAGCATAATAATTATTTAGTAAACCGGTATATTATATATGTTAAATAAATATAAAATTTAAATATAATAAAATTTTATTAGTTATAAAATAATATTCTAATATGCTATAATTGAAATTCATATAAGTAAAAACAATAGATAATAAAACAATAGTATTAACTTTTTAAACTTTTGTTTTAAAACTTTCTTTTGCAAAAAATTAAACATTTTGTTTCACATATTAAAAAAAACCAATTTTAAAAATTTTCTTATTATAACTTTCAATTTTAAAAAATATTTTTTAAAACACTTATTTTAAAATAAGTTATATTTTTAAATAAGTTTGATGTATTAGAAAAAAAACTTCTTGTTTTATAAAAATTTGTTTTTATAAATAATATTAATAAAAAGATCTATTTCTTAATTTATCTAAAAACTATTCTTAATTAATAAAAAAGTAAATAATATTTTTAGTAATGAAGGTAATTATTAATAGAATAAAGAAACGTGAATTAATTTTGATGAGAAAGAATACAACGTTGCCACATTTCTCCGTAGTTACTATTTTATTATAATAGAAAGATATCTATACTAATTCATC
The DNA here is from genome assembly GCA_025506515.1 of Flaveria trinervia. Taxonomy (NCBI): domain Eukaryota; kingdom Viridiplantae; phylum Streptophyta; class Magnoliopsida; order Asterales; family Asteraceae; genus Flaveria; species Flaveria trinervia. The sequence goes on from CM046444.1 coordinate 16,002,349, forward strand.
TATGATTAATAATGATAAAATAATAATAATACTAAATAATAATATATTGCCTTTATTGATTATTTATTAAACTTTCTAACGGGTCAATTTGATCCTTCACATCATAACACATTTTAAAAATTTTATAAAATATCACTTTAATCCTCTTAGGTTTTTAAAGTTTTGAGTTTACGTGTCGTACTGGTCAGGTTAAATATATGTTTCATGTATATTTTAATATACGATTTGAGATGATCTACGTTTCAATTTAAATTTTGTTCTAAAATGAGTGGGCTAAATATTAAACGTTTTAATTTGATGGTATAAATCCGATTCATTCTACATTTGATGTAAATTTAATTCGGAAATGAGTCGAGACGATCGTAATCTATACTTTATCAAGCCGGACACATATCTATGTGTTTTTAATGTACTTGAGTGACTATGTGTTGAAATAATATTGTTTGAAAAAGAGTGGGGTCTAGTATAACACGTTTTTGTTCAATAATATAAATTCGAGTTATTTTTTGGTTTGATGTAAATTTAGATTAGTCTAAAGACAAGTCAGATCGATTGTTAGTCTATACGTTATCACGTCACGTACAATATCAGTGTAACATGTTGTTGTATTTATGTTTGATATTTGAGATTATTGTAAAACTCCTTGCACAATGCACGGGTTAGAAAAACCTAATTATTATAAAATCATTTCCATTAACATCTAAAATGACTAAAACAAAACAAAATTTCAGTCCACCTAATTCTTTTAACGGTAAATATGTGATTATACTTCGGATGATAAATGTTATCTTAATCGCAACGACAAGCTTATTCATTATCACAAACACCGGTACGAAAAACACCCACATACGGCAGTGCAAAATGGTATCCATGGGATTCTTATATGTTGCCATCCATGTGGGGTCCGTGGAGCCTATATTAGGGGTGATTCAAAATAGTCATTACTTAGTTAAGAGTGGTCTTGTATGTCATTCCTGTTTAGATCTTGATTAAACATTATATATCATACACGAAATACTAAATGTCTAGTAAAATAAAATTTGGATGCTCTTGTGAATTAACATGTTTTGTTTTTTCAGATAAAATATCTTATTGCCAAAGAAAAGGTAAATCATATAAACAGTACAATGCAAAATAACCACATGGATACCTATAACTTCTTATTTAATGTTAAAAAGACTTTATACTAGAAAAGGAAACAACGAAAATCTTTAATGGTGGGTTAGGTTTTCTATAAATGTTTCAAAGGCCCCTTCTTCTTTGATTAGTGTAAAACTCTAGATTGTCCTTCTTCTTTCTATTTATTTCTTGAAATAGATGTCATCAGCGCCAAAAAGTCATGATTTTCATTATAATCAATAATTTAAACAATAAGGTCCATTTAATAAAAAAACGAGCTGATTTCATTCTATTTTCTTTTTAAAAGTGCAAAACAGTTTTAAATTAATATATAATCATATTATAAATTTCATTTATAATGTAACACCCGGTTATTATCATCATTTTAAAAACCAAGAAAAAAAGAAAAAGAAAGAAAAAGAGGAAAAAACAATTTATCCAAGTTAAACAGACATGATATACAAGACCACTCTTAACTAAGTAATGACTATTTTGGATCACCCACAATATAGGCTCCACAGACCCCACATGGATGGCAACAGATAAGAATCCCATGGATGCCATTTCGCATGGCCCGTATGTGGGTGTTCTTCGTACTGGTGTTTGTGATAATGAATAAGCTTGTCGTCACGATTAAGATAACATTTATCATCCGAAGTATAATCACACATTTACCGTTAAAAGAATTAGGTGGACTGAAATTTTGTTTTGTTTTAGTCATATATAAACGATATATAATCACTATATCACACGTCATTTTAGATGTTGAAGGAAATGTTAATGGAAATGACTTTATAATAATTAGGTTTTCTAACTCGTGCATTGTGTAAGGAGTTTTACAATGATCTCAAATATCAAAACATAACTGCAACAACATGTTGCATTAATATTGTACGTGACGTGATAACGTATAGACTAACAATCGACTGACTTGTCTTTGGACTAATCTAAATTTATGTCAAACCAAAAAATAACTTGAATTTATATTATTGAACAAAAACGTGTTATACTAAACCCCACTCTATTCCAAACAATATTATTTCAACACATAGTCACTCAAGTACATTAAAAACACGTAGATATGCGTCCGGCTTGATAAAGTATAGATTACGATCGTCTCGGCTAATTTCGGAATTAAATTTACGTCAAATGTAGAATGACTCGGATTTATACCTTCAAATAAAAACGTTTAATATTTAGCCCACTCATTTTAGAACAAAATGATAAAGTATATTTTATTAGCCCACTCAAATCTTTGGGAATAGATTAGGTGTATCACAAGTGGTTGAAACTAATGGTCGCAAGAAATGTTTCATTGAGGTGGAGCATCCTGATACAAATGATAATGAGGTTGATGTCGATGTTAATTCTAAGATTAATGGAGCAACACAAGCAATAGATATTTTTTTCGAAAGCTTTGCTAAGAACAGACCAAAAAGAGTAATAGTGCCACCTGTCAGGTCCAGAATACGTGATGACATATCTGCCTTTGTGTTTCTGGCAGCAAAAGAGAAGAGTTTCACTAAGCCACTATCCTATGAGGAGGCAGTTGTGTCTGAAAATAACAAAGACTGGATACTAGCAATGTAGGAGGAGATGGATTTCCTGCACAAGAATCAAACTTGGGTTTTGGTGGAGAGGCCTAAAGATAAGAAATTTGTTCCATGCAAATGGATCTTTAAAATTGTAGAGGGGTTGTCAAGTTCGGATAAGCCAAGATGTAAAGCCAGGTTGGTGGCAAAGGGCTTTACTCAAAAGGAATGAGTGGATTATAATAAAATCTTTAGTCCTATGGTCAAGCACTCTTCAATAAGGGCGATCCTAGCTCTCACAGCTGCGATAAAATGGATTTAGAGCAGTTACATGTAAAAACTGATTTTCTCCATGGTCATTTGGAGGGCAGTTTTACATGACTCAACCTTAGGGTTTTGTAGTACTAAGTTTTGTTTATTGAAAAGGTCATTGTATGGGTTGAAACAGTCACCTAGACAATGGTATTAAAGGTTTGATGACTTTATTGTGTCTAATGGTTTCAAGAGAAATAGTTATGACTTTGATGTGTAGTTAAAGAAGTGCAAAGTTGGTGTGCTTGTTTATCTACTTTTGTGTGTAGATGACTTGCTTCTTGCTTGTCAATATCCTTTAGATATAAGATCTACAAAAGATCTGCAGATGAGTGAATTTAACATGAAAGAACTTAGGAAAACCAAGAAAGTTCTAGGCATGGAAATATATAGGGATAGAGTTAAAAGGGATTCTTGAGTTGAAGCAGAGTTCATACATTCAAAAGATTTTGAGAAATTATAGAATGGAGAATTGTAAATCTGTGAGTACTCCTTTTGCATAACATTTTAAGCTCTCTGCTCAAGATTTTCCTAAAGAGGCTGATGAGATAGAATATATGTCTAAAATACCTTATGCAAATAAGTAGGTAGTCTATTATACCTAATGGTTTGCACTCGCCCTGATCTAGGCTATGGTGTAAGTGTAGTTAGTAGGTATCTATCTAATACTGGAAAGGTCACTCAAAAGGTGTAAAGTTGATACTTATGTACCTAAAGGGAACTCCTATGGTTGAGGTAACTTTTGACTAGTGTTCTATGGATAAATCTTTGGTTCATGGGTTTGTGGATGTTGATTATGCTAAAGATATGAATAAAGGGAGGTCAATATCAGGGTATGTTTTTTAAAGAGCCGGGCAATGTGGTTAGTTGGAAAGCTTCTCTTCAAGATGTCGTAGCCTTGTCAAGTATTAAATCAGAGTATATTGTATTAATAGATGCAGTTAAGGAGGCAATATGGTTAAAGGGGCTTGTTACTGAGTTGGGAGTTGTTTTGGATAGTGTTGTGGTTCTATGTGACAACAATGGAGCTATTCAGTTGGCTAAGAAATCAGCTTTTTATGAAAAAAACAAGCATATTAATGTTAGACTTCATTTTATTAGATAAGTGGTAAATGGAGGGAAGGTCATTCTAGAGTTTGTTGATTCAAAAAATAATGGAGTTGACATGCTGACTAAAGCTCTATCTGTTGGAAAGTTTCATAAGTGTTTAAGGGTTCTTGGTATTAGTCCTTGTCTAGTTGATCTTATGGATTGAGCTTTAAGATTGAGAATGTGAATTGGTAAAGCTAATTCCTTCTTGATCAAGTATAGGGACTAATTCGTTATTTTCTAATAGTTGTATGTTTATGAGTTGTTTGTTACTTTTCTTAAGTATGAGGGCACTGAATGTCATTTTCAGTCTTATTTAGTTTAGGTTATTATGATTTATTGTTAATGTCTCTCGGTAAGTGAGGAGATTGATCATCTCTTTTAATACGTTTTGTATTCACAATTCTCTTGAGTTTTTTGTTCACTTGTAATACTTAGATTCGTGATCGAGTTTGATTCTCTTTATGAGTATCGAATTGTGTTCTTTTTTGGTGTGATTACTTTCACAAATACATGGTTGAAAAATAAGAATTTACAGCTGAAATGAGTGTACTAGGTAGTGGCAAACCAAAAATCATACAGTATAGTAGCAAGAAGTTAAGTTAAGGAGCAAACTAAAATTCAGTATAGATCATTTAATCTTTGTATTGTATAGTCCATCATTTCTTTAATTTTTTAATATCCATTCGATCTATATCATCTTATTTCCATAGATGAAGAACAATTCATAAACTTACGAAGATTGTAAACACTAAAAACTACTTCAATTCTCTCTCTCTCTCTCTCTCTCTCTCTCTCTCTCTCTCACTCTCTCTCTCTTTAATTCTCTCTTTCCAGCAAGATAATGTAGCGAACTTCGTCCCGAACCACAACTTCTCTACCGCCATCTGTTTTCGGTTGTTTGGTCGCCGCCGCCCTGCTCTGCCGGAATGTCACTGGTCGCCGCCGCCCTGCTCCGCCGGAATGTCACTGGTCGCCACCGCCCGGCTCCACAAGAAATTCACCGATCGCCCCCACCCACACACATTCTTTTTCTTCCTCGATTGATGAGGCCATCATCGATTGAATCAGCCGCACCACCACTGAACTGAATCAACCTCCTCCACCATCGATAGAATTGCCCTGCACCATTAGTGACGAATCAACCTCCTCCATCATCGATGTGTGAGCAACGAATCTATTGAATCGGGTGGCTGTGGCTACCGTTCAATCGGGGGTCCAGTGGCGATGGTGAGGCGGTTTGGTGGTAACGGTGGTCGGTGAGATGGTGGTCCGGTGGCGATGGCGATCTGGTGGTCGCCGTCAGTTGGTTTGGGCGGGAAGAACATGGAAGAAGAAAGTGAAGGGGTTGGGTAGGGTGGGGTTGGAGTTGGTTGTTTTTTATAGTATATAAATAATATTAAATTAAATTGTTATTAATCAGAGCTATTTTGATCATTTTACAAACATTTAATGAAAAAAATAAAGGTCATCCATGACGGGGGACTATATGTGTTATGTTTTGTTTTGGACCGACCTTGTAGTTTATAAAACTTGAGGACGGAAAGTAAAAACAGACCTAACCACAAAAACATTTTATGTAATTAACTCTAAAATAAATATATATAAATAAAAAGCACATTTAGGCTCGTGAGCCAGATCAAGGTTGATGCGTGAAGCTCAGGCTTGATAACTAAATGCGTTTTTTTTTTTCAAACTCAAGCTTGCCTCAGACTTGATAAAGCTTGGCTCGTTTTGAGCTTTTTATCGATATGATCTTAGAGTAGCTCACATGTGGCTTGGTTTGTTTGCACCCTTAACTAAAAGTATAATTTAATTTTTTGAGATTAAAATAAATTTTTAATAAATTAAGAAATATATCTTTTTATTAATGTTATTTCTAAAGAAATAAAATTTTATAAAATATGAAAATTTTCTAAAACATCAAACTTTCTTAAAAATAAAAAATATTTTAAAATTGGTGTTTTTAAATAGTTAATTTATACGTAAAAAATAATTAAAATTAAGAATTATAACAAGAAAGTTTTGGAATATCATATTTTTTAATGTTTGTTTTGAAACAAAAATTATATTTTGCTTGTAATAAATAAGATTTCAATCTTATCTCATATTAGAATATTTTTATACATTTAATAAATTATCATTCTATTTGTTATTCAACATATATAATACACATGGTTAGTAAAGCTAGTGTCTGTGTAGAGATAGTTTACGATACAAAGTCAAAAAATCGTGCGAATTAATTCTAACATTTGATTTAGGAGATGAACGATTCAGATTAAGGATAAAAATAATCACGCATGAAATGATGGCCGGATGGGTAAATTCGGAAACAGCATACAATTGTTGACTTTTTTAAATTTTCCTAGTTTTTTAAACGTATATAACTTTTTAATATGATATTATTTCTTTAAATATTACACCGATTTTATTCTTTTTAATTTGAGTATAGTATTGCTTACATTTTTAAAAATCAACACTTTTTTTAAATGTGTATGTGTTGGGCATATATATTGCGTGATTTTTAAATACGTAATTATGAATATAACTTGCGTAATTATCATATAATTTGCGTAATTATAAATATAATTTACGTAATTATTTTTTATAACGTGAGTAATTTTAGTTTACGTAATAGTAAATATAACTTGCGTAATTATGTACCTTTATGCGTGTAATTATGGTGTGAATGAAACTACCCCTACGCTAAAAAAATACGTGCAACGCCCTGGTGACTTCATACGATTCGAACGAAAATTACACTTTGTATAGTAACTGAAACCTATATATATACTAAACATTTTTATAAAACTTACATATAAAATGTGTTTACTTTAATATAAAGCAGAAAATTATATATAAATTCAAAACCGAGTAATCCCGATTAATCGTGTGTTGGTACCTCATTTTCCGACTAGTGCCTAGCGATTTCTACAACATTGTTGCCCCCCCTTTCACTCTCTTCTCCTACCACACTCACAACTTACAAAATCACTTTTTGATCTCTACTCTCTCCCTGTCACACTCCGACTGACGGTGGAATCATCAGGGGTGGACGAATGTGAAACGATTGTTCATAGCTCATGGAATTAAATAAGTTGAAATAATATTAAATGTCATTTTTCATTGAATAATACTAAACAAATAAATCATTACATTACAATCAAAATTCAAACAACAAAATTAAATCTTTAGTTAGACTAGGTCCAAGTCCTATATGAACACGATGAATTCCTCAAAGTAGCATCCTGAAACATGTTAAAAATAAGGATCAACATATAATGTTGGTGAGTTCCCATGAATTTGTACATACGTATAAAAGCAACTTTTAAGAGACAATTCATGTCATAGGTTAAGAAGTATTGCAAGAATATAGAAAGCATAATAATAAAATCAAACCTTGACAAAAATATCCACTATAAGTTATAACGATTAGCTAAATGTACTTGGTTTCCATGATGAACAAACAAACATCATCAGGAGCCAACAATAACCTTGGCTTTAGCATCAAATAGGCTTGTCAAGCCTATAGATCTATGATGTCGCTAGGCTAGTAATAGTTAATGATTGATTTTACAAGATAACCTATCATATAAGGCTCCCAAATATCTCAAATAACCATGATAAGTTTATAAACGAATTACTCGTGTATTACAAGTATCAAGATGTTTGACAAGTTTATATTTATACGATTAACATGTTTCACACCAAAAGATGTGAATTAAAATAAAAATGGGGTATGGAAAACTCACAAGATAATAGATGTACTTAAGATAATAATAAGAAAATAAGATTCTCCAACGATTCCTTCACGATTCAACCTAAGGTTTGATATCTTCGGATTAGAATAAAGATATGATTTAACGACTAAATATGGATTACGGTCTCAATTGGAATTTAGGGTATTAATAATTAAACCAAATAAAATAATGCAACCAATTATGTTTTGGTTCAATAAAGATAGAATAAATCAATTAAGAATGAGAACGATAATGAATGATTAAACAATTTAATTTATAACAATTGATTTAATAAAGATTAAGTATAATGTCTGAAAAAAAATAATTAATTTAATAACTACCTATGACAACATGGTTAAATGAATAATTGAATAATTAATTATTTAAATAAATATTTGAATAATTAATTATTTAAAGTAGTTGTAACATGTAAATTTAAAATGTTTTGAAATAATCTAAGTTTGAGCTATAATAGATTTATAACATTTAAATCACATAAAAAAATTAATAATGTTTTTATAACCTTTGTTATTCTAAAAAATAATAAATTTTTAAAAAAGTATAAGTTTTAAAATCTTTAAAAATTAATTTAATAATTTTTGAAACGTTTTAATTAACAAAAATAATTTTATTTTGATTTAATAATATGATAATAACTTTCTGAATTATAAAATATAAAAAAGAACTAATTAAAACAAAAAGTGGCAGAGGCCTGGTTCGAATGGGGGTCCGCATGCTTATGGTGGGTGGTTGCAAGTTACCAGTTAGGCTATAGCCCAAATTTGTTTAATGTCCAAACCAAATTGATAAATCCATTAATTAAATAAATCCGCAAAATGCTAAGAACCGTAACTTCGATTTTAATCAAATTGAATCTTAATTCGTCTATGTTAATGAAATCAAGGTTGGGGCTTTTAATACCCAAGTGAAATCAAGTTTATGAGTGTGTTTAATTACCTGATTTTGTTCTAGATCGATGATGATGAAGATAAGAACAGTTGTGATTGAGAGGAATGAGATTCGATGTGAAATTGATGATGATAATCGAATTAATCAAGTGTGAAGTTTCCCAAAGATGGGTAAAACAATAACCCTCTATCATTGAACTTGAAAAGGTCCAAAAAAGAGGAACCATATAGTTGCAGGTTCGCAACGAAGATGATGTTCAAATGTGACATGTTCGTGTGTTTCAAATGTAATTGAGATTTCAAATAGTTTTAAGAGTATTGAAATGACGATTTAATCTCGATTATAAGGCACGATTTGATCAGCTTCAAGTCGAACGAGTTCACGCTTTGAATGCAGGTTTCGGTTTTGAGTGTGCAACAATGGATTAAAGTTTAATTGAAACGTTGTTTGAATCGTACGTGCAAGGATTAAGGGTCGTTTAATTGGTTCAAAACGGCCGAATTGAAGGAGTTTGTGGTTGCTGGAGCGATAGCCAGAGTTGGCCGGAGGAAGGGAAGGCCGACGGGGGTGGGGGTTGGGTTTTAAAACAAAATTACACCTTTGGTCTCTGTGTTTTATTAGCTTATTATTTTATGACCAAAACTTTTAAAATAAATTTTTAATAATTACATTTCCAACTCTATACTTTACAAAATTTAAATTTTAAATGATATTCCATTTATATATTGTCAAAACATTATAAAAATTATAAATCTTGTCAAATATTTATTATTTAATTGTTAAGGTGGTAAAAAATAATAGTCTTTATATATTTATTTATCTCTAAAAATCTCATAGAAATTTTAAAGTCTAATAATAATTAGAACTCATAAATGATATATAAAACCTCATAAGTTTATAAATTTATTAAATGAAAGATTAATTGTAAATTAAATCATCAATTTCACATAATTAGTTAAGTAACACATTTATTATTTTAAAAACATCAAAATGAGAGAAATAGTTTGAATAATGTGTTTGATTTATATAACCGACAAAATGACTTTGGGTTCATATTTTAAAAAATGGACAGATGTTACACTCCCCCTTACATGCCTAAGTTGCATTTTCTTTGGCACCTCCTTTCTCATGCACCTCACCCCTTTTCTCTTTCGTATCACCTTCTATCTACAAAAAAAGACCAAAAAATATATTATCAGAGATGGTGTTAGCGGTGGAACGGTGTGATTGTGAAAAAGTGTTGCAATGTTTGTAGTCACGTTAGCATGGTGTGATAATGGAAAAATCGTGTACGCACTGTGTGATAGTAATAAAGTTCACATTTGATATGTTGTGTTATTATGGTTTGTTGAAAAATAATAATATTATAAATTATAAAAAAACATAATTTGCCCTTTTGCTTGTGACCAACATCATATTTCTTACCGTTTTGCTTTCATCACTTCTTTATCATACTAGAATGTGATTGTGTTGTTGTGTGATAGGGTGGCATGTCATCCTATCAGTACCGTGCAAATTTTCAATACGGATGGACTTTTTAATATATAAGTTAATATTGCGTATAGAAATATAGAAGGGTACAATGAAATAATATGATTGGTATTCACATTTTATTGGTGTACCATTAATTTTAGCCTAACCTTAAATTGTTCATAACAAACAAATATTCATTGTATACCACTTTAAATGTTTGTTTTGAAACAAAAAATTTATTCTATATGTAATAAATAAGATTTGAATCGTATCTTATATTAGAAGATCTTTATATATTTAATAAATTTTCATCCTAATTTATATTTTTTTATTTAACCTATGTAATACATATGGTTACTAAAGCTAGTGTATATATATATATATATAAACTAGACATTTATTACATAGAAAAATCTATGTATTTTAAATATAAAACAAAAAATTATATATAAATACAAAACCGAGTAATCTTGATTAAATGTTAGTTTACCTTATCTTCCGACTAGTGCCTAGAATTTCAATAACACTATTGCCCCACCTTTTCACTCTCTCCCCACTCTCACAACTTACAAAAATCACACACACTTTGTATTTCTACCCTCTCCTCCTCACATACATAAGAAGTCGTGTTCTTTGGCCATGAACTCCAACCTCCTTTCTCATGCACCTCACCATTTTTCTCTTTCGTATCACCTTCTACCTTCTTAAAAATACAAAAAATATCTTATTAGAGATGGCCTTAACGGTAGAGTGGTGTGATTGTGAAAAAACGTTGTTATGTTGGTAGTCACTTTAGCATGGTGTGATAATGGAAAAATAGTATACCAGTGTATGATAGTGATAAAGTTGATATTTATTAAGTTGATAGGTTGTATTATTATGGTTTGTTGAAAAATAACAATATAATAAATTAAAAAAAACATTTATTGCTCTTTTGTGACCATTATCATATTTTTCTTACCCTATTATCATACCAAGTATGATTGGGTGTTGTCTGATAGGGTGTCACATCATCCTATCATGGCCTCACAAACCTTAATTACAGATGGACATTTTAACATATAAATTAATATTGCGTATAGATAATATTGACAGATACAATAAAACTAAATATAATTAGAATTTCACATTTTATTGGTGTACTAGTAATTGTAACCTAACCTTACATGAACAAAGCGGTGTTCCTTCTAACAAACAAATATTCAATGGGTAGTTATGTAGCCCCCCCTTTTTTTAAAATTAACTAGTATGTACATTGTGATTTTTATAATTAAATTTAATATAAAAGAAAAATAAATAAAATTTTATTAGCTAGAATTTGAGTACACCAAAAAAGTAACATCTAGAAAAAAAAATATATCTAAAAAAATACTAAAGGTTGTTTGATTCGATGATACACATGCTCCAAATGCTAGCTAAGATCCGCTTGAAGGTTATCGTGGGTCGTGCGTGATCGTATACGTGAAAGTATACATGTTCTATTGGTTCATTGTTTGAAGGATCTATAATGTAATGTGAAGATATCACCGCACCATCACTCTTCAAAATCATATTTCTAAGATAATATTGTATTGTCACATCCCGGCGGAAGCGTGAAATACTTAGGGAGTGACTTGATTGTTCAGAACACATTGTCAGATACTAATTAATAAACAACACATAAACATACATAATTCATAACATAATATTAAAGTTAGGATTACATAAAATCATCATAGAAAAAATTTGAATTACATAATCCTATTACATCATAAAGTTTTAACAACTACATCTTCAGAGACGATGGAAATGAGCTCCACCGACACACTGAAGTCATACAGGTTCACAGTTAAGTTCACACAAAATTTTCCTACAACTTCACCCCAGCCATTAAAAACATCAAAGGAGAACGTTAGGTTGTTAGTCATGATGAATTCCTGAAAAAAAAAAGCATATCAAAAATAGTCAACACAAAGTTGGTGAGCTTCACAGGTTTATAAACAGATATATGATGTAATATATATACAACCCAAACTTACATAGTAATCAGATTATTCAATCTGTCATATCATATTCTCATAAATCAGATAACATAGCATTATACCACTCATCCTGTTAATGCAGGAGATATCTCCTAAGTAGCGCTACCAATGTTATCTAACGGTTCCACATCCGAACTAATGGTTGTAACATAAATTTCAGTAATAATACATCAATTCATAAATTAGTATGCTTTTTCCCCAAAATTGATAAAAACAAAATGGGCCATGAAACTCACCTTACTCCAAGTAATAACCTATAAACAAAAGAATTTTATAGTTTAGAAAACTTAACTATTTTCTTCAAAATTTTCAGTACCTCAATAGATGTTGAAATTTTTATAACAAATAGGTTTATTAATCTGGAATATCACGTTAATTTCTTATTTCCAAGAAATTTATACAATTATTTTCTATAATTGTTATAAAGTCATCATAAATTGCCACAATATTTTCCGTAGTACATAAATTCCCAAATTTTACAGAGGATTCATCGTAATAATTAGAACTTCTTATAAATTTATCAAAGTCTAACACATAACAGATTAGTTTCTGTAATTTTTGCAATAATCCCATTTCTTCACAAAAATATCTATATAGCTCCCAAAATTATTAATTTATACATTCTGAGTTTTGGATTTATCAATTTCTCTATGATTTTCTCAGATTTTATTATGCTATATAAGTATTATTCTGATTTTTCTACGACAGAACATGTAAAAATTCATATTTCAATTATAACAAAGGAATAAATTCTGAAAATTCCAGGGATCTTAGTACTCCAAAGGATCATTGGTGAATTTATTAGAATTTTATAGAATTTATTTATATTATTGCTTATTTCTAGATTATGTCTTTCTTTAAAAATTTGGAACAATGTTTGTTCCCACAATCTTTATATGTCTTTATGATGTAAAAATTCCTTGTAATATGTTCACATATAATGCTTTGATTATATGTGTTGGTTAAACACATATGTCATACATATATATATATATGTTGACATACAAGCTTACCTTTGGTTGTTACTTGCTTATGAACCGAGAGATATGCTTGTTACAAGAACTAAGTACACGATGGTGGTGGTGATAGCTATAGGTGATGGTCTGCGATGTGGTGTTTCAAAGATAAAACCGAGGACTTTCGGTTGAGGTGGTGGTGTGTGTACCTTAAAGGGGATCCGAGGAAGAGTAAAAGATCAAGGTGTGGTGTGTGGTGTTCGGGAGGTGATGGTGACCGAGAGTAGAGATGATGGTAGCAGTGTGCGGTGAGAGGTGACCGAATAGGGATGGGTATATGGTTGGGTTAGATTGGCCGAGAGTTTTGGTGTTCTCATGGTTCCTTCGGCCGCTCCTTTAAGTATTGGAGCTTGTCATCATGAGGTCTACTTCTTAGGTGTAACTAGGATGCTTAGTTTGCTTATTAGGGTGGGAGGTGGCGGTTTGTGAATGTTCTTGGTGTCCCGATAGCTAGGTGGCGAATGGAGAGGTGTGTGAGTCATCACACCATCATTACAAGATATCTAATAATTTAGTTTGTTTAATCGGTATTAAGAGTGTTAATGGACCGGGTTCTTAATCTTAAATAGTATTTGGTTCAAGGTTTAGGTGTAAGGGATTGGTTTAGATTTGTTTTGATGTCAAGTTTTCTTGGTGTTAACTTGTACTTAGTGTTTGGTTGGGTTGTGTTTTGATGTTGTTTATGGATGTATCTTAATCATATATGGTTCCATATCAAAATTTGTTGCTTATGAATACATGCACACGTAAATTATATATCCATGCAATCATGCATACGTGCATCGCATAGTATATACATATAAACACATAATACACACATATTTTTTTTAACAAGAGATGACATATGCATGAGTAAAACATAGATAATATACATTGTATATGTTTCTTACAAAGATGGTTCATGCACACGTAAAAGGTATGTATGCGACCATGCGTACGTATACTTGTATATATATACAAGTGAATAATATACTTATGTAAACAAATGAAAGCATGCATACGTTTATGCAAAAATATATATATATATATATATATATATAATATATATATAATATATATATATATTAACCTAGGTGTGGCTTAAGTTATATGAATGATCCTTGTGTATAATATTTCTTAATCTAGGGTTGTCACATTCTCCCCCCGTAAAGATAATTTCGTCCCGAAATTTATTTGGTTAGTAATGAACTTATCTGACCATTGACTTGGAATAGATGGGGGTATCTTCTTTTGATTTCATCTTCTCTTTCCCACGTATACTCAGGTCCTCTCCTAGCATTCCACTTAACCTTTACTATAGAAATTTTGCCTCTTCTTAGCTTTTTAACTTTCTTGTTTAATATAGCTATTGGTTCTTCTGTGAAATGAAGCTTCTCGTCTATCTTTATTTCCTGAGCTGGAATTTTAATGTTTCATCTATTAAACATTTCTTTAGATCGGATACATGGAACGTGTTTTGTATTTCACTTAATTCTTGAGGTAAATCTAGTTTGTATGCAACAGAACCAACTTTGTCAATAACTTCAAATGGTCCAACATATCTTGGGTTCAACTTATTTCTCTTTTCAATCGAAAGATTCCTTGGTAGGTGATATTTTTAGATAGACTTTGTCTCCAATTTGAAATTCTAATGGCCTTCTTCTTTTATCAGCATAGTTTTTCTGTCGATCCCGTGCTGCCTTTAGTCTATTTTTGATTTCCTTGATTTTGTCAGATGTTTCTTGAATTAAATCAGGACCTATAAGTTGCCTATCTCCTACTTCATTCCAACATAAGGGCGATCTGCATTTTCTTCCATACAAAGCTTCAAACGGGGCTGTTTTAATGCTGGAATGATAGCTATTATTATAAGAAAATTCTATCAAAGGTAGATGTATATCCCAGCTGCCTCCAAAGTCTAATGCACAAGCACGTAACATATCTTCCAGTGTTTGTATTGTCCTTTCACTTTGTCCATCTGTTTGTGGGTGGAAGGCTGTGCTAAGATTTATTCGGGTTCCTAAAGCTTTTGTAGGGTTTGCCAAAATCTTGATATGAATCTACTGTCTCTATCAGATATAATGAGATTGGTATTCCATGTCTGGATACGATTTCTCGTATGTAGATTCTGGACAATTTCTCTATCTTGTAATCTTCTCTAATTGGCAGAAAGTGTGTGCTGATTTGGTTAACCTATCTACTATAACCCAAATAGTGTCATAACCACTTGAAGTTCTTGGTAACTTGGTTACAAAGTCCATAGTAATTTGATCCCATTTCCATTCTGAATTTCAGGTTGTTGTAGATATCCCGAAGGCTTTTGATGTTCTGCTTTGATTCTTGAACACGTGTTACATTTTTCTACAAACTCCCCAACTGATCTCTTCATACCAGGCCACCAATAATGATTTTTCAAATCTTTATACATTTTGTTATTCCCTGGATGTACTGAGTATTTTGACTTATGTGCTTCTTCCATATAACCTTTCTAAGTATGGTATCATTAGGTATCCAGATTCTTTCTTTAAATTTTAAGATCCCATGTGTATCTGCCTGTAAATCTTTTCTTGTCCTTTTATTTCTACCTTACTTTTCTGTTGGGCTTCCCATATTTGTCTTAGTAGATCTGATTGTAGTTCCATTCTCATGGCTCGTACCCGTAATGGTTTAGCCCTATCTTTCCTACTTAAAGCATCTGCAACTACATTTGCCTTACCGGGGTGATATTTGATTTCACACTCATAATCACTTAGTAATTCTATCCATCTTCTTTGTCTCATTTTAGCATTTTCTGCTCAAATATATGCTGTAAACTTTTGTGATCTGTGTATATTGTACATTTTGTCCCATATAGATAATGCCTCCAAATTTTAAGTGCAAAGATCACTGCCCCCAATTCTAAATCATGAGTAGTGTAGTTTTTCTCACTTCCCCTAAGTTGTCTAGAGGCATATGCAATGACTTTACTTCGTTGCATTAATACACATCCAAATCCTTGACGAGACGCATCACAATATACTACAAAATCATCAGTCCCTTCTGGTAATGACAAAATAGGTGCACTACACAGCTACTTTTCAAAAGTTCAAATGCATTCTTTTGTTTCTCTCCCCAAACATATGGCTTGTCCTTTTGAGTTAATTCAGTCAAGGGTTGAGCTATCCTTGAAAAATTTTCTATAAACTTCTGTAATATCCTGCTAATCCTAGAAATTGACGTACTTCTGTTGGTGTCTTGGGATCTTCCCAATTCTTAACAGCTTCTATTTTTGCTGGATCTACCTGTATCCCTTCTTGATTGACTATGTGTCCAAGGAATTGTACTTCTCTTTTCCAAAACTCACACTTTGAGAATTTTGCGTATAATTTTTCTTTTCTTAACAACTCCAAGGTCAATCTTAGGTGTTGCTCATGATCCTCCCTATTCTTAGAATAGATTAAAATGTCGTCTATAAAGACTATGACAAACTTATCTAAATAGGTTTACAGATCCTATTCATCAAATCCATAAATATGGCGGGAGCATTGGTTAATCCAAATGGCATTACCAGAAATTCATAATGTCCATACCTTGTTCTAATGCTGTCTTAGGTATATCTTCATCTTGTATTCTTAGCTGATGATATCCTGATCTCAGGTCTATTTTTGAAAAGTAACTAGATCCTTGTAGTTGATCGAATAGATCGTCTATTCTAGGTAAAGGATACCTATTCTTTATAGTTACTTTATTGAGTTCCCTATAGTCTATGCACATTCTAAATGTTCCATCCTTTTTCTTGACAAATAAAACTGGTGCTCCCCAGGGTGACACACTAGGTCGTATAAATCCTTTATCCAAAAGTTCCTGAAGTTGGCTCATTAATTCCTTCATTTCAGTAGGTGCTAAACGGTAGGGTGCCTTAGCAATAGGGGTTGTTCCTGACATCAATTCAATTTTGAATTCTACTTGACTGGGGGGTGGTAATCCAGGTAATTCATCAGGGAATACATCTGAATATTCATTGACAACTGAACATCTTTCAGTTTTGCTTTGTCCATCTTAGTATCAACAATGTGAGTCAAATAAGCCAAACAGTTATTCCTTAGATATTTTTGTGCATTCTTGCAAGAAATTATCTTTAGGTACCTCTAGGTTTTTCACCATATATACACACAGTATTCTATTCTCTTAATCAAAGGAATTTTGATCATTTTCTTACCACATATTATTTCAGCTTGATTTTTACTTAACCAATCCATTCCTACAACAACGTCAAATCCTCCTAAATTAATAGGAATCAAATCTATGTTGAAATAGTTTTCATCTAGATTCATTGTACAATTTGGAATGATTTCGCAAGCTTCGATATCTTACCATCTGCTAACTCTATCATATATTTTTGATCTAACTTTTCTGTGGTCAAATTAAGTAGTTGCCTAAATGTATTTGAAACAAAACTACGGTTGCTCCAGTATCAAATACACAGTAGCATACTGGTTGTTTACAGGGAACGTACCCGTGACAACTTCTGGTTCATGTCGCGCTTCTTCTTCTTCCGCCTGCATTATGATGCTCTTCCCCGAGGTTGTTTCTGATTAACTGGTGCTCTTCCCTTCAGCTGCGGACATTCGTTTCGGCGATGATTTTCATTCCCACATTGATAGCAGATTGGTTTTTGGATTTGCAGGGTTTTTGCAGTCTCGGGATATGTCCCTTCTTCCTTGCAATTGTAACAGATTACCATCGCACAATTGCCTTGATGCTATCTTTGGCAAGTGCTGCACCATGGCTGGTTTTCTGTCTGGGTTTTTCTTTCCCGTGTCATTCCTAGGTAGTTCCGAGGGGGTTGTCTAACTACTCGTTTCTGAGGAGTTCCTCTAAATCTTTCCCCTGTGTTATCATTATTCCACTTTCTCTTTTCTCCGGATCTGGGGTTATTTAACGATCCATTTCTTATCATTTCATCTGTCAAACTTCCTGATAAACTTACAGTATCTTGAAAAGTTTGGGCCTAGCTGATTTTACTAATCCCCTTATTTGGGGCACTAGTCCCAAAATATATCTTCTATTCTTTTTGATTCTGGGGTTACTAGGTGTGGTACTAATCTCGAGAGAGTTCATTATATCTGTCGGTATATTCCCGATATGCTGCTCCTTTCATCTCTAAAGCTAGAAACTCAGTTTCTAACTTTTCTATTTCATTATAGGGGCAGTATTTTTCTATAATCAAATCCTGAATTCTTCCCAACTTAATTTATTCATAACGTGCCTACCTTTGATGGTCATTTCCAACTTCCACCAGGATTGGGCTTCACCCTTTAGTGAGTGTGAAGCAACAAGGTTCTGTTGCTATGGGCACATTTGCTGATTTCCAGAGTTGACTATTTCATCTAACCAGCGTAAAGCCTGTACCGCTCCGCCTTTACCATCAAATTCTCGAGGTCTACAGGACATAAAAGCTTGTAGGAGCATCCTCTTTCTATTATAGCTCCTTTCTGGTTGTTCCCTCGTGGTATCATCCATGGGTATCTCATTACCTGGTGTTGTTGTTCGGGATTTAGGTTTTGTTGGAGCTGAGTTACTAATGTGGGTATGGCAGCTTCTAATTGTTGTGCTACTATCCGTGTGATCCTCTCATCTTCATTGGTGTTTGGGTTTATAGGGGTTTCTTCCCCAAGTCTGGTTCTAGGTCGTCCTCTTCGCGCCGTTCTTCTTACGGGCTGTGTGTCCCTTCTTGGCGGCATGCTTTTCTATAATTAATTATAGTAAATATTAAGAAGAATTTTTAGATTCTTAACAACATCCTACTTAGCACATAAACAAGAATAGCTTAAACATAAAAGATATTTTTCATTTAAGTTCTTATTAAAGATTTCACATCAAAAGTTAGCTTCTAATTTCCCTGCACCCATTTCCATATTCTTGAGAAGATGTTTCCTGTAGGGCTTTCAATTCCTTAACATCTTTGAATATTCCTGATTTCTTGTTGAAATTTCTTGAGCTGTTTAAGGGTTGGTTGAGTGACTGTGTTTTGATCTTCATCCACCCTTTGTCTTTTAGCTTTACTTCTTCGTGGGGGTAGTTTCTGTATCTCCTGCCTTCGTATTGCTTGGTCTAAATTTGTTCCGGGTCGTACCCTTTTCTAGGAGTTTTAATGGTATATCCTCCTACCATTACAGGTGCACGACGGACATAAATTTAGGTTCGGGATTATCTTCTCCTTTGGTTGAAAAAGGTTCTAGAATTGCTGAGGTTTAGGTTCAGGCGTAAGTCCTTCGTGATTATTATAATCCGAGCATTCGGATAAGTCAGTCTCACAAAATTGTTATTGGTACTCATGGCTGCAAAACAAATCTTTTCATGATTTGAACCCAATAGTTAGTGATCTATTTTTATACATATTATAAGTTTTCTGCATGAAACATACTTTAATATACATGGAATCATAATACACACAAATATATATATACACATAATTATACAGATATGAGCTTATGGTTATAGTCTAGGTATTTTATGGTACCTAATTCTCTATAACCAATGGCTCTGATACCAACCTGTCACATCCCGGCGGAGCGTGTGAAATACTTAGGGAGTGACTTGATTGTTCAGAAACACATTGTCAGATACTAATTAATAAACAACAATAAACATACATAATTCATAACATAATATTAAAGTTAGGATTACATAAAATCATCATAGACAAAATTTGAAATTACATAATCCTATTACATCATAAAGTTTTAACAACTACATCTTCAGAGACGATGGAAATGAGCATCCACCGACACACTGAAGTCATACAGGTTCACAGTTAAGTTCACACAAACTTTTCCTACAACTTCACCCCAGCCATTAAAAACATCAAAGGAGAACGTTAGGTGTTAGTCATGATGAATTCCTGAAAAAAAAGCATACCAAAAATAGTCAACACAAAGTTGTGAGTTCACAGGTTTATTAAACAGATAATATTGATGTAATATATATACAACAAACCTTACATAGTAATCAGATTATTCATATCTGTAATATAATCTCATAAATCAGATAACATAGCATTATAACACTCATCTGTTAATGCAGGAGATATCTCCTAAGTAACGCTACCAATGTTATCTAACGGTTCCACATCCGAACTAATGGTTGTAACATAAATTTCAGTAATAATACATCAATTCATAAATTAGTATGCTTTTTCCCCAAAATTTGATAAAAACAAAATGGGCCATGAAACTCACCTTTACTCCAAGTAATAACCTATAAACAAAAGAATTTTATAGTTTAGAAAACTTAACTATTTTCTTCAAAATTTTCAGTACCTCAATAGATGTTGAAATTTTTATAACAAATAGGTTTATTAATCTGGAATATCACGTTAATTTCTTATTTCCAAGAAAATTATAAATATTTTCTATAATTGTTATAAAGTCATCATAAATTGCCAAAAATAGTTCCGTAGTCCATAAATTCCAAAATTTTACAGAGGATTCATCGTATAATATTAGAACTTCTTATAAATTTATCAAAGTCTAAACATAACAGATTAGTTTCTGTAATTTTTGCAATAATCCCATTTTTCACAAAAATATCTATATAGCTCCAAAATTATTAAATTTATACATTCTGTAGTTTTGGATTTATCAATTTCTCTATGATTTTCTCAGATTTTATTATGCTATATAAGTATTTTTGATTTTTCTACGACAGAACATGTAAAAATTCATATTTCAATTATAACAAAGGAATAAATCTGAAATAATTCCAGGGATCTTAGTACTCCAAAAGGATCATTTGGTGAATTTATTAGAATTTTATAGAATTTATTATATTTATTGCTTATTTCTAGATTATGTCTTTCTTTAAAAATTTGGAACAATGTTTGTTCCCACAATCTTTATATGTCTTTATGATGTAAAAATTCCTTGTAATATGTTCACATATAATGCTTTTGATTATATGTGTTGGTTAAACACATATGTCATACATATATATATATATATATATTGACATACAAGCTTACCTTTGGTTGTTACTTGCTTATGAACCGAGAGATATGCTTGTTACAAGAACTAAGTACACGATGGTGGTGGTGATAGCTATAGGTGATGGTCTGCGATGTTGGTGTTTCAAAGATAAACCGAGGACTTTCGGTTGAGGTGGTGTGTGTGTGTACCTTAAAGGGGATCCGAGGAAGAGTAAAAGATCAAGGTGGTGGTGTGTGGTGTTTGGGAGGTGATGGTGACCGAGAGTAGAGATGATGGTAGCAGTGTGCGGTCGAGAGGTGACCGAATAGGGATGGGTATATGGTTGGGGTTAGATTGGCCGAGAGTTTTGGTGTTCTCATGGTTCCTTCGGCCGCTCCTTTAGTATGGAGCTTGTCATCATGAGGTCTACTCTTAGGTGTAACTAGGAGTGCTTAGTTTGCTTATTAGGGTTGGGGGTGGCGGTTTGTGAATGTTCTTGGTGTCCCGATAGCTAGGTGGCGAATGGAGAGGTGTGTGAGTCATCACACCATCATTACAAGATTATCTAATAATTTAGTTTGTTTAATCGGTATTAAGAGTGTTAATGGACCGGTTCTTAATCTTAAATAGTATTTTGGTTCAAGGTTTAGGTGTAAGGGATTGGTTTAGATTTGTTTTGATGTCAAGTTTTCTTGGGTTAACTTGTACTTATGGTGTTTGGTGGGTTGTGTTTTGATGTTGTTTATGGATGTATCTTAATCATATATGGTTCCATATCAAAAATTTGTTGCTTATGAATACATGCACACGTAAATTATATATGCATGCAATCATGCATACGTGCATCGCATAGTATATACATATAAACACATAATACACACATATTTTTTTTAACAAGAGATGACATATGCATGAGTAAAACATAGATAATATACATGTGTATATGTTTCTTAACAAAGATGGTTCATGCACACGTAAAAGGTATGTATGCGACCATGCGTACGTATACTTGTATATATATACAAGTGAATAATATACTTATGTAAACAAAATGAAAGCATGCATACGTTTATGCAAATATATATATATATATATATATATATATATATATATTAACCTAGGTGTGGCTTAAGTTATATGAATGATCCTTGTGTATAATATTTCTTAATCTAGGGTTGTCACATGTATACATAATTTTATTAATTCTTCATGGATGTAATTGTTTTGCGGGTTGTTAAAGTATTTTCCAAATAATTTTTAGGACCCCAAATGCTCGGTTAATATCCTTTCTTGATGATTTTTTTACTCTTTTGAATTATTATTG
Source organism: Flaveria trinervia (assembly GCA_025506515.1). Lineage (NCBI taxonomy): Eukaryota > Viridiplantae > Streptophyta > Magnoliopsida > Asterales > Asteraceae > Flaveria > Flaveria trinervia. The sequence goes on from CM046444.1 coordinate 16,024,809, forward strand.
TTGAAGATCGTTCCAAACTGAGTAATGATAGTTAAAGAGCGCAAATGTACTAGTAGCACATGATATACTTTTATGTATATGATTATGCACAACTCACGATAACCTTTGAGCGTATTTTATCAAGCATTTAGAACATTTGTATCAATCGAACCAAATGAACCTTTAGTATTAGCAGTTTCATATGCTTTTACGTATACGATCACGCACAAAGATTTAAAAGAGGGAAAGAAGTGACACGAAAGGACATTGAAAGAGCGTTTGGGTTCCCAAAAGGTAAATGACTAATATTTCAACAACCCGCAAAACAAGTACATTCATGAAGAGTTAATAATATTATGTACAGTATATTATGTTACACAATATGATTTTAAAGAGTAATGGTGCAGCGATATCTCCGGATCACTTAGAAGATCCTCCCTTAATGAACTAGTAGAACAGGATATACTTCACATAGACGATGAAGCACAACCACGATAACCTTTGAGTGGATTTTATCAAATATTTAGAGTGTTTGTATCAATCGAACCAAATTTTATTTAGATGTATTTTTTTTTATTTTAATAGATGTTAATTTTAATGTTGGAGTTCTATTTTAATTAATAAAAGTTTAATTTTTTTAATCATTTAATTTAATTATAAAAATTTAAAATGTAATTGCAAATTAAGAAAACAAGAAAACAGGAAAAAATGGATAACACAATGTAAAATAAGAAAAAAACTAGAAAAACGAATAAAGCTAATATGATGATGATGTATCACGAGGAAAAACAAAATTTTTTTTAATTCATTTAATTTAATTATAAAAATTAATTTTTTTTATTTTTTTTAATTTTTTAATTCATTTAATTTAATTATAAAAATTTAAAATGTAATTGCAAATTAAGAAAACAAGAAAACAGGAAAAAAATGGGATAACACAATGTAAAATAAGAAAAAAACTAGAAAAACGAATAAAGCTAATATGATGATGATGTATCACGAGGAAAAACAAAAAAAAAAACAACTGCTAGAGGCTTAATATAAAACCATGTTTAAAGCATGGTGGTGCTTGTTGCATGCTTGCAAAATTGCTCTCCTAAATATCCATGTATGACCCTTAGCATATTTTCTCTTGTAAATTATTCACCTTTTCTTTTTTTCATCATTAACCAAAACAACAATATTAATTGTAATTAGTGAAAATATCTGTGTGTTGCGGCGATATGTTGTCTGATTTTTTAAAAATTTGATTTTTGTAAGTATGGACTCGGTGTGTTATGATATAAGTTAAAAAATTAAAATACAATTATTGAAAAGTTGAATAAAAGAAAACAATTACATATATTACAAAAGTTTTTAAGATAACAATATTATCCCAACAAGATTAGTGAAATCATTGGTTGTATTTGTGGTTGGAAATCACTTATTACCAAGATTTTAGGAGGGTTTGTTTTATGAATGTAGTTTAGAGTTTTAATTATCGAATGCAGCTTTCGGTAATGATTTGCATAGACCGAAGAAAATTAATGGATAAATTGTCATCACAAATTACTATCTCGATTGTTATGGTGTGACAACCCTAGATTAAGAAATTTTATACACTAAGTTCATTTAAATATTCTAAGCCACACCTAGGTTATTATATATATATATTTATATATACATGTACGTATACATGCTTTCATTTTGTTTACATAAGTATATTGTTCACTTATATTTATACATATATACGTATGCATGGTCGCATGCATACCCTTTTACGTGTGCATATACCATCTTTTGCTAAGAAACATATACACATGTATATTATATGTTCATATGAATATGAGTGTTACTCATTACATGCTTGCATGCATAAGAATTTACGTGTGCATGTACGCAAAAACATAATCCCTTGAGATAGAATTACATATAATCAAAATACATCAACAATACAACATCAAACACACTAAATACAACCCAACCAAAACATCATAAACACAAGTAACATCAAGAGAACTTAACCTCAAAACAAACCTAAACAAATCTTCTACACTTAAACCCCAAAACAAAGTACCATCAAGATTAAGAACCGGCTCATTAAGCACCCTTAAACACCTAATTAACACCTTAAACACTCATTAAAAACCTATGATCAACACCCTCTTTGCTTGACACCTACACCCACCTTACCACTAAGCTAAGCCATAACCCGCCACCTAGCACCCTAAGGACTGACTCACCTAGCCTATAACATCCACATCACACCCTAAAACTAGACCTAATGATGACTAACTCCACTATTGAAGAAGCTCGGCCGAAGGAACCATAGAAACACACAAAACTTTCGCACATCACCACCATAACCGTATGCCACCATCATCTCCATCCTTTACCTCACGGACACCTCACACTCTCGGTCATCACCATAACAACCGCTTGTCATTACCATTTCTACACACCTCTCGGTTTTATAGCAACAACATCAAGCCTCGTGGAAACATCACCTCTCGAAAGATTGTCAAGAACACCAAAACCAAGCAAGGTGAGACCATCCTCATCATCTCCTCACACTCTCCTTCTGTCAAAATCAAGGTTCTAACTCCTAAAACCTTGCTTAATTAAGATTATGGAAACTAACATGTGTTAAATAAAAGCACATGTGATTAACCCTTTTTGGTTAAAATAAAGTTCTCACAAAAACATACACACAATCAAACCTATTTTTCAGAACATAAAGGAAGCTTTTAAAAAATCTGAAATAAGTAAAACAAGCCTTAAAAATCAAATTTATAACTAGAAATTAATCAACAAAAGGGTTAAAAACCTAGTTATAATTTGTTAAAATCAGTTCTGCATATTAACGACTATAATGTGGGAACAAACATTGAAAATATGTTGAGATATTGAGAAATATAATTCTATAAATTTTGATGCTATTCCCATAACTAAATTAATTTATATAAATTATTTAAGTATTTAAAAGGAAAAATTATATCGGAAAAACCGATCCTAGTAAATGTATGGAAAAATCTCGTGACCTAACTCAAAGTATTATCTGAAATATGAATTTTTAACTATTCTGTAAACTAAAAATCGAGAAAAATACTTAAACTATTAAATAAATTATGAGAAAATTTCAGAAAGTATGAAAAACCTAAAAGAACATTCTGTGAGAAAATAAGAATTTTTGGACGTAATATGATATTTTTATTAAATATTAGTAAAAGGATGAAAATCAAGATAATTGACTCTGCTATGATATAAGACTTTGGAAAATTTTTAAGAGTTATAAATATTATTCCAAACATTCTGACTAATTTTTAGAATTTTTAGTAACCAGAAGCTATTTTTAATAATTTATTGAAATATCATGAAAATTATAGAAAATAAAATATAAATCATTAAAATACGAAAACTGAGTATATTGCGTAATATTTCAATACCTATTCATTGTAACAGTTTCGATAATAATTGAGGTACTGAAAATTTTGAAGAAAATAATTATGATTTCTAAACTATAAATATTTTTTTTCTTGTTTATAGGTTACCATTTGGAGTAAAGGTGAGTTTCATGGCCCATTTTTGTTTTTATAAAATTTTGGGGAAAAAGCATACTAATTCATGAATTGATGCATTATTATTGAAAATTATGTTACAACCATTAATTCGGATGTGGAACCGTTAGATAATGTTAGTAGCGCTACTTAGGGGATATCTCCTGCATTAACAGAATGATTGTTATAATGCTATGTTATCTGATTTATGAGAATATGATATGACAGATATGAATGACCTGATTGCTATGTAAGGTTTGGTTGTATATATAATGCATCAATATTATTTGTTTAATAAACGTGTGAAGCTCACCAACTTTGTGTTGACTATTTTTGGTATGCTTTTCAGGAATTCATCATGACTAACAACTTAACATTCTTCTTTGATGTTTTTAATGGCTGGGGAGAGGTTGTGGGGAAAGTTTGTGTGAACCTAACAGTAACCTGTATGACTTCAGTGTATCGGTGGATGCTCACTTCCATCGTCTCTGAAGATGTAGCTGTTAATCTTTATGATGTAATAGGATTATGTAATTTCAAATTTTGACTATTATGATTTTATGTAATCCTAACCTTAATATTATGTTATGAAACATGTATGATTATGTGTTATCTGTCTAATAGTATATGACAATGAATTCTGAACAATCAAGTCACTCCCTATGTATTTCACGCTTCCGCCGGGATGTGACATATGGGCTGTTAAAAACCGATAGGGAAAATAGGTAGAGGGATTAGTGCTCAATCGCAATGAATGAACGACAATGAAAGTAAATGACGATTTTGTTTGGCCATGTGTATATGCTAAGCATTTGTATTATAAGCATGATATTTTATATTTTATTGTGATGATATAAATAGAACAAAATGGTTATGTTTTTTAAAATTTAAGCATGATATATGAGTGTCTTAATATATATGTAAAATTATCATTATATACTCCTTTCACTTTTATTATAAAGATATAGATAAATATTAAAATTATTAAAGTTACAATATGCCCCTAAAAGAATATTAGTATTATAGTTATTATATATATAAAGATATACATATATATATATATGAGTTATATACTTAAAAATTTAAATTAAATAATACTTAATTTAAATAGTATTTAGTTATAAATATAAAATTAGTAAATATAAAGTTAAATGTCAGTTTATAGTATCATAAATAAAATAAAATTAATAAATTAAATTAATAATATGATATTATAAATAATGTAGTAACAGTGTTTATTAATACATGAAAACGTCAGGACAAAAATATCAAGATTTATAAAATTAATAGATAAATTTACCATATTGTCATTAAAGTGTATTAGAATCTTAATCAATTCCATATTCAGCCCCTCTTAAATGTCTTGCACTAAATTGTATATGTTATTTCAAAACTTGTATACTAGACAAAATACATCTCTATCAAAAATATATATTGTATAGTAGTACAAATATAAGTATTTAAATAAAATAATACTTAGTTTAAATAGTATTTAGTTATAAAAATATAATTAGTAATTATAAATTAAATGTCAATTTTTATTATTATAAATAAAATAAATTTAATGAAGTAAATTAAATAATACCATATTATTGAATAATGTATATTTAATAATACAATAATTAGAAGAATAATTAAAGGGTTGTGTTATATAAACATTTTTTTTGTTATTTAGACACCCTGCTCTCTATCTCTCTCGTATAAAACACTTGTAGTCTATGTTTAAAATATTGTATATGTGTATTACATTTTGAATGAAATTACTATCTTATCCTTATAAGATGCATTATATAGTAGTATAGATAAATTAATATCGTACCCCTAATTGATCATAGATAGAGGGTCCACTTAATTAGTTAGCTAGTATATTTTTTAATCACCGTATTAAGTCAGAGACTGTTTAGTATACATGTTTAGAAACCGAAAACTTTTTGTTTTATCTCTCAAAGGAATGGTTGAATCATGGCGTTGCATTGAACGTAGGTAGTAGGAGATAGGGTAAAAGCCAACTTGTAGGAGTTATATATGACTAGCCTTTTAACTTGTAAAGATGCAAGTAAAGCCTATGCCTGGTTGAATTGGAAAAAAAATTGGGTTTTCTGATGAAGGACAAGGAAATTATGTACTTTGAAGTTGGAACTTTGCGACTAAGCAAACTGTGTTTGCGGAGGCCACACTCACGCAACTTTAGCAGATAAAAGCGTGACTTTTCGGCAGTGACGCATGGTGGCTTATCAAAGCTCTGGTGGCAGAAATTCAACAGGATTGTTCCGAAATTGTGTTCGAACACAATGGTGTATGTGGTGTCTTATAGTTGTGGTGGCTAAGATTTTCCAACTACGATTGTGACTGTCTGCTATGGTTTTTAAGCAACTCGTCTCTAATACCATGTTGCACATAGACAAGTAATTGTATATAGAATTGTATATTGGTTATGTAAATTGTAGAGTTACGTAGGAGGTTCATATACAAAGAATAATATTACAATTGAATACCATGCATCTAGATTTGACAATTATATAACTAATCTGATGCTTGGCAGGGCTGGATAATCAAAATAAAATGTAAAAATGTTCTAATACCTGTATGAGATGATCTAAGCTAGTGGATGTCATTCTAAACCATACCACCGGATCCAAATTCATTTTCTAGTATTCACATATTTAGTCCAAATGTCTGAAATTCTAAAATTGAAGAGATGACTAATATCCAAATCACTTAACAATATCAATAAGAATTTCGAGGACTGATTCCACTTCACATTATTATCTCTAATTCTGCTTCTCATTCCTTGTGTCGTTTTATAAGCACCCTTTACTAAATCCTTTACTTTCATTCTTACCCTCATTCTTACCCTCTATTTTCTTGCTTTCTTTGGATCCGACTCCAGCGAACGAAGCTCTTTAGGTGAGGGGTGCAAAATCAAGAAGGGAGCGGCAAGCTGAGGTGGCGGTTTTTGCTACTAGGGAGAACCGCCCCTGCCCCGCCCATTTTAGCAATGGCATCCCTTAATGTCGGGTGTGCCCATTAAGCAACGGACTCTAAAATGGCTAGTTTGGGAGTTTTGTTTTAATAAGCACTGTACATACTCAACAATTTCAATTTTTTCTATACCAATGTCTACATATCTTTCTTTAAAATAAAAATAATTTGTACCTTCATCAAACGAGCATAGACACAATAAAATCAAGATTGGTAAGGAGTTGAGCTCACAAGAACTTTTTGATCCTTTCAAATCACTGGCACCGCCATTGTTTTATCCACAATTTCATTATCAATGATCATGATTTAACCCAATGTCCCTGATTCAACAATCGTACAACTTCTTCCAACTACCGTTAACACCACCATTCTGACTATCACATCGGATTTACTGGAAACTTAAAACTTCTTTTAACTTAGTTCATAGACGAAATTTAGTTTATATCAACACAAATTCTCAATAAAGAAATTAAATTTTTATCAACACAATATAAACCAAAATCTTACATCAATAACTTAGTTCGTTTCATTTACGTCACGGTCACTTAGATCAGGTCTAATCAACGTTTTATTCAGTTAACAGTCCAATCTTCTATCTTGTCTATCTTGTCAAAGTTAATCAAACCTGTCTATTGGCAAATTGGATCTTTACCAAATCTTTGGATAATTGTCACGAATTGTCGGGTTGACGACACCTTACCTACCTCCATTTTAGAGGATAGAGAGACGACACCTAAAGAGACCCCCGGCTCAAAACTCTGGAATAACATGTGCAAAAAGAAAAGCTCTTCACAACCAGAGGGTTAATGATAATAATACCTTAAACCGGGGCCCAAAAGGAGGTACTTTATTGATGTATTCAGAACTGAATAACAATCATGATTTTCAAGATCTGTTGACATAGAGTACAGGGACCAGTCCAGCTATTTTTCCGTCCCAACCGGGGCGTACTTTCTTCACCTGCAGGACGTTTAAAAAAAGTACAATTATCAGCATTGAATCCATGCAAACCCTAGGGCATTCGTTGTCTTTAATATGTGCTTTGGTTTTTAGTACTCAAACTATCATTCTGATCACAATGCAAATTTGCCACATTTAGGCTCCTTGGATAGAACTACATATAATAATATACCCCAAGCACAAGAACATGCTTACTATGATGAATAATGTTCTCTTTTAATATGATTAACTTACATTAGATGGTGTACTTACATAGAACCATCCATCAACTTCATACTCGATTTCAAGCTCTTCTCCTGTCACCAGGCTCATCTGGAATATATTAAAGAATCCAGGTCAAGCAGTGGTTCACAATTTAGAATATAAAAAATACGAGCCAAATGGGGATCAGCTTACCTCATCGTCACCACCAGCAGTAAAATCATAAAGAGCTGTTCCAAATTCTATGTTACCAGAAGACGATCGGCCCTCATCATGGTAACTGTATCCACTTTCAGTCTCGCCTAAGGGATTCTCACGTGAGTTGTAGCTTTTGTGAAAAGGTGACGAGTATGAAGCTGGCTCCTCTCTAATCTAGAATTTAATTATAGCACTCATTTTAAATTTACAGAGAAACAATAAAGTAAAGTTTTCATTGGAACAAGTTATAAATGGCTTACCGGAGAACCATAGAAAGTGGAACCAGTAATAGGGGTGCTATATCTGCCTTGAACCGGCAAATCCTGTACTATCATATATCAGTGTTATAGTTATTTTACATATATGAGTTGCGTTATAATCTCAATCAATGGGAAAATACTCAATGTCGGCTTTTCTTTTAACTGCAGTTTTGAGAAGAACTTGTTAGTACTTAAAGCATTTTGAGAAGAATACATGGTGTGGAAATGATTACAGAACGAAGTTAGAACCAAACAAGTTTCCTCATGGATGTTGCATGTTGAATCATTCTAGACTATAGGGGACAATAAATTAATGCAGCTTGTACGCATCCCCTCCTCTATATCATAGTTTATACAAGTTCACAAATATAGAACTAAACAATATTTTCATCGGTTTCAAACCTTGGGTTGTGACTTTGAACCAAACAATGATGGGTAATTCATTCCACTAAAGTGGGACGAAGCATATGTCTCTGCTGAACCTACTGAGCCTGGGGAAGAGGAGCTAGATGACTCATCATCCTGCAAAAAGTAAAGATATGTTATGGCTATGCAACACACGCTGGTGAATACACTAAACCAGGTGATATTAGTGTCCTTACATAAAGTTCTGATGGCTCTAGAAGAGCTTTGGCCCACATATCATCACTTGAAGGTTAGCAAAAATGTTCTCATCATCAACATCTGGAGCATCAGTGCCAGAGCCAGAAAGAAACTCATTGACCTAAGAAGCACAATAGTTTGTCTGGTAATGTTGCCTTGTGCATGAATTCATCATAAACATGCATAAAGGGGCAATACATAAACATTTTTCAGGCATTTGATAATCAACATACAATGATGTATTGATCAAGTGATTATGATTCATCTTGAAGTAGCTGGATAATCGACATATAATGATGTATGACCATGTGACTTATGACTTACCAATAAAAAGAAACAGGAAATGGGAACTTATAAAAAGAGAAAGTTCCCCTGTTGAGCAACATACGCTTTCTAGTTTAAGTTATGCCAAAAGATTATATCATGATAAGTTCAATAGCAATTATTACAATGTAAAGTGACAATGATTGTGGTCAATAAGTTTTCCCAGTTTTGTCCAACTACAGGTATTTTAGATATTTGATCATTAAGTGAAGACTTTTATTAAACTATGCCAACAGCAAACGTTGCATCTTTAAGGATGAATTCTGGTAACTTTTATGGTCCCACAAATTTCTGATTCTTAAAAGATAGAACTATCTTATATCGATTGACATACAATCCACGTTACATGATTCTTTCCTTTACACTTGCAATTCTTTCTTTAACTAATGCCAGTCCCATTTTCTGTGTAATTACCATTTTTAAAATAGCTTCAAACAATCTTCTGACCATATATCTTAAGGTTTCTTTATACATAGAGGTGAAGCTAAATGGTGAAAAGCTCTTCTTTCTAGAACCTACTTTGTAATCATAGTTACACCAGTATCTGCAAAACAGCATACACCTCCCAAGTATAAAGGACTATGAAACCATTGAGATATGGAAAAGAAACTCAACCAGAGAGTCGAACATTCACAAGTCATGGTTGAGTCAACAAACTAACAAAATCTATTGTCATAGCCTAGGGAAGAATGTCGCATTGCTCACCCTGTTCATTGCAGGAGTATTACTTCCCCACAAACCATCATCAGCAAGACCAGTTGCCCAAGCATTTACCAGTTCATGATCAAAATTTTCAGGCTCCGCCATAGGTGGTTGTTTAGTTGCTTCATATATAAGCTCAGAAATTCCTGTGGCAACTGCTGGATCATTCAAGCCACTCAATGCACTAACTTTATGTCGAGTACGATAAATGTCAATAAGTTTGGAACTGTTGTATAGTGAACGAAAGGAAAAAGAAACATAGGTCAGAAGACGTCTGAATTTATATACAGCACATGCATTCGTAATCTATTAACTAATGCTGCTATTTACAAGTACAGTACTGAGCACAATACATCTGAAGCATTTATCTTATAAAAGCATGCAGATATTCCGCTAAAACATGATTAAAAGGATGAAGGTGATATTTGTATATGGGGAAATAAAGCAGAGCTACAAGAAAGCTATCCTAATGATCAATCCAACATACATGACAAGCATAGTTTTTCTTATTCAATGTTTCCAAAGTAACAGTCCATGTGTATTAATCAGGATTCAGGGCTTATCACATTTAACTCATGCTAAGGAAGATTCGCATAGTTTGTATATGAATAAATTAACTAATCATATGCTTAACATATATGAATAAATTAACTCATGGTGTTCAGGGGCTTATCGCATTTAATTATCTCTTTTCCTGGAATTGCTGTGTCCAATGGGATAGAATAATGCCGTCTTGAATTTTGTTATCTACAACTAAGCGTTTATTACTTGAGTATGATTGGAACTTGGATTTGCGTATATGTTCCTATTATACAGGACTACATATTATCTAGAAAAGCTCTATGAAATTCTTCAAAAGTCTTTAACAGACACATTCTCATTTTTGAACAGATATACGGTTAGCTTAAGCAACATAAATGTTACAAGATCCTAAAGTCTCCTTTGACATTCTTTAGATAGCCTACCTCCAACACCTTTTATCCTGGATTCTACTGTCAAATTCTTGATCTGCTTCATAACTACATGGAACCACGATGCATGATGCAAATTGGACTTCTTGATGTAAGAAAAAGAAATAAAGAAAATACATAGCCAATTCGTAGGTTTTCGTCACCAATTTATCACCTTTCTTAAAAACATTCCCTCAACAAGATGTTGTATGGCTTCAACTTCATCTTGATTTTCATATCTCCAACTTTCGTATTACCATCTTATTATTGGTGCTACAGAATGGACGCTATACAATAATTCCTTAATAGGTTAATTCATTTTTAATAACCTAAAAAGTATGATGATAAACAATTAAATTATGTAATTTAGCATCTATTTGGGAAGTGTAGGGACAGTGAGCCAGTGAAATCGATTATTTGAAAACATGAGAAAAACTAACAAATAAGAAGTAAGAATGAAGTCAAGTCCTATGGATAAATAAGTTTGCATCAAAGAGAGATCAGTGGTCATAGGACATAAAATAAACAGCATGGCTAATATTAAAACCTAGTGTAGTCAACTAGTGACATCCAAAAGTAGAAAGAAGAAGATGAGCGACTCTACCTAGTTGGCCCTAGAGGTAGATACTTTGCTCTTGGAACATAACAAAATAGAGAAACAAGATTGAGGAGGCTTTCATGAGTTTCATACAGCTTTTTAAGTTCTTCATCACTCCACTCTCTTTTTGCATTGTCATGGTTACGCATCTCACTTTGGAAAAATCAGAACACAAGATGGTCAACTTAAGTATTTACTACTATGAAGGGTGAGAAATTTTAAGAAAAGTAAAGAATAATCTAAGGTACCAACTTTATAACTTCATCTTGTGCTCTATACATTTCATCAAGGACCCTCAATGCAGGACTTAGCAAAGAGCCAAGACCACTCCCACTAGCTCCTTGATCTTCACCATTACTGATATGCATATCTGACAACTTGTACTGCATGCCACCTTCCGCTAAAGCATGCAAAAATTCATAGATCTGTAGCCTATAAGGCTCGCCTGATCGAATCGCCAAGGTGGTGAGAGCTTGAGCAGCAGTAATACGAACCTGAGACACAAAAAAGAGCAATTCACACATAAGAATGAAGAAGGCAAGCACTGTATGGTAAAGTGCTGTTACACCTGAACTTGTACTAAATTACGGCCCTTAAATATTATGATCCCACACATAGCAATGCTATGAGTTCTGCCATTTGCTAAATACCAATAGGTTCATCTACGCCCAAGAGTCAATAAGCGTGTTGTGGCTCCATTGAATTAGTCCATTTTCATGTTTGGGATTTGTGTCAGGTTCTCGGTCACCTCTAAAACTAGTTTTTAAGTATTTTGTCACCTTTATCAGTGATTACTCTCGTGTGACTTGGCTGGCTTTATATAATGAAAAACTGTTTTGAAGTGTTTAACCTATTTTGTTTCATTGTTACTGAAGTAAAAAAAAACACAATTTGATGTTTGTGTTCAAACTTTGCGCAGAAAAAAATAAAAAAGAATGCCTGTGAAAACTTGCAATATTAACTACACACCTCCCAGCTGCAACTGAAAGTGCATCTTTGAAGTCGAGTCAGTGCACTAACTAGAGTTGGATTACGGGAACTAGCAGCTGCAACCATTTTATCTGCAGCTAACATCATCAGTGCAGTCCCAGGAGGGGTTGCTGACTCCCAAGCATACTCAGAAGCAGCATAATTTGCATTTTCTCCAAGGAACCACACCTGCAAGTGTTTTACTTAACTAAAATATGAAGTAGAAACCCTATAGAATCTTTGAGTTTCTTCTGGATAAAATGATGCTTACTGCTGCTTGAACTAATCTCTGCAATGCTAAAGCTGACTTTGGATCTGTCACAGAACCCTATTTATTGATGTAAGGCCAGACATGGAGCCAGGTTGTGGAGGTGGCAGATCAAGAACTAATGTGACAGCTTCCAAAGCTGTATGCTTGCCCTCTGGACCAGCTCCAATAAGGCATGTCTGCAAGGTAAGAAGGCGGTAGACAGATATGTAATAGATTAATTGATCATACTGCATTTCACTATATCCAGATAAAGATTAAGAACAAAAGGAGAGGGCAAGGAGATTTGTATTTATTTATCATGACATATAAGCACAATATAAAGTTGCAAATAAAATTCATAACTTTAGGCAGGGGTAAATGCATGAGTCCTTAGAATGCAGATCTCCATGTTTTAAGATATCTTAAGTGTAGTTGGACTTTTACATTAATCAAGGACATACTCAGTTCATTTGGTATTGAGAAGTTAGTCCATATAATAGAATTAATTTTGTATATTGTCAGAGAAAAACAATATATGGTTTGTTTTTCAAGTGCATAGTACAAGTATAGAGCCACAGTTCAGACTACTAATAAGATGACAAAGAGAATTTTCCTTTCATAAAACTACTGAAACAAGTCCTATGAATGAAAGGAATGATGAAACACGTACTTTCCATAAAAGTTGCAGCACATCAGCATCAATTTTACCAGGAACTTTAGTGGCAAATATTCTTGCTATTTCAAGAAGGATAACAGCCATACCAGGAGTAGCCTGTAAAGGGCAAGAAAGAACAGTATTACTGTTAGAAATAATCTTGATGTTCAAGGGTGTATATGAGTGAACCAAGAAAGATAAGGGTGGATTTAGTTAGCATGTAGAATATGTTAGTCAAGGTATATATTAGGAAAATATTGAATAATTTGGTTGTGAATGGGCTGTCATTCCAGCTGTGTTTGAGCTGTGATTTCATGGTAATTAAGGTTAAAAGTAGTATAAAAGAGGGTCTTTGTATAGATTTTAAGATGTGGTCTTTTGTTCTTCATATTTATAAAAAGAGTTGTGGTAGTTCTCATAACATAGGGAGTATTATCTTTGTTTTTTGGGCCAATATTCTAACAATTGGTATCAGAGCGAGACGATCAAAGAAGACTTGTGTGGCGGTAAAGGGGAGATCAAGTAACAACCGAAGATGTGTAGAACAAAGCCACCCGATCAGTTTTGTGATAGACTGACCGAAGAGACCTGTGACAGGTTCAAACCATCTATGATAGATCCATTGAAGGGCTGCTGATTGAATATGAAGGCTGATGTTAGGTTCTAATAAAAGGGGTTATTTTGGTAGCAATCGAGCAGCAAAGTGCAGACCAGATTTGTGAAGTTTATGCTCTGTTTCTGTTGAAGGATCAAAGGGCTGTGAGAGCCGGTTGCGAGAAGCAATCAAAACAGGGTACTGATCTGTGACAGATCAACTGAAGACAGGTTGTGTGACGTAACTACAGTAGAAGAAGACCCGTGTGATACAAGTTACAAAGGTGTGATGCCGGTGCGGAGAAGAAGTTGTTTAATCCGTGAAAGATTGAACCAATTTTGCTGTGAAAGAAGGTTCGAGAAGAATTGATTTGTGATTGATTAGTGTGGGAAAGCGGGTGATCCGTGTGAAGAACTGATTTGTGCGAAACAGATTGGGTTCTGCGTGAGGCAGAACGTAAGGTTGTGTGAAGCTGCCATTAAAAGTGAAGTAAACCTGAGCGATTTAGGTCACCACCGAGAAGATTTAATCTGTGAGGGATTATTCTTATATGGGACAATCTGTGTGACACAGGTCGTGAGGAGAAGAACTCAGAAAAGCAAGGGACAAGAAGAACTTCTTGCTGTTTGAATCAAAGGAAACAATTGGCAAGTGATTTGCTTGGAAGTAAGATTGTTGGGCTGCTGTGATAGCAGGTTTGCAAGGCTGCAAACAAGGAAGAAAACAGAATAGAATCTGTGTGAGAATGAACAAAAGCTATATGAAGTAGATTTGAAGATCGATGATTGATCAAACTTGGAAGAAACATGGTTCCAGCGATTGGAATTCAAGACCAAGGTGGTACAACATCAAGATTAAGGGCGAGAATGTTGGAAATTAATCTTGATGTTCAAGGGTGTATATGGGTGAACCAAAAAAGATAAGGGTGGATTTAGTTAGCATGTAGAATATGTTAGTCAAGGTATATATTAGGAAAGTATTGAATAATTTGGCTGTGAATGGGCTGTCATTTCAGCTATGTTTGAGCTGTGATTTCATGGTAATTAAGGTTAAAAGTAGTATAAAAGAGGGTCTTTGTATAGATTTTAAGGTGTGGTCTTTTGTTCTTCATATTTATAAAAAGAGTTGTGGTAGTTCCCATAAAATAGGGAGTATTATCTTTGTTTTTTTGGGCCAATATTCTAATAATTACAAGAGTATCATACATCAGTGAGAAATAACATGAGCAAAATATGAAATTTGACTAAGGTAAAACTGAAGGCATGCACGACACTGTTAATAGAGAAAGTGATTGCAAGAAACACATCTTAATAATAAATCATTCAATAGGAACATGTTAATAGTTAGCCATAGGAACTATTTTTTTCTAATCTAACTTTGCTCCTAGAAGATGATAAGAAGGCAACCAAAGGCGAGAAGAAAAAGTTAATAAAAGTATATTGTGGTATTTAGTTATATTAATATAACTACAACAAACATTTCCACAAAGAAGAATTTTAATTAAAACTCATGAATTGAAGCAGGTTTCCTTTTACTTATCTAGTCCTAGTTTACTCATCTAAGTAATCAGTCGATTTGTAAATGGTCCCTTTGACCTTTCATCGAACACAAGAAAGGAGGCAAGATAAACTTTATTGGATGCACTTGGTAGTAGCTTTTCAAAAATGTGCTGTTGAGGTAATTATAATACATTTTGTGTGTAATAGAGCATCAACATACTCCATTCGAAACGTCCATCAACATACTTAAAATTAAATGTCTACTAATGTATCTGACATTCAATTAGCAGTGTGAACTAGGATTTACAAACAAATCAAGTCAAACACTGCAGGACTATGCTTGCCTGGCTGTCCTACTGCATAGGGCGCACACACAAACATATATATATGTGGAGGTATAAGATATATCGTCATCTAACAAGAAACTAGATTCATCACATGCTTGATCATATTATTAGAGCAAGTGAAATTAAGAAGCAAGAGAAAATGATAAAGAAAAAAAAAACAGAAATTAAACAAAATATTGTTACAGCTTGCCAGTATCCAGGTACCTTAAAACGCGCATGCAAGGTGAGCAAAACATCATTTAGCAATGTGGTTGACCAAGAAGGATCAGAAACTTCTGACGCGATCAATAATTCCAATTCATGGAAAGACTCCTGTGGACTTTGCATCCATATTAATGCTTTAATCACCATAGCACGTACGTAAACACATTCACATGCTACAGTTGTTCGCACCACCTCCATTAATGAGGCCAATAAACTCCTAATTGTGTCCTCATTCTCTGCCAAATCCATGAGAAAAGAAAACATTGGAGACCCGAAATGTGAGCAACAGTAGAAAAAATGTAAGAAGATGGCATCAAATCACCTTCTAACAATATTAAACTGCCACCAACATTTTATAACAAAATTAGTTATTAAAATGATACAGGGGTGAAATAAACACCGTAGATTGAATTGTATTGTGTGTTAATAAATAAGAGATTACAAGATATAAATAGATTACATAAATACACTCTAATGCCCTCTAGAATAAATCATATACATAAGTATCTATAACTTTTTATATCCCCCCTCAAGCTAAGCGTGGGAAACAAGATGTAGCTTGTCTCCTAGATTCACAAATCTGTCGGTTGACAATGGCTTTGTAAAGATGTCTACGATCTGATCATGTTTAGAGATGAACTAAACAAAAAGTCGTCCTTGAGCAACCTTCTCTTGAACAAAGGGAAAATCAACTTCAACATGTTTCATACGGGCATGAGAAATAGGATTTGCAGATAGGTACGTAGCCCCCAGATTATCACACCATAAAATCGGAGCAGATTTCACAAGTACTTGAAGTTCACGCATAAGAGAATCAAGTCAGGTAAGTTCAGCAACTGTGTTAGTCAAGGCTTTATATTTAGATTCAGTAGATGATCTTGAGACAATCCCCTATTTCCTGCATCCGAATATGTTGTAAAAGACTGAGAATACACATCTGTATAAGCATGCAAAGTAGAGGCAAACGATCGTTTGATGAGAAGACCATGATTCAAAGTGCCCTGTAACTCTACAAGTATCGAAGAATATGCTTCACAGCAGACCATCACTGTTCTGTCAGGGAATGCATATACTGATACACTTGTTCACAACAAAGACAATGTTAGGCCTAGCTAAAGTGAGATACTAAAGAGCACCTACAATTTTCTAGTAACGAACTGGGTTATCAAAATCCGAGTTGTCACCAAGTGAAAGAGGATCCGTAATGGAGCATGGAAAGGGAACCGGTTTGGAGTGTAAAAAACCAGCCATTGTTAAGATTTCCAAGATGTATTTCCACTAAGAAAGTATGAGGTTTGAACTGGCAGATTTAACTTCAATTCCCAAGAAATAAGACATTGTACCCATGTCTTGAAGGGCAAAAGTGAAACTCAAGCTGCTAACAACATGATCAATAGCTACTTTATTATTGCCACTTAGGATAATATCATCAAAATAAACTAACCATTTAGGAACACCTGACTGGGCAAGAAGAGTAAGACCCGTTTCCACCACATGTCGGTGACGTCTCTCAACAAAACCATTTTGTTCACTAGTGTAAGGGCGTGAGAAACGATGAATAATGCCAAGGAAGAGAGAAAATGAGAAAGAGATCGAAATTCTCCTCCCCAATCTGTTTGAATATATTTAAATTTAGTGGTAAATTGTCTTTCAACCATAGCATGAAAAGTTTTAAAGGTAGCACAAACATCAGACTTGTGTTTTAATGGAAAAATCCACATGTAATAGGTAAAACAATTAACACATAATAAAAAATAAGAATCACCATTAAAGGATTAATGGAAGCAGGGCCCCGAACATCACAAATACTAAATCCAAAACATTAGTACTATTAAACGATAAAGATAATAAATGTAGTTTAAAGATTTTCCCATGTCGTAAGAATTACAAGACGCATTCAAACTTTTATTGCTAACATGAAGAGAAAAATTAAATAACATGGACCTCAAAGGATCTGGATGTGGATGTCTAAGTCTTTGATATCATGTGTCAGAAGATGCACGAACAACAAAAATGGCAACACGGTGAACTGGACGTGTCACGTGGAAGTGGAAGGCAGAGAAAGTAAAGTGTGTTGTCACTTTGACCCGTGAGGAGGGTTTTCCGTGTAAACGTGTCCTTCACAACAACAAAAGTAGAGTGAAATTCAAAGTACACATTATTATCATAGCAAAATTTTGGACAGGAAGGAGGTTTCATTTTAGTGAGGAATATGGAGGATGTTTGAAAGGGTAAAGATTTTGTATGAAGAGTAAACTTTGGTTGAACCAATGTGTAAAATAGGAAGACTTTAACCATTGCCAACATAAAGAAAATCCTTAGCATAGTATGAAATGAGTGATCAAGATTATGATGATCCATAGTACAGTTGCCATTACAACTAGTGTCCGAAGCAAATTAGTTGTTGCTTAGGAACATTAGTCAGCAAAGTTTGCTAAAGGTGGAGGAGACCTCATAGTATTGGGATCCCTGTTAGGACACTAAGATGAAATATGTCTAATTCCGCACCTGTACAAGTACCAAAAACCATGTTTTGATTAGATGCCCAAGAGAACTGATTTCTATTACCACCATTAAAGTTTTTGAAACTACGATTGTTGTTGTAGTTCCTAGAATTGTTGTAGTTCCTAGAATTGTTGTAGTTTCCACGACCCTAATTGTATGATTCGCGACCAGGGCCCCAAGAGGCATAGTTTGCATGATGTTGTGGAAAAGTGGGCTGTGAAACCGAAGATTGTGGCTGAACTTGAAGGCCAAGTTGTGTCATAACCTACTGAAGGGCATGAACCTTGTCATAAGGCAGTGAATGAGCCGTTATTGAGGGAGAAGTAGTTGGTGGTGTTGCGGCTATAAAGGCTTGTATAAAGGTTGTTGTAGACTTCCTAATCATGTAATCATGATAGAAAAGGAGGGCATGTAAATCTGAAAAGGCAATGGGAAATTTTCAACCCACAATCTATGATTTGAAGCCATCATATTCATCACGAAGACCGGTAACAATCAACATAACAAGATCTTTTTCCTTGAATGGTTCGTCAATATTGGCTAGGGCATCAACATGCTCACATGCACGAAGGAGATAGGTAACAATGGTCTCATGGGGTTCCATCTTCAAATGAAAAAGCTATGATTTGAGGGTGTATTCATAAGAGATGGTAAGGGGTAAAGGCATGTTCAAGAGCAACTCATAATTCTCTGGATGTATCACCCTGAACATGTTGGAAGGCCCTTTTAGAGATAGTAGATAGGATTAACATGTGAACATGAGCATCATTAGACACCCACGATGCATGATTTGGGTTTAGTTTGCTAACTAGCGGCTGGTTTTTTTAACAAAAGGAACAATGATTAATAGGTCTAGGTAAGGAATGGTGCCATCAAGATAGGGAAAAAGTTTGTTGGTAATGATGAATGGTTGGATTATTGTTTTCCAACGGACCTGATTTGTTGTAGATAGAGTAAAACTGAACTTGTGGGAGTTGTGACTTTGTTTTCGGTCGTGGTGAAGGAGACAAGAAGGGCCATGGCGGCAGAGGGTGGTTGACGTCATGGAAAAAAAGAAATTAGGGTTTGTGACACTTTGGCTCTTGATACCAAAATAAACAACGTAGATTGTATTGTATTGTGTGTTTATGAATAAGAGATTACAAGATATAAATAGATTACATAAATACACTCTAATACCCTCTAAAATAAATCATATACATAAGTATCTATAACTTGTCTAATAGGGTGAAACTACCTTGAGAAGGGTGCCAACCAATACCATTCTTTTATTGACACCATAGGAAAAAGACTCCTCGTTACATCACTACAAAGATACCCATTAAAGCACCTATTTCTCTAAAAAATAATGATGGGGCAAGTTTTTTTTTCAAGTCATATTTTACAATGCTTCATTCAAGGAGCCCTAATATTTTAATGTGTAATTTACACCCAAGTTAGTGTTCAAGTTTTTTGTACTAGCTTATGTTCAAAAATTAAGATCTTTCTTCAAATGACTGTGGTTACTTTATATGGGATCTCACATAACTCCTTTAAGTTATTCTCTATTCTTCATCTTTGTTAAAGCTAGGTTGCGTTCTTTCAATGTAGTTTATTTAGTTTAGCCAAACATATATAAAAATACCCACGAAAGCACATGGCAGTCACCTTCAGATTCAGAGGTCCCATGATCCCAATCATTGCTCTTGGAAAATGTACTGACAACATCTCCTTCTATATTTAATACACCCAAGCAAAAGCGGCTGCCCGACTTTTCCCCATCTCTTGCACCACTCTTGCTGTTGCATGCAGTACAGGGCGGGAAGAACTACGAAAAGAAGTTTTCAACCTGAGAAGAGGTAAACAAAAAAAGGTTTTCCAATTTTAAAGTAGAATTAAAAGTCGGTAGATATTTGATTTCTAACTCTAACCAAGCTGGACAAAACTACAATGAATAGGTGACAGACATAAGAAATGTAATTATTACAATAAGAAGGGACCTTTTCATGACAATTTTGATTAGGAGCTGCGGACATTTTTTCTTTGAAGATTTATCTATTTTGTAAGGTACTTTGAGATACTCTCTGGTCAAGTTGTACCATCCAAGAGCTTGTACCTCCATCCTGTAGTGGAGAAATATCAGACAAAAAGTTAGCACAAATACAATGATGCTTAAACTAAATACTACTTTCTGCTTATCAATTAAAAAAGTGGATATTGATTATCATATATAAACAATATGATTTAGTGCCATATGACTAATTTTATCCTCTTATGTGATATATACATAAGCTTTTCATTAAACAAGAATAAAATCAAATGTAAATCTGCATATGCTAACGCAATTGGATTGAATGGTGATAAAAGGGAATCAATGACTTGTGTGTAGTTTGTTGTTGATTGCATGAAGATAATTGTAGGTGATGACTTTCTTGTAATGATTTAATTAAGCTTAACTTTTATTTAAACAAATTATGATGTACTTCAAGCAAGTACCTGTTTGAGTTGTCATATTTTCCTAGTGCACAGGTGATAGCCTTAAAACAAACTGTGTCACTGGGATCAATTAGAAGTTGATACAGCAAAGCAGTAAACTGAGATTTAATGTCAGGTCTTTCTGTTTTCAGAGATTATGGTTTTAGTGCTTGGTAACCATTGCAAAGTTCATGGATAAGCAAGGATGTAAGCTATACAGACCATTTAGTGACTTGGCTCGAGATATCGTATGACATAGCCTGGCCAGAGAAACTCTAGCCAGAACATCATGAGAATGTAGAACATCCTCTAGAGCTCCTAATACATTTATAATTTGCAAATTTTAGCATGACAAATAGAAAAAATTCAGATTAGTTATAAATGATGATAATGCCAATAAAGAAGATTATAAACATACCACCAGGTTGGACGAGCTTCCCTGCATTAATTGGAAGAAAAAAAGGATGAAGTTCTAAAAAATACAGGATCAAAGCTACAAAGAAAGTATTTGAACAAAGCTCACACGTATTTAGGTTACCTAAAGCCATGGCACAGCATAAGGATCTTTTGTAGCTAACACAAAGGTCATCTCTAATGCATGCCTAACAGCCACTGGATCAGCAAATGAAGTGCTGCAGTCAATACAAAGTTTCCAAGTTAATTACTAGAAGTATTCTATCTACATTCAACATTTATTAAATGGTGTAATTTATTATAAATTGCATCAATGTAGATTAAACAAATGGGTGGCCAATATATTAAGCATGCATTCCTGCAGGATCATTGAAGGGTATAAGTTACAACACAACAACACAAAGAGGAGATAAACTAAACTTTGATCAAACAGCAAACTGGATTAACCAAGTGGTGACACTAAGAACACAAGTAATATATGAGACAGAACACAAAGAACACAAGTGTTTGGTTTTCAAGAATGCAGTATATTGCTTTCTCTATGTTCTATTACAAGTGTTACAAAGCATATTCGAAAGATACAAGAACATGAGATACTTATACAACATCCTACAGCCAGCTATACTTTGAAAGCCAGCTGGATACAATTGACTAGACACACACAAGATCAATTGTAGAGTCAAAAGGCAGATTGCCTTTTGACTTGTGACTATGACATGCCATAGCTCATATCCTTATCTATTACAAAAAGGATAAAGTACATAATAAGAAAGTTACAGACTCAAGACCTTAATGTACAGTTACCAAAAGCATGGACCTTTTCACCAAACCATATAAGTTGGTGACTTGCAGAGTTGCAGTGAAAAGGTGTCCAGCTTTATGGAACAGTACATCAGATAAAGCATGTTACTAAAAATCTTCGGAAGAAATCTGTCTTCATGAACTTGAAGCTTCGGAAGACTTTGTCTCTGAGGCTTCGGAAGACTTCATCTTTGGCTTCGGAAGATATTGGTTTTGGCTTCGGAAGATTTCACATTAGAGTATTTCTGTTGCATATGTGAAACTTCTGAAGCATTCTTTTTTAATGCACTTGTGTAGCATGCAGGAAAGACTAAAAATGTTTAGGTTGCATCAGCCTCTTCATTAATCTCTACAAACTCCCCCTAGGCTGATGCTACCAAAACACTTAGAAAACTTCAGATATTAACAGTCCTCATTAGGATGATCACCATTCCTTTCTTCATAAGATGATCAGGATCCTTCAGGCTGTCAAAGTGTATTCTCATGTCAAAGAGGTCATGCAGAGGCAACTAAAACATATCTTGCCATGTATAAATGTCTTCAATGCCTTGATCTCTAATAACATGCTACCTTTGTGGATTTATGGTGTATGTCCAAGACAAGATGGGTCTTCCTGATGCTAGAGGAGCTACTGAAGTTGGAGTGATTGAGCATCCTCTGGCTGCACATCCTCTGGCTGCACATCCTCAGGCTGTTCTGATTCATTCTCTGAGGTTCATAAGGGGATACAGGCTTCTTCTTCTTCTTAGACTTTGGTTTAGAAGCCATCCTCTTTTTTCTCTTTCCAAATTTTAACTGAGAAGACTGGCCTGCAGCACCAGATTGATCTTCACTGTCTTTCTCAGTTGGGACTTCCTCTCTCTCAGGTTCAGATGGAGAGGAGGTTGACCCTGCTATGAATCAAAAGATGAAGCTTGCTGAGCATTAGTAGGAGTCCGGGTTGTGTTGTGTCTAGTTTCACCTTAACCTTCACTTCAGGTGGGGCCTGACTTGGAGTGGAGTGTAAGTCAGTGAGCTCTCCACTCTTAATCTTCTGCTTGATTACCCTGATATGCTCATCCATAGTGGATAGAGACATGGGTCCAAGTCTCCTTCCGGAGAATCCATACAGCTTGAAGAAGCTCATCATCCTCTGCCTATCAGCAGACTTCTTCATGCTCTTTGGATGATGGCTCTTGATTTTGTAGCTTCTTCCCTTAGCTTCTTCTTTGTTGTCTTTCTTCCTTGACTAGCTCAAGCTCAAGTTGTTTTAAGTACTCAAACTCAATATAGTCATAAGGTAAGGGAAGGAGTACATCTGCCTGATAGAGGCATGTGGCACTCAGGTAGTTAATCATCTTGATTCTGTCTTCTTCCTTATCTACCTAAGGTTCTTGTTGAACCACATCCTCTTGTTCAGGGCTTTCTGAACTGGTGAGAGGGTAGGCATACCTTTGTACAATCTTTTTCTTCTTCTCTCTTCTTTGACTTGTACTAGGAGTTCTGCATCTTCTGCCTCCTTCTTCTCTCTTGACCTTTCCAGGTCAACCAGTTCATTCAATTCATCCAAGGGGAGAGATGACACTATCTATGTCATAGTTCCTAGTCTGCAGATAGTTAATCCTGACTGCCCTTAACTCATCATTCTGAGTATCTGGTCTGGGGGCAGCCCTGATTGCAGACTCCATGAGTCTTGGAGACTCAGTAGAGGAACTTTCTCCCTTTAGCCTCCTTTTCCTCTCTCTCTCTCTCCTCCTCCTTAATCTTCTCAGATGTCATCTTTCTTTTCCCTTTGTCACTCACAGACCTTTGTGACTCAGGGTGGAGCTTTGGCCTTCATTTCTCGTTGCAGCATCTGAGCTCAGGCCAGAGAGAGGTTGAGAAGCACCTTCACCAGCAGGTGTCTCAGAAAATATGGATCTCTGCAGCAGTTGGAGATGATGACAGGGCTCTCAAGTTCTATCACTGGGCCTTCAGTCAAGGTTTCCCCTATGAAGCTAATCTTAGAGTCTGCCTCAACATCCAGTTGACCGATGACATTGCCTGATTGCCTAAGTCTCCTTCTTAAGTGAACTCTGCAGTGATCCTGTCTTGGATTCTTTAACCAGTCTGTCAGCTTGTCTTGATTGGCTTGGGTTGACAAGTGGCATGTTGACTAGATCCCGACCTTTATAGTAGTCCAAGGTTTGAAAGTTGAAGACTTCTTGCTGTCCTTGAACTCTTATGATGATGAGGGCCTTCCTGTTGTTGTCATACCTCTACCCAATGTTGTGATTGAAAGATGGTGAAGGTGACATAGCCCTTGGTATCCCATCCTAAAACAGACTCTGTATGAAGGAGTCTGTGTAGTCCACATCAATGTGAACTAGAGGAGGTTGCTGAGAATGCACAGTTACAATTGAGGATGGTGAGTCCTCAATGTCCACTCTCTCTGAAGAACTCCAGGTTTTGTAGCTGTAATGACTTTCTCCCCCTTTTGGTAGCATCACCCACTTGCATAGCTAAGCTGGAAGATAGATCAATCACATCCGCAGGTTCTTGTGATCCTGGTTGAGCTCTCCTTAAGGGTCTCCAGCTAGTTTTTCCTTAAGATATGAAATCTCAAGTTGCTGATCATTGATCCTGTTGTGTAAGGTAGTCACTTGAGATTCAAGGTGACTGACCTTTGAGACTAAATAGTGCATGTTTTGGATAGTTTTTGCACTTTTAGTCTCAGATCCCCTCATCTTCATCAGAAGAATCACAGGGGGTGGAGAAGATTGGACCAGAGTCCTTTCTCTCATGACCAGTTCTAAGTTCTTGGCTACTGGATTTCCTCTGCTCACTGAGAGTCTCAGTTGAGATGTCAGTGGGCTAAGTTGCCATGGTTGAGGTCTTAATGATGTAATCACTTTCAGAAGTGAGAGCCTCTTCCATATGGACATCCTGAACAGGTTCAGAGTGTCCATCTCAGTTGTAGGTGACTGATGTGGGATAGATGTAGGAGACTCAGGAGTACTCATCTCTTTGATTGATAGATGGAAGAAGAGAGATTCATTATACTCACTGAAACCTATATCTTCATTAGTATAGAATTCAAGTTGGAATGGTTGGTTGAGATCTATAGGCTGGGGATGGTAACTGTCCCCTGAAGGTTGGTCACTTGAGTGTTGAGACTCAGAGTGATGGCTTAAGGTAGTAGGGATAATGAGCTCATCAGGCTAGCATGAGGAACCTCAGCACTGATTCTTGAGGAGATGAGAGTGGTTTGCTCCTCAGGAGAAGTGGGAGCTCCAGTGTCCACTTCTTCCTGTATGGGTGAGTATATGGGGGCCTCCACAGACTGAATAGTCTGAGCAGAATTAGTTTGATTTTCTTTGGTAGGTGATGGAGATTTGAGGCTGTGTGAGTGGTTGGGAAGTAACAGGTGTGGGTTCAACACTAGCTTGTGTTGCTAGGTTGTCACCTTGAGCAATGAGCTCGAACATTTTTGGGACTAGGGCTGTTTCTACCCCAGAGAATCCAACAGTGGACTTTCTTAGTATTTTAAAGATGCCGGGCTTCATCTGTCACAATTTAAGAGTGTTACCTGTTTCCCTTAACTGTGAGCCCAGTTCACAGTTAAGAATGTACCGGACATATCTAGGAAACATGTAATCTCTAAGGAGTCTAAATTAGCAAGCAAATTTGTATAAACAACCGAGAGTACCTGAATTTGACCCCTTGAACCATTCCATGTACTATGAAGGAGAGATCCTCAGGAATCTGGTCCCATCCACCATGCTTGTTTGATAAGCTATGGATGACCACATGGAGCAGGAATCTCCATTGGGATGAGACCTTCCCTTTCCTAAAGGTCTTTACAGATAAATCTCCCTCATATCCCATCTGCTCAAAGGAATGATTGACAGCTTCCTTTGGAAAAAACCCTCACCTTCTTCATCATCCAGCTGAAGATGTCGGTTGATGATGGTCGGAGTGATGAAGATTGTTCTCCCCTGCACTGTGGCAGACAGTGCCTTCTCCCCATCCATAATGACCTCTTGGCAGGTCTTCCAGAATTCAAGCAATTGATCCTTATAGAGTGGAGGATCAATGGTTAGGGAGGTGAAGTAGTTGGACAGAGATAAGAAACGACAAACCTCTGAGAAATAAGGATCTTTCTCAGAGCTTAATAGAGCAACCTGATTATGTTGTCTGTGTAGCTGCATGGTAAAGTTGGGATCATTTCTGTGAGCAAGTTGGCCATTTTGAAGTAGCTTGGACGAAGAAATAAGAAAGAAAGAAATTTCAGAGAGAAATTTGGAATTTTAGGTTTGGAGGAAGAACATATGATAGAAAGAGGGGAAAACCATTAGGTTTATATGTGAGAAGGATTTAAGATAAAGTGTCATGAGAGAGGATAAACTTTAAAATCCGGATGTCGGTCCCATCTCTGAAAAAGTAGTTTACTTTTGCTCAAAAAGTAGTTTTCTTGGAAGTCAAAAAGCTTCCGAAGGTTAATTATCTTCGGAAGTTTTAATTAAAAAGCTTCCGAAGCTAAAATGACTTCGGAAGAATTTCCTGAGAGGTTTGAAAATTTTGCTTCGGAAGAAAAATTAAAACTTGAGTGCTTTGTGTATAAACTAACAAGCTTTCGAGAGTTAAATTTGCTTCGAAGTAAATGGTCCTTGAAATGAGTAAGTGTCTGAGACAAGTATTAAGCTTCGGAAGATAAATTTGAAAACTCTCCGAAGGTAAATTTCTTAGACATTATTTATTTTGAAGGCATGATTTACTTCCGAAGTTAAAAGCATAACTTCCGAAGTATCAGAAATTTTCAAGAAATCTAAGGAAAGTCTTCAAAAAGAATTTTCATCCAAGAAAACATGAGCTTATGAAAGTGATGAACTAGACAACTTAGGACACACATAAATTTTAAAGAAATATAAGAATTAGTTTTAACAAGATCTACTCAAGGTTGATCATCCCAATAGCTGATATAAGATATTTAAATCTCTGTTCATCAAAGGTCTTTGTAAACAATTAGCATATTGTTCATCCGTGTGAAACTTGACTAGTTTAATTAATCCCTTTTCATAGTTATCTCTTATTAAATGATACCTGATATTGATGGGCTTTGTCCTTGAGTGCTTCACAGGGTTCTCTGTGATTGAGATAGCACTGTTGTTGTCTATGTGAATGGGAGTCTCCTTGAAGTTTAACCCATAGTCTAGCATCTGATTTTGAATCCAAAGTACTTGAGCATAGCAGCTTGCAGCAGCAATGTATTCAGCTTCGCAGTTGATGCAGAGACACAGGATTGTTTCTTGCATTGCCATGAGACAACCCTTCCACCAAGAATTGACATCCCTTAGATGTAGACTTTGCAGTCATGTTGCAACCACCATAATCACTATCTGTATAGGCATACAGATTGAAGTCAGAATTCTTAGGATACCATAGTCCAAGTGTTGATGCACCTTTGAGGTATCTTAGAATCCTCTTGACAGTGATAAGGTGAGACATCTTAGGGTTGGCTTGATATCTTGCACAAATACATGTAGCAAACATGATATCAGGCCTGCTAGCAGTAAGATACATAAGAGACCCAATCATAGCCCTATATAAATGGTCATCTACACACTCCCCTCAAGATCAGGACCGAGGGAGTGGTTTCTGGCTATGGGTGCTTAGCAATCTTACACTCAGTCATGTTGAATCTTGAGTATGTCCTGAACATACTTTGACTGACTTATGAAGATTCCATCTTCAACTTGCTTCACTTGAATTCCCAGAAATAAATTGAGTTCCCCCATGGCACTCATTTCAAATCTGTCTTTCATTAGCTTCTCAAAGTCTTTGCAGAGCTTTGGATTAGTTGAACCAAAGATAATGTCATCCACATATACTTGAACTAGCAATATGTCTTTTCCTTGTCCTTTGATGAAGAGAGTTCCATCTATAGTACCCCTCCTGTATCCATGTTTACAGAGATACTCAGACAGTGTCTCATACCACTTCCTGGGTGCCTGATGCAGCCCATAGAAAGCTTTGTGAAGCTTGTAGACATAATCAGGATGATCAGGATCTACAAAACCAGAAGGCTGTATGACATAAACCTCTTCATCTATCACTCCATACAAAAAGGCACACTTCACATCAAGTTGAAAGACCTTGAAGTTCTTGGATGCAGCAAATGCCAGGAATATCCTAACAGCTTCTAATCTTGCCACTGGAGCAAAGACATCAGTGTAGTCAATCCCTTCTTCTTGTGTGTATCCTTGAAAACCAGTCTAGCTTTGTTCTTGATGATGATGCCTCTATCATCTTTCTTGTTTCTAAACACCCATTTGGTTCCAATGGTAGTCTTCCCAGAAGGAAGAGGACAAAGGTTCCAAACTTTCTGCCTTTTGAATTGAAGCAGCTCTTGTTGCATAGCTTCAACCCAACTTCCATCCTTTAGAGCTTCATCAACTTTCTTGGCTCTATCTGGGATAGAAAACAAGAGTGAAGACAAACATTTGCTTCATGGGTTTGTCCTCTTTTCCTGTCCAATGATGTTTGTGGTAGGGTGAGACTTATGGATCCTAAGTTGAGGATCACAGCAAGTTGTTAAGAGAAGATCTAAATTAGAAAAATTAGATCAGGCATAGATGTTTCTCCCACCACATCAGCACACTTTTCAAGTAAAACTTGATCCAAGCAGTGTGTGACATCATTGATGGTCTCATCTATGGTGTGGTTAGTGGCATCAAGAAATTCTTGGTCACTGTCATAATCACCATTGTTGTCTTCCACAGTTGAGGTGTTCTTATCTGGTTGTAGAGCCTCTGAGCTGGAATTTGAAGGCGTACCAGATGTATCAGCTGAATTTGTCATTGTTGGGCTGACAAAACCTCATTTGCAGAAGTGGTTCCAACTGGAGCTGAAGATATATGTCTTGAGGATCTTCCTAGCTCAAATCTTAGATCAGGATCATCTGTATTTAAATTGCTGCAGATCCTAAAACATTCTCACAAGATTTGTTAAACAGTTGGTAACAAATCAAGATCAAACAACCATCTGGACCAGAACCAGCAACACAAGTATGTGTTCATTGAAAGTCACATTGGCTGACTCCTCAACAATTCTAGTTCTGAGATTGTATACACTCTATAAGCCTTAGCTTGGGAAGGTATCCAATAAAGTGTCCATCTGATTTCTCAACAAACTTGGCAATTTGATCTTTGGTATTCAAGATGGTGCAAGGACATCCAAATGACCTGAGAAAACCAATGAAAGGTCCCTCTTGTGCCAAGTTCATAAAGAGTTTTGCCATGAGTCTTAACTACTAAAACTCTGTTCTCACATAGCAGGCAGTGTTGACTGCCTCTGCCCAGAAGGTGATGGGCAGTTTAGAGTCAAACACATGGTTCTTGCAGCTTCAATCAGTGTCCTGTTTCTCCTCTCAGCAACACCATTGCTAAGGAGTCCTGGGAGCACTAAATTGTCTTGTAATACCCTTTTCATCATAAAATGTATCAAGGATATGGTTCTTAAATTCAGTTCCTTGATCACATCTTATGATCTTGACCTTGTGATCAGATTGATTCTCAATCTTTAAGATGAAATTCTTCAAAATCTCAGAAGTCTCATCCTTTGTTCTAAGGAAGAAAACCCAAGTGAATCTTGTAAAGTCATCTATGATCACTAGACAGTATAAGGTCCTTCCTAAACTCATTACACTGGTGGGCCAAAGAGATCCATATGTAACAAGTGTAGGGGTGTAGTGACGGAGTTCATTTCCTTAGGCTTGTGAGATACCTTATGTTGCTTCCCTTCCGGCATGCAACACAGTGGTCATCACTTGTAAACTCTTTCTTTGGCATTCCAGTTACCAAATCATGCTTAATCAATTATTCATGTTCTTAAAGTTTACATGGCAAATTCTTTAATGCCATAGGAAAGACTCATCACTATTGGCTTTAGATAGAAAGCATGAAACTTCTCCAGAGGGAGAGGTTTCTTGCAAATCCATCTTGTACATATTTCCTTTCCTGGGGGCTCTAAGCAGGATATGCTCATGAGAAATGACCACACCAGGCTTAAGAACAATGCACTCATGCTCCGTAAAGAGCATGTTATGACTCTGATCATAAAATTGAGATGCACTCAGAAGATTGTATCCAAGCTCTTTTACAAAGTTTACCTTTTCTATGCTGAGCTTACCATTTGTGACCTTGCCCCTTCCAAGAATGTAACCGCCTTCATCTCCTCCAAAAGCAACTGGTCCTCCATCAATCCTTTCAAAGTTCTGGAGTAGTGACCTATTGTCTGTCATGTGCCTGGAGCAGCCACTGTCTATGATCCAGACATTTCTGTCTATCTTCAGCTGTCCCTGCACAAAGAGAATGATTAGTTACATCCGGAAACCCAAACCTTGCTTCTCTTGGGCTCATTTGCAGAAGGTAATTCAACAGTAATAGATCCTATGGTTGTACTAAGAGGATCTTGAGCTGTTGTTGATGGAGAAATCTCAGTCACTTGGTCTTTCTTAGACATCCACACCACCTTTGGAGTCTTGGACTTGACCTTCAAAACTTTAGAAGCTTTTGGAACTTCAGAAGTTTTGATGACCGACCTTCGGAAGATTCTGCAGACACTGCAGCAGACTTCAGTGCTTCGGAAGAACTTCCTTTCTTCCGAGACCAATATTCTTCCGAAGAGAATTTTCCACTTCCCTTCTTGTTAGATTTGGAACTTTCGAAGGAAACAGGTTTTTCTTCCGAAGCTTGAATCTTCTTAGAACTCTTTGAAGCCTTTGTTTTGGCCATATAGACAGTACCTTTATGATTAAAGGGACAATCCTTGGCAATATGAGTGGTGCTGTCACACATGACACAATTCATTTCTTCTACACAAGAGCCTTGTCTTGGAATAGGACTGTCTTTGGTCACATCCCTTCTCCACCTCCATCTTTGCAGATAATGAGACAATCCTCTTGGGCTGAGGACTGTGCTTGGAGTTTGATGGTCCAGGCTGTGAAGCAGTGGTACACAGCAGATCAGTCTTCTTCTTGCTACTGAGATGAGTTGAACAGGAACCAGAACTCTTAGCAGAGGAGTTTTGGTTGATGTCTTCAGTCCTTACCATTTTAAACCCTGCAGAAATAAAAACTTGCTTCTGCTTAGAGTCAAAAGTAGCCTGATTCTTAAGCCTTCCTTGCCTTTCTTTTGCTCTTTCTGATCAAGTTCTTTCTCATGGACTTGGTCATCACAGTCTTCACTTTCTCCTCAGAAGGATAATGGCCCTTCTTGGAATCCTCCTCTTCACTCTTTGTAGAGGGATTCTTCACTATCTCTTCTTTATCCTCTTCACTCATAGGATCTATGAGAGGAAGCTCATCTTCACAAGTTCCACACCTAGGAGATCTTACTGACAAGATTGTGTGTGGAGGAGCTATCTCATGATCCCAGTCCCTGCCTGTTTGATAGCACACTTTGTTGTGCAGGGATGAGGATATCATGTTCTTGAAGGTCTCCTCTTCAAGATCACTCTTTTCTGCCCTAGCTTTGCTGATCACAAGCTCAGCCTGGCATTCAGTTAACTTGGTTATGAGATCTTTGATTTGAGTCCTAAAATCTGTATGTTCATGTTTTAGAACTGAAATGTTTTTCTCTAAGTCCTCTATTTTAGCTTATAATCATTTTCAGACTTTCTAAATCAGATTTTAAAATGTTTAAGGACTCAACATCAGATCTCAGTTCCAAGTTGTAGGACCTGTACCTATTAACTTTAGCAATGCATTCAGGAGTACAGAGATGTTCCAATACCTTGGCTTCATCATGATCAGCCATCAGTGCTTGGTTTGGAGAGGCATCTTCCACCTGAAAGCTCCAGTCAAAGCCTTCTTCTTCAACAGCAACAACAACTTGCTGCTTTGACTTCTCATTATGGAGAGCTTGTCAGTGTAGTTTGGTCTGGATTGTGTTTGGCCACCATTTGTTCTAGGTGCCTTACACTCTCTAGCAAAGTGGCCCATCAAGTTATAGTTGTAACACTTGACTTTGCCTTTGTCTAGTCCAAACTTTCCACTGGTTGCATTGCTTGGAAACTTCCTTCCAGTCCTCTTGTAGAACTTCTTGGCTTTGTGAGTAAGAAGAGCCATCTGCTGGACTATTTCCATATATTCCAGATCATCTGAATGGATACAATCCAGGTCTTCAAGAGTGAAAAGAGAGTTGCCACAGTTTTCATCAGAAGACACAAAAGTTTGAGAAGAGCTTGTCTTTGGAATGGGCTTCCTTGAGTGTAGTTCTCCTTAGGTGTCTCTGGGAAGGTGATGAAAGGACCCTTGGGTGAGTTGTCAGGGTAGCATATGAGATGATGTTTGGGTTCTATGTTATCCCTTTCAACCACATGTAGGGCTGAACCCATATGATTGTTGGAGTTTCCAGATGAACCTTGCATGTTCATCTCCATCTAGTAGCCACTGAGAATCCCATATAACTCTGTCAGAGTAAGAGTTTTGAGATTTTCAGTTCTCTTGATCACCACACAGTAGTGTGTCCATTGCCTAGGAAGTGAGGACATGAACTTCCTTACAATGTCTCTGTTTTCAAGAGAAACTCCTCCATCCACTAGGGTATCCACAATCTCAACATGCCTGAAGTACTGCTGAGTCATGGTCTCACCTGTTTTGAAGGTGAAGTTTTCAAATTGCTACTTCAGGAGATCTTCTGTTCTCCTTGGCTTCAGAAGAACCCTCATACATCAGTTTCAGTGCATCCATAGCTGCTTGGCTATTTGCACTTCTTGAAACCTCTGCACATAGAGTTTGGAAGGGTAGTTGAAGAGCTGTCATGGCTTTTCTGTCTATCTCTACTCTCTTCCTATCTTCATCAGAGTAGTTAGCCACATCTTTAGGGATCATACCAGCACCAGTAGCAGAAGGTGTGCTGGGTATGAAGGTCCATTCTCAATAGACTCCCACATTCTTGAATCAAGAGACATGATGAAACCTTCCATTCTTAAACACCAGGTATCAAACTCATCAAGAGTGACCAGTGAGGACTTGTTTATGGTTCCAGTTTCCATATCAGTTTTGGCAATGGCTGCCATTTGAAAAGTTTAGTATTTGTGTGTGTGAGGGATCTTAAGATGGTGAGATCTTATATCAAGAGCCTAGAAAGCTCTGATACCAAGTGCAGGATCATTGAAGGGTATAAGTTATAACACAACAACACAAAAAGGAGATAAACTAAACTTGATCAAACGGTAAACTGGATTAACCAAGTGATGACACTAAGAACACAAGTATATATGAGACAGAACACAAAGAACACAAGTGTTTGGTTTTCAAGAATGCAGTATATTGCTTTCTCTATGTTCTATACAAAGCATATTCGAAAGATACAAGAACATGAGATACATATACAACATCCTACAGCCGGCTATACTTTGAAAGCCAGCTGGATACAATTGACTAGACACACACAAAATCAATTGTAGAGTCAAAAGGCAGATTGCCTTTTGACTTGTGACTATGATATGCCATAGCTCACATCCTTATCTATTACAAAAAGGATAAAGTACATAAAATAGAAAGTTACAGACTCAAGACCTCAATGTACAGTTACCAAAAACATGGACCTTTTCACCAAACCATATAAGTTGGTGACTTGCAGAGTTGTAGCGGAAAGGTGTCTAGCTTTATGGAACAGTACATCAGATAAAGCATGTTACTAAAAGTCTTCGGAAGAAATCTGTCTTCATCTTTGGCTTTGGAAGATATTGGTCTTGGCTTCGAAAGATTTCATACTTAGAGTATTTCTGTTGCATATGTGAAACTTTCGAAGCATTCTTCTTTAATGCACTTGTGCAGCATGCAGGAAAGACTAAAGATGTTTAGGTTGCATCAGCCTCTTCATTAATCTCTACAATTCCTAATGAACTCTTAGAACTTCTCAAGATGGAGCATATCGTTGAATATGCATAACTTGTCTCGAATATCTTACTATCAATGAAGAGTTTCCATCAACGCATGTGCAAATTTTTTTTTACAAGAAATCCCATGACATTAACCTTGTTACATAATCCTATGCCAGCCAATCCTCCTGTAAGATTATCACCTTTGGGGGAGTTTGTTAGATCATCCTCGGCTCCTTAATCAGTAAATTGTATAAAGTTAAATAACAAACCCTTATATTCTTGAAAAGTTAAGTTTAGCTACCATGAAGTTGTTGGGTCATGGGCGAGTACTGAGCTACACGCTTATGATAGTTATCAGCATGATAAATTAGGCAAGCTAGCTATGTATTTAGAGTTGATTAAGGGTGGAGGGGGCGCAGCCGCTGTGAGGCCACGACGAGCCTCGATGCTACCCAACACCACCGATGCCACCGCCCTTCACACCATAAATTATAGTTTCCGTTGCATGTTCTCGCCGTTCATTGTGTTTGTTGTTTGTGTGTGTGGGGTATATTGTTTGTGTGTGAGGGGTATAGTGGTGTAATGTGGAATGGTGTGGCAACACAACCGCCACCAAATTTGAGTGTGTGGTGTAATGTGACATGGCAAACTATTATTGGTGGATATGTGATGTGTATGGTGTGGGTGCCCCCACCACCCTAATATCCTCAGCTCAATGGCCTAGATTAGTTGTATCCTGTGTCTTCGTAATGCTCGATGTAGGTATTCCATGTTGATCAACATAGGAGATCATTTTGCTGACTGAAAGACAAAGTTGAAGATGGTACTTAAGCAAAGAGTGGAACCTAGCTTGAGTGACTCGTCTTCTCTAGAACACGTAGTCATATGAGGCATTCATGAATGGTCTCAGTGACTTTGAATTTTCCTACCCTCCCACGAAGTAGCTTTGAAGATATTAGGGAGCGTTTGGTTGGAAGAATGGAATGGAATTGAGAAACTAGTATAATTTTCAAGTAAAATTATGTTTGAGTGGGTAATGAAATGTAAAACCCAATGGAATGTTTAACCTCAATTCCGTTGCTTGTGGGATTTCAAAATCCTTCACCTAAAGAGAGAATTTGAAATCTCACAACCAAGGGAATTGAAGTGAAACATTCCTTTGGGTTTTATATTTTATTACCCACTTAACATAATTTTACTTGAAAATTATACTAGTTTCTCAATTCCATTCCATTCTTCTAACCAAACGCTCCCTTATAGTACAAAAAGATCTGAAAGATTAAATTTTGAATAAGATGAAAGCAAGATCCAATTAAAACACTAGGGAATTAAGTTTTAAGGTACATCTTATTAAAAAAACATGGTATGCACTTAGTGAAAACATGTATTGCACGATGAAGTGGATGAAAGGAAAAATAAATCATGACCGAAGAGAAGTCTGGTACAATGTTTCTGCATAAGTAAACTGTGTATGACATTCTAGACCTTCAAGAAGATGACATGAAATGCTATTGGTAGAAGCTTCAATGCTATTAGGCTTAAAAAAATAAAAAAATAAAAAAATAAAAATACTCACCAAACTTCATTTAAATTATTAAATTTATCAAGCACACTATTGAATGAGTTTATTAAGCTCGTCAACTCGGGGATTAGTATTAATAGGTTTTCAATATCTATGTTATGGTTCAACAAAAGAGGAAATGTTTCCAATCTAATCAAGAAAGGGGGTCATTCAGCTAACTCAAAAACAAAGCTGAAAAGTATTGTGTTAGGAACAAAGTGGCAGAGCAGAACCAACACACGAACACAAACAAATCTCATGCGAAGCAAAAAAAACAAAACAGGAATATAACGTGGTTCGCAATGTGACCTACGTCCGTGGGTTGCAACTAGAGTTTTCTTTATTATGCTCGGTACAAAGATTACAATACATGACATGAGTATATATAAGATACAATTAGAGTTAACTACTTAATGAACAAGAAACATAAACATGAGCCCAAGCCCAAAGACTTCATAA
Organism: Flaveria trinervia; assembly: GCA_025506515.1. Classification (NCBI taxonomy): domain Eukaryota; kingdom Viridiplantae; phylum Streptophyta; class Magnoliopsida; order Asterales; family Asteraceae; genus Flaveria; species Flaveria trinervia. The sequence continues at coordinate 16,060,665 of CM046444.1, forward strand.
ATCCAACATAATGAGAGATTAGTATTCTATTTCTACAAAAAAAACTGTGACCTAAACAGTTTGTGCATTCATACTAATTTAGAGAGAGTGTGAAATTAGTTATCTTTAGGGAAGTTTGTTTAATAGAAATTAATTCTTTCATTATTATGTCACAAGTTTAGTAATTTTATTTATTCATTAATAAAAAAATTATTAGTGAATAAAATTTAAAACATAGATTTCACCACTGAAAATGTGTTGTATAGTGTGTAAGTCCTTGTTCTCTGACCACAGTTCAGCCTAGAGAATTCATTAAGCCAAAAAGAAGTTCAATCTCTAGTTGGGCACTTAAGTAGCTTGAAACTTTTTTTTCGTATTTCTTTCAAGTTAGATAACCAAAAGTAAGATATTTATTTAGAGGTGATGAAGATTACAATTACAAGAGACACCTATATTTATAGATTTTGAATTAGTGTAAAACCCTCTAAGTTAGTCGATACAAACAAGTGAGGGGGCAATAAGTTCACTTTTTTTACATATTGGCAGGGTTTCTTCACCTCTTCACTATATATTCAAAAATTATCAACAAAGGCTGCCTAATGACAAGCCTCCACATCCCAACATCTAAAGAATATCAGAATATGCAAACACTAGAAAAGACCATAGTGGATGACAATGTTGTATAACTCTCTTATCATAGGTGTATTTTTTTTAATTTTTTAATTGATAAGTCAATATATAACTTGCATGTAGATATTAGGTAAATAAGAGACATCTCAAAAGAAAAAATGACAAACCAACCCCTGCACGACTCGATGGAGAAAAACAGAATTGTCCAGATCTAGAGGAAGTCTTCGCAAGGCACTTAGAGCAGCATATTGCAGATTACTCCCAATTATAGACTGATAATTCAATCAAAATATAGAATAAGCAAACAATACATCAAATATTAAAATTACAAAAAAATTATGAACTTCAGTTTGCTCATGCATTAAATTTCCCATCAAAAGTTAAAGATGGTATACATTTGTTAATATTGCAGGCTAATAGAAGATTAAAGCATGTTATGATACATAGACATGAGTGAAAATATGAATTTAGACAAAACAAAAGATATAAAAACAACCTTCTAATTTGCTTACTCATACATAAGAAAAGGGGTATGATCAAGCCCTCCTCAATAATGTATCCCAGATAGTGTATATTCTCATCTTTGATTTGTGCTTAAGTATACATTAATGATTAATGGATTGAGAACTCAGAATGTGCTTTTGATAAAAAAATTCCAATGCAAAGCTATGATGCAACAAACTTTGAGAAACCTACTATAGACAAGGTGTTGTGATGAAATAACTTTACATTATGTAACTAATATAGATACTATCATGTAAACTAACAAATTAATAAACAAAAATCTATTTAGGTCCTGCGACTAAAAGCGTGAGTTGCTACCTAACCTAGTGATATTATGGTGATACCCATGCATGTCTTCTATGCTAATCTACAATAATAAATGTTCAGTTGAGATTCATGTTAATTTCTTCCATATATAGTTATACATACATTACATACTATTTAGTATAATTGTTACCTCTATGTTTTCTTTAGTTGGTTGAGACCTTAACATGTATTATCATAATAGAGAAAAAGTCTTTAACACTAGACTATCACTTCCATATATCTTGTTATATTACACCATTCAGAGTTATTTTTTGCACTCCCTCACACTCTTCCACCTTCCTTGTTAGGACGCAAGCAGCACAGTGAAACCAACACACGAACACCCATAAACGAATATCACGTAGAAAATAAAACAATAAACGACATAAGGATTTAACGTGGTTCGATCGGTGTGACCTACGTCCATAGGCTGCAACTAGGGTTTTCTTTATTTACTCAGTACAAAGATTACAAATATATGATTGGGTATATATAGAGACTTAATAGGGTTAACAACTTAATAAACAAGAAAACTAAAATATGGGCCCAAGCCCAAAGCCTTCACAAACCCAAAAATCTCCCACTTGAAGGCTTTGCAATAAATTCTAGCCCGCCATTCAAGTACAAAGCAACCCAGTCATCTAGTAACTTCAGTAATCTTTAAACGAGTCTTCCAAGCCTCCAGTCCCTAACGAACAAGCTAAGACTTCATCATATCTCCTAGTTGCAGCGACCCCTCATCATCAAGTACCAGAAGGGCCGGTTGAAGCTCCCCTGAGCTCCAACTCAGTCGTGGTTAGTCCCACCAATGAATTATCCTCCATCTTAACCGGTTTGGACATTCCACCCGATTCAACGATACACTGAGGATCACCATAACTCTCCAAATTCAGTAAACAATCACCAGGAGAGAATTTTTCAATCATAATCTTTAAAACAGAACAGATCTTTGTAACTATATCCAGAACACGTCTTCAATGGTTTAGAGTTCCAAACTCATTCACCTAACAACCTTACTCTAGACCTCATGTTTGCAAATTGAACTCTCTTAACACTAGATTTAGAGAACCGAATTTTGTCGTGCTTAATCAGGATGGTCATATGTCCCTCATCAGGTACCTTAACGATATACAATGAACCACGCTTTATACCATGATCAATAACCGAATTACCATTGATCACCTCCATTTAACACTACCAAACCTCATTTCTAGTCCTTGTTCATCCAGCTAACCAACTGAAATAAGTTTCTTCTTCAGCCCCAAAATCATCCTGACATTCTTTAGGTTCCATGTAGTACCCAATGAAGTAACTAGATCAATATCCCTCATGCCCGTTACCTAAAGTATCTCGTCATTAGCTAATCATACCTTTCCAAAATCACCATGTTTCAGATTCACCATCGTTTCATTGTTGTCCATAGCATGAACCGAAGCTCTTGAATCCATGACCCAAAAGTCCACACTGTTTTCCGCACTAAATATTAATGCATCATCATCAAAAACATCCCCATCATTAATGTTTAGTTCTTTCTTATTCGGACTTTGACTTTTAACATGTCCTATCTCATTGCAGCTCCAACACTTCACATTCTTTCTAGTTTAGATGAACTCCTTCTCGGACTCCCGCCATTCCTGTTATTACCCTGACCCTTGCCAATATTTAGTAGTTCCCCTATTAGATAATGCACCCGAGTTCCTTATTCTGACTTCTTCACTCATAATTAGATCTCAAATACCATTAAGAATGAAACCCTTAGTCCCCATAGAACTTGAAATTGCAGTCATTGTTCTAGACCAACTATCAGGTAGAGACGACAACAACAGTAGAGCCTAAACATCATCATCAAACTTATTTCCAACAGATACAAGTCTTGTTATGATTGACTTTAGATTTTTAATGTGAGCAATCGCTCAGCTTCCTTCTTTCATCCTTGTGTTCACAAGCTCCCGAATCAAGAACATCTTATTTGCCGCAGACGGTTTCTCATACATATTTGACAAAGTAGTAATCATACCACGGATTGTGGTTTCCTTAATGACGTCAAAAGAAATATTTTTCATTAAAGCTAATGTAATTACTACACGAGTCTTCTTGTCCTTTGATTCCCAATCAGCTTGTTCTATTTTTGCAGGTTTTTCTTCTAGTACCATGTCCAAATCCTTTTGACATAACAATATTTCTACTTGCATTTTCCACCAACCAAAATCAAAACCGTTAAACTTTTCAATAACATCCTTCTCATCTTCAGCCATCTCAAATAGCAAACAAGAAGCAAATCGAAAAACAATGAACAAACACAACAATGGCACGAGCTTGAACTTGATGACTGTTCTACTGAACACTGTTAATTGACTGATTTGCTTTTACAAAATAACCTTTGCAGACAAATCTTTACCCGAAAATACTTTTATTTTACAAAACGTGGTTCCCTAAATAGTTGATAATAATCTTTCCACGAATTGTCTTACATGCAATCCTATGTTTTCAATGAGCCTAAGCTCTAATACCACTTGTTAGGACTCAAGCGGTGTAGCGGAACCAACACACGAACACGCACAAACAAATACCACATAAAAAATATAACAATAAATGACACAAGGATTTAACGTGGTTTAGTCGATGTGTGACCTACGTCCCGGGCTGTAACTAGGGTTTTTTTATTTGCTCGGTACAAAGATTACAAATGCATGACAAGGTATATATAAAGACTAATGAGGATTAACAACTTAATAAACAAGAAAACTAAAACATGGGTTCAAGCCTAAAGCCTTCACAGACCCAACATTCCCCATATCAGTGAATGAGCTAATTACTAAAGACTTGCACAAGCTAGAAATTTTCATACTGATTCTAGAAGTTCAAAAGATCAAATAACTTCTCTATATCACTAATTGCATTGCAACTTCTACTATTAAGCCTTCTCATATGACCATTGTGAAAGCTAAAAGATCAAATAAACTTATCTTAGAATTATATCTATATGCCTTCTCCGTCATGCTACTTTCCAACATCTTAACTCTCGTTCTGAACAAGATGTCTAGAAAAGTAAGAGACTAAATATGCCACCAATTATCCTAAAATAATTGCATAAACCATTAGTTACCAAGGAATTTAATGTATACAGTGGAAACTTCCTTTTGTGCATTCTAGAAAAATCCAGGAGAGACATGCACAATTTTAGCCATGAGAACAATTGTAAAATACGCTCTTCCCTATTATTATTGAAAAAGAACCATATAAATACAATTATGATCTAACTAACTTTACAATAACTAAGGAATTACAATCAATACATAAATACAAAATATATATGACAAATATATAAAATATATTTGTCTAATAGTCCCTCTCAGTCTAGGCGAAAGAAGCTCGAATGCGTAGACTATCCTTGAAGCGATGAAATAGATGTTTGGGGAGACCTTTGGTGAATATATCCTCGTACTGGTAACCGGCTAGGACATGAAGAACTCGAATTGAGCCTAGCCGTACTTTTTCCTGAATGAAGTGAATGTCAGTTTCGACATGTTTAGTAAGTTGATGATGTACCGGGTTGGCAGAAAGATAGACAGCGGATATGTTATCACAAAAGATAATGGTCGCCGAGCGAGTGGGTATGAACAATTCTAGTAAAAGATTCCGTTGCCAACTTGTCTCGACGGCTGTGTTTGCGACCCCTCTGTATTTAGCCTCGGCACTGGAGCACGACACTGTTTTCTGTTGTTTTGAGAACCAAGAGACTAAGTTGTCTCCTAAAAATACACAGTAGCCGGATGTGGATCTTCTGGTGTCCGGACAACCTCCACAGTCAGCATCTATTTAGGCGGTAAGCGTGACAGACTTCGAAGGAGTAATGTGAAGTCCATGGGAGGCAGTGCCTTTATGATATCGCAAGATGCATTTAAGATACTGAAAATGTGTTTCTCTCGGGTCATGCATGAATAGGCAGACCTGTTGAACTGCATAGGAGATGTCTGGGCGCGTGAATGTTAAGTATTGAAGTGCTCCGGCCAAGCTTCTGTGTAACGTACCATCAACTTTAGGAGACCCCGTATGTGAGCCCATTTTGGAGTCGGTGTTGGCCGGTGTAAACACAAGTTTGTAATTTTGCATGTTTGCTCGAGCAATAATGTTGTGAGCATATGTTTCCTGAGAAAGAAATCGGCCCTCATTTTCTTGAGTAAACCAGATGCCTAGAAAGTGGTGCAGCTTGCCGAGATCTTTCATAGAGAACTTGGTGGAGAGGGATTGAATGATATGTGTGAGTAACCTGTCATTGATTGCAGTTAGAATAATGCCATCAACATACAATAAAAGATATGTAACCTAATGTCCCTTCCGATATACAAAGAGGGAGGAGTCACAAGTGGTGCTGTGAAAACCACAAGATTGAATATATGTAGCGAAACGGTGGTACCATGCTCGTGGTGCTTGTTTTAGCCCATAAAGTGATTTCCTGAGGCGACATACATGTGACAGTTGTTTTTGATCGACGAATCTCATGGGTTGAAACATGTATACAGTCTCATTTAAGTTGTCGTGAAGGAATGCATTCTTAACATCAAGCTGGTGGATGGGCCATGCTTGGGAGACGGCAATGCTAAGGACTGTGCGAATGGTCGTAGGTTTGACAACAGGGCTAAAGGTGTCAAAGCAATCTATACCAACCTGTTGTGATTTGTCATTAACTACAAGACGGGCCTTATACCTTTGCATCGACCCATCTGCATGAAATTTGTGGCTATATAGCCACATGCAATGTATAATGTGAGCATTAGGAGGTCTAGGTACCAACTCCCACGTGTTATTATCTATTAGGGCCCTGTATTTATCGGTCATAGCCTCCTGCCAACAAGGATTGGAAAGAGCGTGTAGGTGGGATTTTGAAAGAGGGGAGATAGGTGGAGGAGCGGTAGTGTGGAGGTTTAAGAGGAGTTTGGGTTTAGTAATTCCCGTTTTAGACCGGGTTGTCATCGGGTGAACGAAGGAAGTGGGGTGTGGGTGTTGGGGTATCGGTGGGGCAGTTGGGTTGGGCGGTTGGTCAGTGGTAGGTTGTGGGATGGGGAATTAGACGGTGTGGATGGTGGTTGGGGGTGAGAGGTATTAGCAGGTTAGGCGAGGGAGGTTTTGTAGTTGTTGTTTCTGAAGGTGGGGATGTAGGGTGAGGGGCTTCTTGGTTAGCAGTAGGTTGAGGAGGTGGTGGAGGGAAGGTATTAGGATGAGTGAAGATAGGTGAAATGTAACTGTCGAGGAAGGAGTAATTATGGGCGGAATGTTGGTGGGTGTACGGGAAAGAGGTCTCGTCAAACGTGACATGACGAGAGAAGATGACCTTGTCGGATGATAGGTCAAGGCATTGGTAGCCACGATAGTTGGCTGGGTACCCAAGGAAGACCATCGGGTGGAACAAGTGGAAAGTTTGTGAGGACGAGTAGCGGTTTGATTTGGATAACATGCACAACCGAAGACACGAAGATGATCATATGAGGGATGGCGAAAGTAAAGGGCAAAAGTTGGGGTGTTGTTTTGGAGAAGTTTGGTGGGTAGAATATTATGAAGGTATACGGCAGTGTGAAGTGCCTCAACCCAAAAGTGTGGGGGTAGGGAAGCGTGAACGAGAAGTGACAGCATTAGATCATTTAGTCTATGGATCATGTGTTTTGTCTTTCTGTTTTGTTGGGAGGTTTGTGGACACGAGAAATGAAATTAAAGGTGGAAGCAAATTGTTTGAATTGGGTGTTGTCAAATTCACCGCCTAAATCACATTGAGAAGATTTAATGGGACGGTTGAATTGAGTTTTAAATAAGTCGTGAAAATGTGCAAATTTTGTAACCGTTTCAGATTTGTATTTTAATGGAAACACCCAAACATAATGTGTATAATCGTCGATTAAAACCATGTAGTATTTGTAAGCGAGTTTGGATTGTATGGGTGATGTCCATAAATCACAATGAATGATGTTAAATGGTAATTAATGTAAAAGAACTAGATAAAGAAAAAAGCAAGCGTTTATGTTTTGCTAATTGACACGAATGACAAAAATGGGAATGACTTGTCTTATTACAAGAAATAAAATTACGAGAAAGCAAAAAGTTCACTACGGTAGAGCTGGGGTGTCCAAGTCGAATGAGTTGAGCTGGAGGTGGTAACGAATGCAGAAACAGGAACACGAGTAGGGGCGGTGAGAGGATAGAGATGATTGTCACTGTTGTGACGGGTCAATATCTTCCCAGTCTTGAAGTCCTTCACAGAAAAGCCAAATGGGTCAAAATTCGACAGTGACATTATTATCGGTTGTGAATTGTTTAACTGAAATCAGATTTTTGATAATATGGGGTGTGTGAAGAACATTGTTCAACCGAAGGTGCAAGGGGGATGTGAGGTTGATATTTCCCGATCCAAGTATGGCCACTCTATGGCCATTACCGAAAAATATGGACTTAATAGAATTAACCGAGGAGTTAGAGACTATACCTGGGTCGGCGAATAGATGATGTGAAGCGCATGTGTCCATGTACCCTTGTGTGTCTCCGTGCTCTACAGACATGGCTTGAAAGGCTTCACCAAGGTCTGTGGGCTCCAAAGGGTTGAAATCTGTAATGTTGGCATGTGGAGAATTCTTGGACTGATGCGGCCCAGCAGGCCTGTTGGACCATGGCGGGTTTGAGGTCCAAGGAGAGGCAGACCATGGGGCAGTGGGGTAGGCCCACCCAAGTTGAGTGGGGTAAGAGCATGACGGCGGTTGAGCCACCAGGGGGCCGGTAAGGAGGTGGTCCAGAAGCCCAAGAAGGTTGATTGGGCCGGGTTTGCTGGGCTTGAGGAATCAACCGAGAAATTTGGGCACCGTTTGTCCGCGGGTTGGGCGAGGCCCATTGGGGCGTTTCTGACCAGAACGAGAGGATGACCCCTGTTGTGGTTCGCGAAGGGTGAAGAGTTTCACCCAAGACGAGTAGGATACCTTCGAACCGTCTAGCACACAAACCTTCTTTTGAATGTCGGTAACAATGTAAACAGGATGAAGGGTGTTTGCTTTATGGTGTTTTTCATGATGTTCGGGAGTTTTAGGGTTCTCATCGGTGTTCTTGGGGATGTCGTCTTTTGCCATGGTGAAGACGATGCAACAGTCAAGAACTGGACCATGAAGAGGTAGGTACCCGGAGGTGATCAGAGACCGTAGTCCGGTGATGTGACGGCTAGGGTTTTGGTAGAGAGCGAGTGCACTCTGATATCATGTAATATACTCTCTTGCCTATTATTGTTGAAGAAGAACCATATAAATATAATTATGATCTAACTTTACGATAACTAAGAAAATACAATCAATACATATGACAAATATGACAAATATATTTGTCTAATACAAAAACCACCAAGTGTAACTTCTACACAAACATAATAAAATAAAATAAAAACAACATTCCTTTGATCAGCAATAAGGGAATTTCTTATAATAAACAAAAGCCAAGGCCTAATGGCCTAGTGGCATAAGTGATCCCCCTCCTAAAGTGGTGTGGGTTCAAATCTTAGCAAGTGCAGGTTAATTAGGTGGTATTTAGTAGTAAGAAAAACTGTTATTCACAAAAAAAAGCCAAGTTTCCCGAGCACGGAAGCGGAACAATGAAACAAAAACAAAAATAGGCAGCCACAGGGATTACAAAAACAAGCAAGAAACTAAACCTGTCAGATACCAATCTGGGAAATCAGAAAGTGCCAAGTATTGTGCTTCAATCTAATACACATGAATTGCAAAACAATGCTCAAGCAATATAAAACTATGGTTGGCCGCACTTACCTCCTTACTTGCACCAAAGATACCCTTCTTGCGCATATCTGGTGTGTCAGCAACCTGATAAATACATGTCAGCCACAATATCAATTTTCATTCAATACAACCAAAGGGTTTGGTATAAATCTGTATACCGATAATGAAGAATACATGAGTTATATGTAAGATAAAAAGTGTAATGTTTTGGCACCCTATACTATGGATATTTGCCAGATGGATACATAGACTAATACATGCAAGCAACATAAAAAGTAGATATCATGGTATAAGTTAGTGTTAATAGTATGGTTGTCACACAGACAAACAAGTTTAGGATACATGTTGAATGAGATACAACAGGATAAAGGTAAAAAGGAGCATGCATCCAAAAATAAAAATTCCAAGTTTCCTATAATATTAAGCAATGTAAACATTTGTATGAATAGACCTTCTCAAGAATACTGAAGATAATTCCGTATAACTTCGACAAGATTTCAGAACTCGTTGAAGGTGCATGTGTAAGAGCTTTGAGAGCTTGAAGCCGTCGTGTGTGAACTTCAAAAAGAGATTGCATCATCATCACTCAGAGAGTCAGAGATAGAGGAAACATCCAGTTCTTTCCACCCATTACACTTAAAATTAAACAAATTGAAAAGGAAAAGAAACCTGGAAACCTTTGGCCCGTATTTATCCACTCAAAGGAGGGAAAAAATATCCTAAATAAAGGTCAATTGTAATATTTCTTGAGCTATGTTGAAGACCAGATTTATATACTAAATCATTTTGCCAAAAAAAGGACTTCGAAAACCACCCTGAGTACCAAACTGCACACTCCTATTGGCACATCTACTAGATACTGCCCCAGTCTGGTTGCTGAGGACTTCTATCACTAGACACACCCCTAACCCCCTAACTATCCAACAAACATTATTAAACACATGTTTAAAGCCCATAATAGCTTAATGAGAACTTAACTATCACAACAAACAATAACCAAGTTCTAGATGAAAGTATATAATCGATTGAGGAATAGATGAAAGTAAACAAAAAAAGTGATGTAAGCCAAGTAATTGCTTACAGTCTGCATCTGTATTTAGGGCCTCAGCAGAGAGCCAGTCTACAATGACTGGTACAACATCAGCTCGAGTAACCCCACCAACAGCATCAATGTCAGCTAAAGCATCCCAATTAGGTGTTGGAATCCCACCTCCTGAAGTTAAGCCTTGAGCACCATTATCTGATAATATTCTTGCCAAGTAATAGTAGACATAACGTAGAATAGTCCTATCCTCACATTGCTGACCAAGCTACATCATGAAGTACCAAAACGAAAAGATGTATCAGATTTGTTCTTAATCACAGAGTAATATTTTCAAATCAGGAACCCAATGCAGAAAACTTTTAATCACCAAATCGGAACTTTATGAACACTTACGTCACATAAAAAATATTTTACAAAACTAAATTCATCCACGCTTAAATTCTACAGAAAACAACCAGAAGCTGATATAAACTGTATCTCCCCTATTTCAACATCATAGGTGACTGAAAAGAAAATAAGATGGGAAACAAATCTCATTTTAATTATAAAATCTACAGTTCAAGTGCATCACATAGTTAAATCATCCGACTCTGGGCATAACTCCCAGCCTAAGTCTTAGCAACAGTTACAAATGTTGAAGAATGGAAGATGGTAAGAAAATTAAAATGATTGTTGGTATAGAACTATTAAACTCACTACTCTCTGCAAGTAATGAAACTTGGCTAAAAACACTCTTGCGTTGAAAATGAAACTTCGTACGGTACATAAAGGACCATACATAAGATAACCGACCACTACGCCAACTAAAGATAGATAGGAACCCATGATTCCTTGCAAACTACTCCAGTACTTAAAGAACGTGGGACTAGACACACTAAAGAACAAAATAAGAAAGACACCAAAGACAACTAAACATAAAGCATGCACACCATGCAGTTCACTTCCATGCAGACTACTACGTTGACCATTCCAAGAACTTTTAAGAACTTTTAAATTACACCAATTATTTGACTAAAATTACACTATGATCATAGATCAAAATAATCATGCTTTAACGATAATGTGAAATACCAAAACAAACACTCAATGAACTAAAGCGAGAAAGTAAAGATAACTGATATCATCTTTAATTGCTGCATTATGCCCCTCAGATTAATAATAGAAACAAATCAGATAATTTTCATGACTGTAACTAAAATTCCCATGTATTTATCGTATAGGCATCAGGAAACAATTAACCATCTATCCTTAAATATCTAAAAATCATGATCATGAAAGTATTTCAAGTGTGATAATTCACACTTGAAATACGTATAAATTCACACCATGAGAAGAGAAGGCGCCAAAGACGGATCAACAGAGTTATAGGCTGCAAGTTTTGGGAATACATGATGCACCAACTCCCTTTGAGACTTTTTCTGTACCAAGTAAGACAAACTGAAATAAGTGATTACCCAATCAAATGTTCTATGTGTTCAAACAAAATTCAGATACTTTAACTTCTAGAATAATGAGACCTGCTCACAGTGTAAATGAATAAAATCTTAAACCCATTTTCTAATTAATTCAGTTAAAGTTCATACTTGATCAGATGAAGCTGCTAGTTCATGGATACTCCTTGCAAGTTGTGCATAGGAAACAGGCTGCAAACAAGATAAGATAAGAGACAACGGTCAATTTACTCAATGATGTAATCTTTGATTAAACTAACAAATATATATACATATATATATATATATATGTATGGGTTACGTTAAAAAGGCCATATATCCTAAAAAGTATAGGAAGAGTTTTAGAAATGACACGTGTCATTAAGGTAGTTTTTCTTTAAAGGGTAAATGCATCTTAACAATACACAATGTTAATCTAACGATTGAAAGTACTTCCTAGTCTTTTAAACACACCATTCTTTTTAGAATAACTCCCCCTATTATATATATATATATATATATATATATATATAATATATATATGTATGGGTTATGTTAAAAGGCCATATATCCTAAAAAGTATAGGAAGAGTTTTAGAAATGACACGTGTCATTAAGGTAGTTTTTCTTTAAAGGGTAAATGCATCTTAACAATACACAATGTTAATCTAACGATTGAAAGTACTTCCTAGTCTTTTAAACACACCATTCTTTTTAGAATAACTCCCCCTATATATATATATATAACTATGATAAACTTAATACTAATAGTGAAGCATAAAAAGGTTAACAAATGCTGCACATTTTAAGCACTACCTCAGTTGCATCTTGGATCCCAAATTTTTACAACTTCGCATCTATCCCATGTCTCAATAAGACAATAATAGGCATGGTGATTGTAAAAGGCGCAGTTGCCAAGCATTAAGCCTAACTACACAATGCGCATACATAATATTTGTTTTAGGCAGAGTTACAGCAGCTATTAAACTGGTGTAGCGGACCAAGATTCAATTTTATTTAAAACAAACAATGTGTAATTAGTAGCAACCTAAGCCACATGCCGCTCGAACGGCTTACTCACACACCCTCTAATTAATCTTACTCTATTACTTTTGACATTTTTCTTTGTTTTCTACACACTTTGATACTATCAGGCCACATGCCCCACAATCTACGCTAGCAAAAGATTAAATAAACCATGTGTAATTAGTAGCAACTTAGACGACCACCCAGGACCCATGTTTTAGAGGGGGCCCGGATTATTTTATATTTCCGTTGAGGTCAATTATTACATAGAAAAGCTATATAAACTTAATAATTACATGGTATTTACCGGTTCAACAAGACAAAAAGAAAATGTATGATAGTTGAAGAAATCAAATGTAATGTGATACAGTATTAGACCTTTTTCCCATCGGGCATACAAGCAACTGCTTTAGCAGCAGATACGGCATCGTTTTGAATCTGCATCAAAGATCTCTTTGACCTCCGATCCCCCATCGGCACTGTCTGCATAGCGGATTTCTTAAACGCATTTGCTGTTGTGTAAGAATTTGTGGATGTCGGTTTCGGATTGGAGTTTATCAAATCGATCCCGGAGGCGTCCTGTAACAAAAAAAAAAACGAACTGATTGTTTAATTTTCTCATAGAATTTCTCGATTCAGCTTTTGATTTTGAGAACTCGTGAAATGAGAATATGAGATGAGATGTTGATGAAATAAAAGCATGATGATGAAATTGTGAATGTAGGGTTTACCGCCATGTAGGAATACTGGTGGTTTGTTCAGTGTAACGGTTGAGGAAGAAGACGATGGTGATGATTCTCCGTTTGTGCATGTGCATGTGCATGTGCATCGTGTCTGCTTTGCTATCGACTTTGGTTAACGGGTCGGATAACGAGACTTGGTAAATTGGTACCCAATAGGTTCGAGAATTTCTAGGGGTTGTTTGGGATTGCTTTGGCTTTACAAATTGTTTTTTTGTTTTTAAACTATGACAGTACCAAATTCGATAATTGAAAAATGTATTAATTTTCTTTTTGTAAAACAATTAAAACATTTAATTTGTATCGCTATATGTAACATTAAGGCTCATTCTAACGTATGCAGATTTGCCTTCACATGTTCACATTGTCGAGAACCACGCCCAATAATCACAAATTTTCTCTATTTGAGTGTTCCATTCGCGGTGATGTTTAAATGTACGATGTGTTTAGAGTTTTTGGTTTAAATGTAAGGTGTTTTTAAAGTTGGTGGTAAAAAGATTTTACGGAAATTATGGTTAAAAAGTTGATGTGAAGCTCACTAAGCTTTTTTGTGAAAAAAGTAACAATTTAACGTTGGAGATCTAATACTCATACCAAGTTGTTTACGTTAAAATCCATACAAGATGTAAGTATCATGCTAGCGAACTAGCAGTTTTTGAAAATGGGTTTTTAAGAAATGTTGCGGTTTTTGAAAATGGGGTTTTAAGGAATGTTGATGATGTGGAGGTACTTCAAGGAATCTTGAGAATTAGGGATGTTGAAGTTTTGAAACATGTGACATGGGACGTTCATCATATGAGGATGTTGTGGATTAAGGTAGGAAAGAATGTGACAATACTAATAGTCTTGGGTTTTAGAACTTCCAAACCAATCTTAAAGCGTCTAGGATTGTTTAAAATTTTTTAAGATTATCCTACACATTAATGGTCCAAGAACGGTGTATATATTTCTACGTAAATCTCTAGACATAAGCACCATAGAATTATCTAGATTATGTTAGAGATTATATACTAGAATTACGTATAAAGGATTGTATAGATTATTCCAGATGTTGAAAAATCTAGATATAGCAAGTCGTATAAATAGGCTATGGGGCAGCTCATTTGAAGCATCCCATAAAGCAAATAAAACCCACGCATAACAAAGCACTTGTATGACCTACAACTTTAGTGCTTACTTATGTTTGGAATTATTGCATCATTAGTTAGAATGCAATTCTTCGAACACACGAGTCAAGAAAATCACTCCATGACATGTTTGTATTGTTAAATTTGGATGAAGATAAACAATATTACGGATAACAGGTCAACATTATTGAGCCAAACAAATATTTAAATCTATATTATTTGATCAACTTGTATAGTCAATAATTAATTGTATGGTTGCACATTTCTCTCCTGTAATATCTCATGTACCATCTGTATCTTCTTCATTTGAAATCTCCAACACAAGAATGAAATTCAACCTTTTATTCATATTGTTATATACGTTTGCAACATTCCATCATTTTACTTAACAAAAAAATAATCAATTTAATAGTTTCTGTACTATTAACTTTCAACTTACAACAAATTTAATTTTAACACCAAGAAACTAAAAACAAATTTAGAAATCAAGCATTCAACTAAAAAAGAAAAAAAAGACACTCCAAAAAAGTAAAAAAAAAATCTTAAAAAATTAAGATGAAAGCTACTGGGCATCGGCAGTGGAGGGAATCACCATAAGTTCATCGCTGGTTATGTCTACAATTAACGAAAGAGAAGAACAATCTAATCCTAGATGGAATGATTTCATAAAGTGTGAATCGGAAATAATTTTCAAACAATAATAACACTCAAACAAATTTGTTGAAATTACCTCAATGGAAATTGATTCAACATGTCTAATAATTTACGAATAATTGTGGATGATTTCATAAAGGATAGATTTACTGATTTAGAGCATCGACTGATCTTAATGTTTGACGATCGATAGTGAATCATTGTTGAAGACCTATAACACCCTTTGAATCCGATATTAAGTTTTTGATGGTGAGATCTAGGGTTTCAGTCACTTTTTGATAAAAAAGGATCGAATGGGTCAATGGTATCTGGATTATGCGACCTACAAAGAATTGAAATGTGGGTCATAAGTTTTGACGGGCATTTACTTTCTGAGGGTGCTTCTGATGATAACATGTGTTTATAGATGTAAAGATTTATTAGTTATGTGCTTGCTTTCATCAAGTATTATAATTTATCACAATATACAAACTAAATAAACTGATCCGGTCTCCTTGTTTTACATGTTTGTAAGTGCCATTTGACACAAGATTGAAAGTCACAAAAGAAACATAAGAAGTCTCATGCATAACGATGGTATTCACCAAGAGCCCATATGGGGAATATATTTCGATATGATGAGTAATTGAGGGTACAATTCTTCATGAAAACTCCTGTGATTTCCTACAATCCAAACAAGAGATGTTTCAATGGTATTTGATCGATTGCAAAATGTTTGTAAAATTAAGGAATAATAATTAAAAATCATATATGACAAGTATTAAACCTGTTGAGGGAAGTCTCCGTCTTCCATTTGTGAATTTATGAGCAGCCGTATTCCACGTTTTATAGGCGTTTGATCAATTTTAGCCTAAAAATCATAAATAAAATTATTTTGCCTTTTGTTTTTAACATTAAACTCACACACCCTTTTAATCTACACCATTTGTTTATAGTAAACATAAACCCTTAATCACTTAACTAAAAAATTACTATGTTAACACTTTGATAGACATGCCTACCTTTTAGTGTGTGTTACCATGAATGAAAGAAAGAAAAAAATAATCACATATTCTAACATGACAACTTATTCATGCATAAGAACTCTATCTCTCTTGTATTAAGTTGTTATAAAGTGTAAGAATCATATAGTTTGCTTTTAAACTTACTTTTAATTTCGATCCCATACATTTAGTAAGTTTTCTTTGATTATTTTCTTTGAAGCCGACGAAAGAAGAAAAGAAATAATCCAAAGTCGAGGGACCAAACTCACAAATGAAAGAAAATCGGCTGAATTGAAGTATTTGAAGGAGAGGGCAACCCTTACCCTCTCCCCCACACCCAAAATTCAACAAAAAAGAGAGGAGAAAAGAAAGGGAGAAAAGAAAGGGAGAAAAGAAAGGGAGAAAAGAAAGGGAGAAAAGAGAGAAAAAGTTGGCTCGGGTGGATTCAAGTGAGCAAAATCGTCGTGTAGTGGGTCCAATCGAAGCTCTACTTCTCGGTGTTGATTGTGTGAGTTCTAGGACCCCTCTTTTAAACGGTTTTGGTCGATTTTAGGGCTGGAACACATCTGAAAACCCGTTTTTGTTTGTGTGTGTGCTTGACCCATTTGTATGTGTTTGCATGTGATGCGTTTGGAATTTGTTTCCGGGCTTGGGCATCCTTGAATGGTGTTGTGGTATGCATTCCTAGGATTTAGGACGGTTGGTTTGGGCTTAAAATGGGTTTGGATGAGCATGGAGGTCGAAAATGGCAGATCAGGATCGGAGTGAGTTGTATTCTGCGCAGTTAGGGTTATGCGATCGAATGGCATGCCAGTCGTGCGACTGAAGTCCACACGCATGCCAATCGTACGATTGAGGTTCAATCGCATGTGAGTCGTGCGACTGGAGCCCATACGCATGCCAGTCGTGCGACTGTCAATCGCATGGGGAGTCATGCGACTGAGAGCCCATTCGCATAAGTGCTCATCCGCATTAGTTTCATCTGCACAAAGTGTTCATTCGCATTAGTTCTATTCGCATGGGACTCTTCCGCATTGAGTCCATCTGCAGTAGGTCCATTCGCATGGGTGTTCATTCGCATAGGTGTTCGTCCACATTGGTCCATTCGCATGATGTTCAGTCGCCTGGCAGGCCATGCGACTGAAGGTGCCCATACACCCAAGTAGGGCTTGTGCACTCGGGGGAAAACATTATATGTACTAACTTTCGGGGAAAGTGCAGATGTAGGTTTTGACGTGGAAGCTTCCCGTAAGTTCATGTAAGATGACTGTTGTGGCCTTAGAGGTTATGTTGGGCATGATGTCGATGTTTCATGATTATGCATGATGTATGTTATGTATGTATGATGTTGCCCTGTATGATGTTAATGACTGTGTATGTTATGTTCCTTGTTATGATGTATATTTATCTTTCCCGTGACTTTACGTTGAATATTAATGAATGAAATGAAAGTATTATGTAACGTAAAGTGAAAGATAATGAAAAGAGGAATATGATGAATGTATGCATTAATGAATGATGAAAGTAAACAAAGTCTTACAAGCCTTGTATGTCGGGACAACGCCATTAAAAGGTGTTAGCCCAACGGTGTGTGGGTTCGCTACCCCGGGAGGATGCACATCGGGGTCTTTCTTTGTGATTGACCATTTGTATAGAACCATTGCTGCAAACCCTAGGTACTGTGACCAGAGGTGCGGTGCACCGTTATAGCAGGTCTATGATAGGCCTAGGTCTAGTACCAGGAATAGAAGGTATTGCACATAGCAATGGTACACCTAACTCTACCCTAGGTGCTGTGACCAGAGGTGCGAAGCACCGTTATAGAAGGTCTATGATAGGCCTAGGTCCAGTACCATAAACAGAAGGGTAGAGTTTATGGTTTGATGGAAAGAAAAGAAGTAATGATGAAAGAATGTGAAAGTTAATGACGTACGATGAATGAACGAAGTTAATGAATGAATGAATGATGAAGATAATAATGATATTATCTATGTGTACGTATGTTGTATGATTGCATGAAAGTAAAGATCGTTTTCACTAAAGATAAAGTATGTTTTATTATAAAACTAGAACTCACTCAGCAACGCTGACTTTGATGTGTTTCCAGTTGGCAGGTAATGATTGCTGAGGATGGCACGAGGCAGCTACTCAGCTCTTTTGGATGGCATTCTTTTGTTTAATGTTTTTGCATTGTAATGCAAACGAATGATGTTTTTAAAAAGAGAACGCTTGTATTAACTTGCAAAAGCAATTGTAATGATATAAAAAGTTATTTATATATTCCGTTGCATTGTTTTATGAATGATAAATGTAAAGATATATGTTTTATGTGCAATGATTTACCAGCTGTAAGTGTTCCAGGAACGGGGCCTTAGAAGTTGTTATCAGAGCCAAAGTTTAAGTGAAATGGGTAAAATTTCAAAATAAACCTTAACTTAAACTGAGAATGGGACGATAAGGGAAGGGATGTCAGTCTGGGTAGTTGCGTGCCATCAGGTATTTTCGTAATGTTAACCGGTATTATGTGCGCATGTTATGTGGTTATGTGCTGTATGTAGATTTAAATACTGATGTAGTCAGGACAGGTAATGCTTGGGGTATGAAGAGTAAAGTAAGTGGCTAATCATAATTGGCCACTATAATTAGTGACTTACTATACTTGACATAAACTGAGTTGTTCTTTTGAATGACCGTGTTGGTGTTTGAATCATTCAGTGTGTGTGTGAATGGCCGGTGGTAGATCTTCAAAAGCCTCTCGTAGTGGTGGTCGTGATGGGTTTGGTGTTGAGCCGCGACCTAAGAGAGGAAGACCCAGAATGGAAAAGGTGGTTCACGAAGAACCAGAGACCCCTCATCCGGAGGGTGGCGACGTGTTGGATCAAGAAGAAGGCTAATGCAACCAAAACTAGATCACTTAAGTTATTTTGATGCTGCATGCAAAGGCTTTCGAAGCTTATCATGGAACTTCCGAAGTTTGTAGAGTTCTTCCGAAGACAAAGGGAAAGTCCAACTTCCGAAGACAGAACTCTACTTCCGAAGAGAAATGCATACTTCCGAAGTTCAAGACTTAGAAGAATAAAGTAAAGAACACTTCCGAAGTATGATGAAATGAAGAAGTCTCCAAGCCTTGGAAGAAGCAGCCTCTTCCGAAGTATAAAGTGGCTTCGGAAGTACTTACTCTTCCGAAGCCATTTAACCTTCGGAAGACACTGTTATAACCAGTGGACACAAGTCTGGTCTCTGACACTCCGCTGCAGCCTTCTGATACAGCATGGCTTCTTCGTAAAGAACCATGTTGTTGACCATACTTTATTCCACTGTTTACCTTTTCATAATAGTACAGTTGCCAACTTTAGTGGTGACAAAAGGTAAGTCAGGGACATGTCCTGACTACCAAATCTCAGATAAGACTTTATCTGAGATACCTTAACTATAGTCTTGTAGTATAGGCTTTAGCTAAAGGATCCCAGCTGGTATCAAAGTATATCCGGCTGTAGATAGTATTATATATAGGTTCTCCTTATAACTCACAGAGAAGATTATCATCTGCTTGTAAGAGTCTTTGTATCTTGAGTTGAGAATCAATATATAAAAGTATCTTGAAAATTATCTTTCTGTGTTTTTAGTTACTTTTCATATTGTGATCAACTCTTATTGATTCTTACTCGAGTGTGATTCTAGGTGAGTTTGAGAGAAAACATTTGTGTTTAAGTGACAAACACCAATCCTGCAATTGGTATCAGAGCTACTTGCTCTTGATTACATGATCTAACCATCCAAAATCAACCTGTTTTCACTCCTCCCTAGCACCCACCCACTAAATGGCCCTCAACAAATCTGAAGTAGAGATGGGGACGATGACCAAAGCACCCATCATTACCCCTGAAAACTTCAGGTCTTGGAGTAGAAGAATGGAAGGCTTCATCAGATACCAAGACAACAAAATATGGAACTCCATTGTCAATGGACCGTACAAGCCAAAGGTGGCTTCACCTGGTGGAAACGGTGCCATGATAGAGAAAGCTGTGGAGGACTATTCTGATGAAGACAGAAAGAAGATGGACATCGATAGCAATGCTATGACTATTCTCATGACTGCAATACCAACTCTATTATGGTGGGGTTCGAGCATTGCAAGACTGCCAAAGAATTGTTTGATGCACTTGCTCAGATGTATTCTTGCTCTAACGACTCAAAGAAGGACTCACTGAAGCAGTAGTTCGAGAACTTCACTCATATTGCTGGAGAGACCCTCAGCCAGCAGTACTTCAGGTACATGGATCTTATCTCTTCCCTTCAGTCTGTGAAGATCACTCCTGAACTTAGAGATCTCACCAGAAAGTTCATGAGTCCTCTTCCAAATGAGTGGACATTCTGCTGTGTCTCTATCAAAAGAATAGAAAACTTGAACACTCTTTCCATGACTGAGCTCTATGGAATCCTTGATGGATACCGTCTAGAGATGGAGAGTAAGAAGGGCCACCAAACAAGTAGACCCATGAGTCTTCCTGCTAGCAACGTTTTAATGGTTGCTGAAGGCTCATTAACCCCTCAACCTCAGCACTTCCTGACTTATCAGCAACCATCCTGCTCTTCTGGTCCCTATATCACTTATCTTGAGACTCCAAGGTCTCAATAGGCTCAACACAATCCCTTCCAGGAAAGTTGTGCCTTTGTTTCAGGAGGTGGACACTCAGGAGATTTTCAATACTGCTTTGATGATCTTGAGTGGTTTAGCCCAGATGACGTAGAGTATGTGGACATTGTCCAACAAATGGCTCTCTTAACTTACAGAGCAAAGAAGTTCTTTAAGAGAACTGGAAGGCATTTCCCTCAAAACCCAACTACCAACAAGTTCGGGTTTGACAAGACTGGGCAAAGTGTTACAACTCTAACCAACTGGGTCATTTTGCAAGGAAATGCAAGGCTCCCAAGACCAATCCGGGAACCCCACAGGCCTCCACACATCCCTCAACCTCAAAGCCGACTGAGAAGTCGACTAAAACAACCATAATGGCTCAAGAAGTTGACTGGAGCTTCATGGTACATGATGTGACTCCTGCTCAAGCTCTCATGGCCGGAACAGATGATGCCCAGGTATATGAACATCTCTGCACTCCAGCCTGTATAGCTAAAGTTAAGTTTTATCAGGATTACAATATGGAAATCAGATCTGACATTGAGTCTTTAAATATTCTAAAATCTGATTTTAAAAGAGCTGAATCTGACTATCAAAAGAAAATTGATGAGTTGGAGAAAACTGTATCTCTTTTGAAACATGACCACACCAACTACAAGACTCAAATCAAGGATCTGATATCCAAATTGTCTGAGGCTCAAACCTAGCTTGTCACTGCTGAGGCTCAGGCCAGGAAGCATGCTATCTCTGAGCAAAACTTCCAAGCTATTCTTGCATCATCCTCCCATTCCAAACTCTGTTATCAAAACAAAGAAGGGTTGGGAACCATTGAAATTTCTCCACCACATTCCTATGAGTCTATTAGACAACCTAGATGTGGTACTGAAGAACAAGAGGTTCCAACTGCTGACCCTTTCTTTCCAGAGTTAAAGGATGAGGCACCAATAGTGGCCACCACAGGGAAGGAATAGGTAGATATACCCATCGCCTCCTGTGATGATCAAATCCTAACCACTAAAGCTAGAAGAAGCAGAGCTAAAGCTGCTAGGAGAACTGCTAAGAAAGTGGATGAATCCAAACTGAAGATTGACCCCAAACAGAAGGGTGTCTTTGTCTCAGCTAGATTCCAAGTGATAGGTACTTCTGATTCAGGAAAGGAATGTAATACCAGCATTCTTGTCCTACCAAAGGATCAGAAGTTAAAGGGAAAAGTTGCTGACGAAGAAAAGAAAACCAAGAAACAGCAACCCTCACTTTCCCAAAAGACTAACATTGCATGCATCATGTGTGGCCTGCAAAATCATATGGCAAAAGATTGTTACTACAATCCTGCAAGCACACATTATGCAAATAATGTTAGAAAAGAAGGAGTTAGGGAAGGTTTCACATTTGGACCCTTCCATACGGTTCAAGAGTTGAAGAAGGGAAAGCTAGTTTCCAAAGCCAAGTTGCTTTCGGAAGAAACTCCTTCTTCCGAAGGGAAAATGGCTTCGGAAGCAAATGCTACTAAGGTTCGGAAGAACAAGAAAGCTCCCTTGAAACCATCCCAGAAGAAGACTGCTTCGGAAGAAAAGGTGGTGAGGACTTCTTTCGAAAAGAAAGAAGCTTCGGAAGAAAACCATGCTGCAAAAGCTTCAACAAGCTCATCCTCCAAGATCAGCTAAAGGGTGGACTGGAAGATCAAGGAAGATGTTGCAGCCCAAACCTCTTCTTCAAAGACCTTTGTTGAACCCCCATGCATATCATTTGGTTTACTCATGTCATTATCTTTGGAAGAACCCAAGACCAATAAAGCTTGGGTTTCCAACAAAACTGAAATCTCATCTTATGTGCAGGAACATCCATTTGACAAGAACAACAGTGTATGGATTGTAGATAGTGGATGCTCCAGGCACATGACAGGGAACATATCTCTCCTTCACCAATTTCAACATTATGATGGAGGTCCTGTCCAGTTTGGAGGTGAGGCCGAAGGATATATTTCTGGCAGAGGGAGTATATCCAATGGTATGTTAACAGTTGACAAAGTTAACTTTGCCAAACAGCTTGAACACAATCTGTTAAGTGTTTCTCAATTCTGTGATCAAAAGCACCAAATGCTTTTCACAGAACATGAGTGCATTATCCTCAAACCAGGGATGACAATTCCTCCGGAATTGGTGCTTCTTAGATCTCCCAGGAAAGGGGATATGTACAAGCTTGATATGAACAATGCTTCCCCAACAGGTGAAGTATCATGCTTTCTTTCCAAAGCTGATAGTGATGAGTCAACACTATGGCATAAACGTATGTGTCATGTAAATTTTAAGACAATGAATAAATTGGCTAAAACAACTTGGTACATGGTTTGCCTAAAAAGGAGTTTTTCTACAAAGACAACTATGTTGCTTTCTTGAAAGGGAAACAACATAGGACGTCTCATAAATCCAAATGTGTTAACTCTATCACTACTCCATTGCACTTATTGCACATGGATCTTTTTGGTCCCACAAGTATAATAAGCATTGGAAGGAAATCATATTGCCTTGTGATAGTTGATGATTTTACAAGATTCACATGGGTATTCTTCTTAAGAACTAAAGATGAAACTGCTGAAACATTAAAATCTTTTATTCTTAAAATAGAAAATCAAATTGATCACAAGGTTAAAATAATTAGATGTGATCAAGGGACTGAGTTTAAGAACTTCGTTCTTGACTTATTCTGTAACTCAAAAGGGATTTCCAGACAATATAGTGCTCCTAGAACTCCTCAACAAAATGGTGTTTCTGAGAGGAGGAATAGGACACTTATTGAGGCTGCTTGAACTATGTTAGCTGATTCAAAGCTACCTCTAACATTCTAGGCAGAGGCAGTCAGCACTGCATGCTATGTGCAGAACAGATTTCTTGTAGTTAAGCCCCATGGAAAAACCCCTTATGAGTTATGGAACAAGAGGCCACCGTTCATTGGCTTTCTAAGGTCCTTTGGCAGCAGGTGTACCATACTTAACACAAAGGACAATTTAGCAAAATTTACTGAAAAGTCGGATGATGCTATCTTTGTTGGATACTCTTCTAGCTCCAAAGCTTACAGAGTATACAACATTAAGAATCAACAATTTGAGGAGTCATCCAATATAGTTGTTAATGAGCACACTCCTTGTGTTAGGGGGAATGGATCTGATCACATCTTTGATTTAGAATTGTTTCCAAACTATTCTAAACCCTCATGTGAGAATGTTTCAGTTGGAATAGGTGCTCAAAATGATACTGATGCTGCTACTAATGATCAATTGTTTGAGCTTCCCAGGCCTAGACCAAATTCTCCAAGTGCTGCAATACATCAAGCTTCCACTATTCACAGATCCGACAGTTTAACTATATCAAGGAATAGTGAAGCTTCAACAAGTGAGTCACCTACTGAGCCTCAAAACTCATTAGGTGATCCACCACAACCCCAGGCAGAAGGAGGTAGTATTTTGAAGGAACATACAACTGTTAATACTACTTCACAGCCAACCATTGATGATGTTTCTCATTCATTAAATCAGTCCTCATTGAATGACTTTGAAACAGCAGCTGGACAGAGTGTTCTAGTTCCTGAGTAGAATATGTCTAACCTGGATCTATCTCTGCAACTGGAAGTGATTCCTTGTCTTAGGATTCACAACACTTATCCAACTGAGAACATCATAGGGAATATCTTTGAGGGCGTGAGAACAAGAGGACAGACTCATCAAGGGAATGTCTATTTGTACTCATGCTTTCTATCTCATATGGAACCTAAGAAGGTAGAAGATGCCTTGAAAAATAGTAGCTGGATTGAATCGATGCAAGAGGAGCTGCTTCAATTCAAGAGACAGAAGGTATGGAACCTATGTCCGCTACCATCTAGTCAAGTACCTATAGGCACCAAATGGGTTTTCAGAAACAAGAGAGATGATAGAGGCTTGATCATCAAGAATAAGGTAAGACTTGTGGTACAAGGATACACTCAAGATGAAGGAATAGATTATACTGATGTCTTCGCACCAGTTGCAAGACTTGAGGCAGTAAGGATCTTCCTTGCTTATGCTGCATCCAAGGACTTCACAGTATACCAACTTGATGTCAAGTGTGCTTTTCTATATGGGGATATAGACAGGGAAGTCTATGTATGCCAACCTCCACGATTTGAAGATCCACAGCACCCCAACTATGTGTGCAAATTGGATAAAGCTCTATATGGGCTGCACCAAGCACCTAGGCTGTGGTATGAGACTCTATCTTAGTTTCTTTTGAAGAATGGCTATACTAGAGGTACCATTGACAAGACTCTTTTTATCAGAAAGTCTGGAAAGGACATTTTGCTTGTACAAGTCTATGTTGATGACATCATATTTGGTTCCTCAAATGACCAAATGTGCAAGGACTTTGAGAGCATTATGAAGAAGAAGTTTGAGATGAGCTCCATGGGAACAATGGACTTTTTCCTTGGAATTTAGGTAAAGCAACTGAAGGAAGGGTTATTCATTAATCAATCTAAATATGTCTCTGACATCTTAGAAAGATTTGAGATGAAGGATTGCAAGCCTGCCAAGACACCCATACCCACATAATCTTTATCCTGACCTTGAGGGGGTGGATACTGATCAACATCAGTATAGGGCAATTATTGGTTCTCTAATGTATCTAACAGCAAGTAGACCTGATATCATGTTTGCTACTTGCATTTGTGCAAGATATCAGGTTGCTCCTAAGGTGTCTCACCTGGCTGCTATTAAGAGAATCCTCGGATACCTCAAAGGAGCACCTAAACTAGGTCTTTGGTATCCTAGAAACAAGGATTTCAATCTTTACGGATACTCTGACAGTGACTATGGAGACTGCAATATTGACAAGAAATCAACATCAGGAGGATGTCAATTTCCTGGTGGAAGGATCATCTCATGGCAATGCAAGAAACAATCCTGTGTCTCTACATCAACTAATGAAGCTGAATACATTGCTGCTGCTAGCTGCTGTGCTCAATTGCTATGGATTCAAATCAGATATTAGACTATGGATTCAACTTTATGAGTACTCCTATCCATATTGACAACAACAGTGCTATCTCCATTACTGAAAATCCGGTGAAGCACTCCAAGACTAAGCATATCGACATCAGGTATCATTTCATTAGAGACATTCATGAGAAAAATCTAATCAAGTTATTCAAAGTTGATTCAAATGATCAATATGCTAATCTGTTTACCAAAGCTTTTGATGAACAAAGGTTTAAGTATCTCATAACAACTATTAGGATGATAACATTGATTAATCTGATCTCTTTTGAAAACCTTTTTTTAATATGTAAGTCTTGTGTCAATACAATTTAAGCCCTGTTACAAGAAATTCTCTCTGAAAATTTTCTAAGTGTAAATTCCTTCCGAAGAGAAATTAACCTTCGGAAGACACTCTCATATCTTCCGAAGCATAATTTCTCAAAGGATAACTTTCTTCTCGAAAGAATTTTTGGTCTCGGAAGAAGCGATTGATTGTATATCAGATCTACTTCCGAAACTTATAAGTTCTCCATTCGGAAGTAACTCTAACCTTCAGAAGTAAGAATTGCCTTCAGAAGACAAGTTACCTTCGGAAATGTTTTACACTCGAAGAGACATTTCACTGTGTAACGTAGATTTCTTGGGCCCCACACTGTAAAAAGCAAGATTTTGTTAATGATGTCGGATTATTTAACTGATTTTAACCTTACCGCCACTGTCATTTCATCCACTAAACCATCACATCACCTTATCCTAACCCCCATTACCGCCTCTCCATAATCTTTTAGATAATCTCGACTGTTCACTTTCACTCTCTTACTTGCAAATTTTACAGGCCTAGAAATTTCTCCCGCTCAACTTTACCCAGCTAAAATCATCCCCATTCAACTTTGCAAATGGCCTTCAACCCTCAGCACAACCAAGTCGCACTTCTTGATTCATCAAGAGATGCTGACTTCTCATATATTATCTCCTTTCTAACCCAATCTTCTTATTACACCGCTCTGACTGTAAATCCCACAATTTACTCAAACCATATGTCTGCATTCTGGGCAAATGGTCAGATTGAAACCCTAAACGGGGTCCGTGTCATTCGATCGAGCATCTGTGGCCAGGAGTTGGTCATTTCTGAACTGATCATCAGGGAGCATTTTGAGATTCATGATGAGGGCGCTCCAACAGAATTCCCCAAAGCAGATTTGGACAATTCTTATCTCCAAATGGGATATGGTGAAGACGTTAGCAGGTCAACTGTCTGTAAATTTAACTTCTCATACAAATGGAAGTTCCTGCTACATGTAGTCCTTCACTGCTTGTCAAATAAATTTAGGGGATGGGATCAAATCCCATATGAACTTGGGTGCCTTGTCATGGGTTGGTAAAACGCCTCCGCTTCAACTATTCAAGATTTGTGCTAACTAACCTCATGGGAAATCTTCAGAAGGACACATTTTTCACGTATCCTAGATTTCTCCAGCACATAATCAACTGCGAGCTGGACCAGAGCAAGCTTGTCTGTGCAGCTGCTCTGACTGCTCCTCAAATGAGGCCGACCATCTTCAAGACTTTGAAGAGAGTGTCCACCAACTTCACAGGAAGAGATACTGCACTTCTTCCAGGTATGACTGAGCCAACGGCTCCTAGTGACATCCCTGTTAACCCTACAGGTGATGAACCCACACCAGCAACTACCCCTACAATGCCAACACTACCTTCTCCACCCATCACCATCACTTATCAGGGACGCCCCAACAAACCCTTGTTCAATCTACTCCGATTGAACAAGCCCCTCCTGTTCAAACCAAAAAGACTAGAGTGGAAACATGGGCTCCCACTCAGTCAGAGGTCTCTCCATCCTTCTTTTTTGACCTCAATTTGGGTCTTGAGTCTCCTCAGTCTCAGACCCATGAGCCCACAACCCAAGCTGAAAGCCCTTAGGGTGAGTCTCTATACTCCCCTGAGCAGCAAACAAGGGACAACCCCACCAGAGGCTCAATGCCTGTAGACATTGACCAAAGTCCCGGGTCAGTAGGTTTACCCATCCTATCTTTCACTGACCTTTTGTTTGAAACTGATGAAGAGATAACATCTCTCCATGGCAATGAAGTTGATCTACAACACCCTCTCCAAGATCAACAGAGCCCAAAGAAATCCCTTATCTCTAGCCCCCATCAACAACCAACTACTGAGGTGAGTCCCACTGATGTGGAGGGGACTCATGTAGATTCAGCTACCACTACAGAAGGTGTCTCAATGGACCTTGTGGACAGTGGTAACATTTCTCAGACTGAATCTATGGCAACCAAGCCCTTTGATGACTCTGAAAGAGACATCATTGAGCATGGGAAACCAGGGTGCTAAGAAACCACATCTGGTGGTAAGGCTGAACATACTAGGTATGTTACCTCATCTCCCCGTGATTCTTCGAAAGAAGATGAAGGAAGCATGCAACTCCTTATTCAAGATCTTTTTTCTAAAGTTTCAAACCTGGAATCTCAGTTAGGACTTTAGAGGCAAGATCTGCCACTCAGCAACTTGAGATTGACAATCTCAAGGCTCAACTAGCTAAGAAACAGACAGAGAGGTCTGTTAGGCATGTACCTATTCAGGTCTCCCTGACTTCCTCCTTCAGCTCATCTAGCTCTCAAGATGATGCTACCAAAAAGGGGGAGAATGTTCAAAGACAAACACACAAGGAACCACAAAGCCGGCCTTCCACTTCAACATCTTCCTCTCCCATCATCTCCGCGCCTGAAACATCTCAAGTCACTCTTGAGATTGATCCAAGGATGCTCAATAATCTCTACAGACTCTTTACCAAGTTTCTGTTAAGATCTTCCTTTGAGCAGCCAAGCCATGATGCTGCAATGATCTACTTTGGAGCAGAAGAGCTTCAAAGGCTGACTGCACCTTCTACCACTGTGGTAGAAGTTGGTCTGTTGGACCAAAAGAACCAATGAGCCGGATCAGAAAAACCTTTAAGTCCCACAGACGTCACAACAACTACTGAAGACCGCAACAGCTGAAGACAACAGTTGATTACAAAGTCTGAAGACAAGTGCTGAAGACAAAGTCTGAAGACAAGTGCTGAAGACAAAGTCTGAAGACACAAGTGCTGAAGACAAAGTTTGAAGACACAAGTGCTGAAGACAAAGTCTGAAGACACAAGTGCTGAAGACAAAGTCTGAAGACACAAGTGCTGAAGACAAAGTCTGAAGACACAAGTGCTGAAGACAAAGTCTGAAGACACAAGTGCTGAAGACAAAGTCTGAAGACATAAGTGCTGAAGACCAAAGTATCAGACGTTGTCACAACAGCTGAAGAGGTCTTCTTCAGTAGTTGTGACGGTTTACCTTTCAGTAGTTTTATATTTATCAGTAGTTTTGTAAAACGACTGAAGAGCTTGTTCTTCAGTCATTGTAGTTTTAGTAGTTTCTTATCAGTAGTTTCTTTTTTGTACTTAACACTCTGATATGTTCTCAGTAGTTGTGAACAGTTCAGTAGTTTGTTAAGAGTTAGTTATTTTTGTAATAGATCTGCCAGTTGTCACTTACCCGTGATAACAGCAGTGATTGCACTCTATATAAGGAGTGTCAACCTAATGTAATAGATGAATGATTTGATCAGAAATATTCGATATTATTAAAACATTCCTTGTTACAGAAATATATTCTCTCGTTATAACCCGTATTTGTTCTTAATGCATATGAGCATCAAATTCTTGCTACAATTTGTCTAAATCTTGTTCATATTCCGCTGTGCTACGCTCAATTACATCAAACTTGCGATCACTGATCCTGACAAATGGTATCAGAGCAGGTTAATCATTGATCAATCTAATAATTGATCATTGAAACTACTATTCAAGATCCAAGTTTGACTGAATTAGCATTTTTGTGTTTTGCAAGAAACGGTTATAGAGATTGAATTTTCTGTTTTTTCTGGTCATTCATCCTGAGATTTTCTCTTGGTTTTCATTGAGTCTGTTGTGGTCTTTATAAAAACGTTTAAAAGCTTGAATTAAATTGTATTTGGACTCAAAATGACTACTCCTTCCAATGATCCTCACAATACTGGTTCCTCAACCAAGCCTCCAATGCTGGTTAGGAATGAGTATAACATATGGCAACGACGAATGCTCCATCACCTGTCTGTTAACAGCGCAGGTTTTGGACATCAGTGGTACATGGTCCACACAAGCCTATGGTGAATAACCCAAAACCAATCAAATGGTTCCGAAGAGGAGGGAGCAATACTCAGATGAGGATAAGAAGTTGTTTGAGATTGATGCAAAAGCCCATGGAATTCTGGCCATGGCACTGCCTAATGAAATCTATTATGGGCTAATGCATCATGAAACTACCCATGACCTCTGGAATGCCTTAAAAGAACAATTTGGAGGAACAGATGAGGTCTTGGAAAATAATAGAGAAATCCTTGCCCAACAATATGAGACATTCTCTCATAGAAGGGTGAGACACTGACTCAACAGTTCGAGCGGTTCTCTTGTTTGATCTCTGAATTGAAAATGGTCAACATGAGTACACCAATAGCCAGATGAATAATAGATTTCTCAGATCACTGCCTGAGAGATGGGACACATACACTATTGTCCTACACTCCAGTGCAAATTTGGACAAACTATCTCTCACCCAACTCCATGGGAAATTGCTCACATTTGAGAGAGAGATAGAACAGAAACGAAAACTGTCTTCATCTGGAAAGCTCACTGAAGACTTTGTACCAGGCAACACTGCCTTGGTTGGTCATGAGTTAGAATATGCGTCATCTGAATGCCAGTATGATGAGCATATTGACTTCTCTTCAAACACTTCTGATTCTGCATTCGTGAGTGTTGATAGTCAGTTTACTGGATGTAATATTGACAATCTATGCTTCATCATGGATGATCTCAAGGGGATTGCTGATGATGACTTAGAAGAGATGGATATTTTGAGCCAAATGGCCTTGATAAATATCAGATCTCAGAAGTTCTACAAAAGAACTGGAAGAAAGTTCCCAGGACTCTCTGGCAAAACCAAAGTTGGTTTTGACAAGAGTAAGTTGAAGTGTCACAAATGCCACAGGCTTGGACACTTTGCTAGAGAATGCAGATCATCTGGATCTAATTCCTCTGCACCTTTTGTGACTTTCCCTGGCAATAGTCAACAACACAGAGGGCAACATCCTGTCAATTCTAGTCATCATTGTCAACCACAATCTCCTGCATATTTTGTTCCTCAGGGTCAAATGCCATATCCTTACCCTTGTTATTACATGCCACAGTCAAATCAGGTTCAAGTTCCTATAGTACCACAACCTCATGCACTACCAGAACCTCAACCATCTCAATCTCATCAACCTCCTCAACCTCAACAACACAGCTTCTTCACCCCTGGAGGTGTTGACTGGAGCAGTTTACCAGATGACATGTCTGGTCATGAACAACTGTTCACAGGTGCTGGTCAACATGGTGGTGATAGTCCTTTTGGGAATCTGGCTCTCATGGCCCTGGAGTCTACTGAGGGTTCCTGCTCAAATGCATCATCTTCACAGGTAACTCAGGTATCTTCAGAGGCTAAAGCCAAGTTATGTTCTGAATCATGCATTGCTGCCTTTGTCTCAATTAGAGAGGCAAATGTAGCATTAATAAATCAAAAACTTGAGCTTGAGAAAACCATTTCCAAAAGAAAAGCTGAGTTTGAGTCTGCTCTTAATTGTAAAAATGATGAGATTTATAAGCTTAAATGCCAAGTAAATGATGAAAAGGCTAAGCTAGAGGTTATTCTGGATGACCAGAGAAATCTAAAAGAAACCCTTGCAGTCACCCAGGTAGAGTGTGATCGATGGGTACAATCATGCAAAGGTTTCGAAATGCTTCTTAGTAAGCAATCTGCTTCCAATGTGAAGTTTGGTATTGGTTACAATCACACTGCTCCTCCTACAGATTTTGCTTCAAGAGCAGAAGTGAAATCTGATGGAGAAAGCAATAACCAATCCACCTCATCATGTGATTCACCTTTTGATAGAGCATCATCAAAAGTTGAAGTCAGCACTAAGCCTTCTCAGAACCCATCAGCTGATATTGATGGTTCTACTGCTGACACTCACATGATAAGAGAGATGATCAACTCAGGAGTTATTTCTGAAAGTCCTAAAAGGACTAGAGAGCAAGATTTAACACCTGAAGTTCAAACTCCAACTAATGACAGCACTGAAGAGAAGAAAACTGTCAGTAGAAAGAGTTTGAAGACTACTAAAGAGGAAGTCAAGAAAGCAAATAATGCTTCTAAAGTACTGAAGAGAAAGTCTTCAGTAGTTTCATCCTCTTTAGTTGATGATCATCATAAGATGAAGAAGAAACCATGTGAAGTATGTGGTTTGTTCAATCATCTTACAGATGATTGTTGGTACAAAAGGGGATCCAAACTCAAACTTAAAGAAGAAATTCAAGAGAAAATGGCTAAAATGAAAACTGAGTTTGGAGCCACATTTGTACCAGCAACATCAAATCTTGTAACCCTCAAGTCCAAATAGAAATCCAAAAGGAAGGGGTTAAACAGGTAACAGCTGAGATTGCTCAAAAGAAGAAGGTGCAACATAGGAACTTATCAAACTCCAATGCCAATGTGTTTGAAGAGCTGAAAGCCTTATCCCAAAATCAGACACAGCTGGTTATGATGGTTCAACATCTATTGGGAAGAGTTAATAAATTAGATGTTCCTATGTTGAAACCACAAAAAAGGAGGTCCAAGCCAAAGGATTCCTTTTTTTCACCAGCTTCTTCCTCTCAGGCTGTTGTTTCCAACAAACATGTTAGTTTACCATCTGTCGATGAGAACAGGCCAAGACCATAAAGGTTTGGGTCTCAAAATCTAACTAATTTGTTGTATCTTGCAGGGTTCTTCAACATACCTCAGAGGCATCTGGTATGTAGACAGTGGAGGATCCATGCATATGACAGGAAACAGATCACTTCTTAATGACTACTCTCAAGGAAGGAAAGGGTTTTTGTCATTTGGCAATGATGCAAAAGGTTACATCATTGGCAAAGGCTTTGTTTCCAATGGGGAAATAAAGTTTGATGATGTTAACCATGTGGAAAATCTCAAGTACAACCTCTTGAGTGTTAGTCAAATGTGTGACAAAGGCCATGTTGCTCTTTTCACCAGTCATAATTGTAGGATTCTGTCATCCAAAGTTCTAAATTTGATTGATAAGGTGTTGGATGAACACACTCTTCTAAAGGCCAACAGGACAGGAAGAGTGTATGCCTTAGATCTTTCCAAGAAAATAGATCTCAAAGGCCATCATTGCCTATTTTCCAAGGCTTCCCCCCAAGAATCTATTCTATGGTATAGAAGGCTGGGTCATGTTAATCTCAAAAACATGAATCAGTTGATAAACCATGGTTTAGTAAGGGGACTGCCAATGAAGGAGTTCAAGTGTGAAGATAACTGCACTGCCTGTTTAAAAGGAAAACAACACAAAGCTTCATTTCCCTCCATAGAAGAACCTAAGTCCACTGCCTGCTTACAGCTTCTTCACATGGATCTCTTTGGTCCTGTGAAAGTGATGAGTATGGCTAAGAAGAAATACTGTCTGGTAATTGTGGATGATTACTCCAGATTTGTATGGACTTTCTTCTTGCATTCAAAGGACGAGGCTGCACAGTCCATTATGAACTTTGTGTTACACGTTGAGAAGCAGTATTCCCTACCAGTTAAGTGTGTGAGGAGTGATAATGGTACTGAATTTAGAAACCACACACTTGATGAGTTTTACTTATCAAAGGGAATCAAGAGGCAGTATAGCATTCCAAGAACTCCTGAGCAAAATGGAGTAGTGGAGAGAAAGAACAGGACCCTTATTGAAGCTGCAAGGTCCATGTTGGCTGATTCTGGACTGCCAATGACTTTTTGGGCTGAAGCTGCCAATACAGCTTGCTATGTACAGAATAGAGTTCTAGTAAATCAGAGGTTGATGAAGACTCCATATGAAGTTCTTCATCATTTGGCCCCTCTAATTTCATTCTTCAGAGCATTTGGGTGTCCTTGTTTCATTCTCAACACACGGGATCAACTCCAAAAATTTGATCCTAAGGTGGATGCAGGGTACTTTGTTGGTTATTCATCAACTTGCAAAGCATACAGAGTCTTCAACTGCAGAACAAAGATGGTTGAAGAGACTCTACATGTTAAGTTTAATGAATCTCCTAAGGACAAGATTCCACAAAGCCCTGTGGAGCTATTTGATTTGGACATACTACAATATGTTCCTTATCAAACTCCTGCTGTTGCCCCTGTCAACAGTTCACCACCTGGTGGTACTGCTGGTGATGATGATGATGATAGCAGTACTCACCTATTCAGTTTTAGTGATCAACTGCCTGATTCAGCTAGACCTGATGTTCCTGCAGCTCCAGTAGCACCATCCACAACAAATGCTGATGAGATTTCTTCAAATTCAACCTCCTTTGAATTACCATCCACTGATTGGTTTCAAGGAAATGATTCACCATCACCATCTGTTGCTTCTGAACCTGCTGCAAACACTTGCACAGATCTCATTGTGTATCAAGATCTGAAGAATCACCCTATGTCTCAAATCATTGGTGATATCACTGCTGGCGTATCAACAAGAAGTCAATTGTCAAATTTCTGCTTCTATGCTCTCTTCATCAGTCAGCAAGAGCCAAAGAATTATCACATTGCTTTAAAGGACAATGGATGGGTTGATGCCATGTAGCTTGAGCTTCTTCAGTTCAAGAAACAACAAGTGTGGGAACTGGTTCCTCTACCTCCAGATAAGTGTGCAATAGGCACTAAATGGGTGTTTAGGAACAAAACTGATGAAAATGGGCTTATTGTTAAGAACAAGGCCAGACTAGTTTTCAGGGGTTTGCACAAGAAGAAGGTATTATTATGATGAAACCTTTGCCCCTGTAGCCAGACTGGAAGCAATTCGATTGTTTTTAGCTTATGCTGCTTATCAAAAACTTAAGTTTTTCAAATGGATGTCAAAAGTGCATTTTTGTATGGGAAAATTAAAGAAGAGGTTTATGTATGTCAACCACCAGGCTTTGAGGACAATAAACATCCTAATTGGGTGTATAAGCTTGAGAAGGCTCTTTATGGGTTGAAACAAGCTCCTAGAGCCTGGTATGAGACATTATCAAACTTTCTTCTGGAAAATGATTTCACTAGAGGCTCCATTGATAAGACTTTATTCATTAAGAAAGCTGGGCAGCATAATCTACTTGTTCAAATTTATGTTGATGATATTATTTTTGCATCCTCTGATCCTCAGTTGTGTGATGCCTTTACAAAGTTGATGCAACAGAAGTTTGAAATGAGTGCCATGGGAGAATTACAGTTCTTTCTGGGCTTGCAAATCAAACAAAAGGCTGATGGAATTTTCATTCATCAGTCCAAGTACACAAAAGATCTTTTGGAAAAGTTTGATTTACAAAACTATAAGCCCTGTTCTACCCCTATGTGTAGCACCACACAACTGGATACAGATCAGAAAGGTAAAGTGGTTGATGAAACACTTTACAGATGTATGATTGGGTCCTTGATGTATTTAACAGCTTCTAGACCATATATTATGTTTGCTACATGTGTTTGTGCTAGATTTCAGGCTGCACCTAAAGAGTCTCATCTGATTGCAGTCAAGAGGATCTTTAGATATTTGCAAGGTACACAATCTAGGTTTATGGTATTCCACTGGCCACTCTTGTAAATTAGTTGCTTTCTCTGATAGTGACTATGCAGGGTGTAAGTTGACCAGGAAATCAACTTCTGGTGGATGTCAATTCCTAGGCAACTGTTTGATTTCTTGGCAGAGTAAGAAACAAACATCTTTGCTACATCCACTGCTGAAGCCGAGTACATTGCTGCTGCAAGTTGTACATCCCAAGTACTCTGGCTTCAGAATCAACTTTTGGACTATGGCATTACAGAGACTAAGACTCCGTTATTAATGGATAGTGCTTCAGCTCTTTGCATTGTCAAAAATCCAGTCCAGCACTCTAGGACCAAACATATAGAAATTAGACATCATTTTATAAGAGACTGTTTTGAAAAGGGTCTAATTAATCCCATGTTTGTGCCTAGTGCTGATGAGCTTGCAGACATTTTTACTAAGCCTTTGGATAGTTCAACTTTCCACAACCTGGTGTTAAGGCTTGGTATGCTGCAGCTAGAATAAGTGACAACTACTGATGATCTCAGTAATAAGTACTGGTGATCATTGGTAACCATGTCACATAAGTACCGATGAGTTCTTTCACCTTCAGCAGCTTTTATAACTACTGAAGGCTAAATGCCTCAGAAGTATGAAGTACTTTATCTGTTCTAACTACTGATGTAGTTACAAATACTGAAATCAGTACAAACAGATAAGTACTGACGACCTATGAAACACCTGAAAAGCAGATGCAAAGTCTGACGAGTAAGTGTGGAGGACAATATGAAACAGCTGAAAAGCTTAGAATTGACGAAAACACTGATGAGTAATTATCTTCAGTTGTTTCTACAACTGCTGTTTCAAAACATTTGAAGCCAAAACCATGTCTTCAGTAGTTTACAACTACTGAAGACTAACACCAAGTCTTCAGCTGTTTTAACAACTGCTGACAAAACCAATGTCTTCAGTAGTTTCACAACTACTGATGACTGATACCAAGTCTTCAGTTGTTTCATCACCTGAAGTCAAAACTGTCTTCAGTAGTTTTATAACTACTGATGACTAAATTTGAGACTTCAGCTGTTTCAACGTCTGACGGTTTAGTACCACGTCATCAGTAGTTTCAACAATTGATGACTCACACCAAAACCCTTAGTCGATTTCTATCCCGACCCTTTAAATACCTTATCCCACCTTCAGAGTTTTTATCTTCTCTCTCAACCTAACGTTCAAAAACTCTCTACCCTTTCTTCATCAATGGCGACCATGCAATTAAAACCACGACACACAACTGTGTCGCACATCTCACCAAATCGCCATACTGGACCAAGTTTCACAACGCCATTGATTTAATGGTTCAATCACCCTACAAAAAGGCGTTTCTCATAAATCCCACCATATATGCCGCATCCCTTAGCCACTTCTGGACAAACGTCACTTTAGTCTCTGAGGAGAACGACACAGAGTCTCTTCAATCGTTTGTCCATGGCCAAAAAGTGGTCATCACTCCAGACACTCTTCGTCAAACCCTGAATCTGGATGATGCCACTTTCCCAACTGGTTATCCAAAGGGCACAACAGATCAATCATTTGCCCACCATGGATACCAGGGTGACTTGAGTGCATCTACCTTACTGAAGAAACATTTCCAGATGCCGAACGTCTCATATTTCATATGGTAAATGTGTGCCTTGCCTCCAAGACCTCATCATGGGATCAAATGTCCACAAGGTGGCAACAGGTAATGTACTCCATCCTTGAGCAACAACCTTTAAATTTTTCGAAAATACTATTTTCAGAGCTCAAGGATATGGCTCAAAAACAAACTGCTAACCGTTGGATATTATATCCTCGATTCATAATGGCCATAATTGCAAACCAGCTTCAAGCTGAGGGACTTGTTGGCCTGGGAGTCCCTGCTATGGCTGTACTGCCTGAAGTATACTCCCGGCACAACTCTGACCAATCACTCAAAATGGCTGCCAAGCTGCGCAAACCCACGCAGCTGGAACCCACAGCCACCACCTCCAAATCAAAAGTCCCCACCAAACCCACTAAAAAGAAAACCAAAAGGCTACTTAGGGAAATGAGTCCCCTGAGGATGCCCCTGCAACACAAACGCAGGCTATATCCACTGGTTATAACCCCCTAGTGGATATAAGGACTCTCCCAGCCACAACCGCTCAGGATTCCTCTCAAAAGGAGCCTGCAGCAACCACAGAAGGGTACCCACAAATCTGGGATCATCCTCATTTGAGGAGATTGCCAATGAAGAGCACCATTCCCCCCGGTGCACACTGCTTTTACCCCATCTCCCCATGCAACCGCCCCCCAAAGTCCCACCCTTATCATTGCAAACGTGCTGACTCAGTTGCATGCCTCTCCTGCTCCCCAACAACCACCAACAAAGGGGAGAACCACAACTATTGAGGACGAGGATCACCATGCTTCTGACAACCCACAGCACCGGGTTTTAAATTTCTATCACCTGGTGTGGATATGGAGACCAGAACATCTGGTGAGGCTGCCACCTCTTCTGAATCAGCATATGATCAGACTGAGGCTAGTAACATACCTAAGACCCTCACCAGAGGCAACAGCTGATGAAGGACCAAGTCCTGAGGCTGGAAGTCCCCAGTTCCAAGACAAGGGGCACATGCTACAACTGGTCTACACCCAGTGCATGTACATCCTGCTACAAGCAGGAGGTCAGGTGATTCAGCATCTGCTGATGATGACCTGGGCTTCTTTTATGACGTTCTTGCCCAGAACACACTCCTAGGAGGAAGTCAGTAGCTACAAAAACTACTTGACCAACTCTCTCAAGGAGAAAGACCATCTGCCACCACATTAACCCAAGAGATGGCACCTTCCTCTGAAGGTCCCTTAAACACACAGCCACTACAAAATTCTCAGCCACCTGCCTCTGTTTCTGGCACCATTTCTCAGGACCAAACCCCCCTAAGCAATGGATGCTATCCCTCAAAATCCCCTATCTCTCATCACACCACAGCTAACCGAATTTGTTATTAAAACTGTGATGAGACACTTTCTACTGTCTTACAACCTCCGGTGGAGGATGTACTGCGCCAACAACTTTCTGCTACTCAATCCCTTGCAACCAATGCACCCAAAAAGGAGGAGAGTTCAGCAGTGAAAGCTAAAAGAAAGAGGAGGAGAAGGAGAGAGAGAAAGACAAGATAAAGAGGTGGAAAAAAAGAAGGATTGTGTGTATGAGGCCGAAAAAGAGAAGGAGAATGTGATTGAGAAGGGAGCTGAAATTGAAAAAGTACATGAAAGTCAAAAAGATTTTCATGTCACATACAAGAAAAGAAGAGTGCTGAGAAGAGAAGAACTTGAACGAAATGGTTAAAGAGGCTGATGCTGAACACAGCAGATCAATGGACAATATCATTGATCAGTTGTTTAGGCAAGGTTTCGACACTGAAAAGCTAGATTTGAAATAAGAAGATTAGAGATCGAAGAGATCCAACAAAGATGGGCCAGCTACAGCACTATGGATAGAGAGAGACTTGAGATCATGATCAGATTCATCAGCAAATACCTTGGGAGATCATTGATCGAAGTAAAATCATGGACCAGGGACAGCATCTTGGCCATAACCTCCAAGATCTGTTCGTCTGAGGCATACACTAAGGGGTTAGTAGTCGAAGCTTGAATGAAGCAGGAGCAGAGAGCAGGACTGAGCTAGCCAAATACTCAAAGGCAACACTCACCTCCAAAATGCTAACTCAGCCTGTCAACATTCCCTCTCCAAAACAACCACAACCACAACCCACAAAACCAACTCCCTTACCATCTAAACCAACAGCGATGATGCACCTAGAAGAAGAGAGAAGGGTGTTGAGGCTAGAAGAAGAGAAGAAGAGGATGATGTGGAAGAAAATAGGCTGCCCTGTCTGTAGTCCTAACATTGGCTAAAGCCAAACCCATGCCCGTCACTCCCACCTCACAGATTGAAGCTGTGAGAGTAAAGATTGAAGAAGAACAACAGCAAAAGCTTCATGATGATGAAATGCTGAAAAGCATTGACAAAACTTATGCTGCTTCGTCATCAATAATAAGTATGAAGAAAGAAGCTCTGAGGTTGTACACCCTTGCCAACACATTTCAATATCAGAAAGAAAAGGTGAGAGTATGGCCTGATCCTAGGGTGGCTCACAGGATTGTAAAGAAAGACATCCTTCGAGATACAAGGGCCAAGTCAAAAGGATCGTAGATGAAGAGATCACAATGGTCCTGTAGTATCACCCTGGGAGATTGTAGAAGATTTCAAGAAGGCCTATGAGACTAAACAACCACCCAAAAGATGTTAGAGAATAGAATTATTAAAAAGGGGTTAGTCTACAAAAGGCTTGAGAACTTCAAAAAAATGAGCTCAGTCTGTTACTTGAAGGGACTCATCCTGATGAGTTGCATACAGACAGATTACAACAGTTGAGCTCAAAAATGGTAAACAGGCCAAGTACATCTCAGAGCTGTATGAGCGTGAAGGATTGTTTGATGGTGAAGCCGAGAACCTGACCATGGAAGAACAAATTATGTTTCTCAGAGCATACACCAGAGAATCCTACAGGCTTATACATGGGAAGTGAGTCTCATGGATGGGGGAACAGCTCAGTGTCCAATTCCCCAATATAGAGCTCCCATCCATACATTGCCAACCAAATCATCAGAGACTCATTTCCAGGCCAGTGCTTATATGGGTCATCTTCTCAACTAATCAAGAAGGAAAAAACCAACCATTCTGCCAACAATAAGTGGGACCTCAATAAAGTTAAAGGTTTTGGCTGCATTGGTTCAGGGGGAGTTTGTTGGACCAAAAGAACCAATGAGCCGGATCAGAAAAACCTTTAAGTCCCACAGACGTCACACAACTACTGAAGACCACAACAGCTGAAGACAACAGCTGATTACAAAGTCTGAAGACAAGTGCTGAAGACAAAGTCTGAAGACAAGTGCTGAAGACAAAGTCTGAAGACACAAGTGCTGAAGACAAAGTCTGAAGACACAAGTGCTGAAGACAAAGTCTGAAGACACAAGTGCTGAAGACAAAGTCTGAAGACACAAGTGCTGAAGACAAAGTCTGAAGACACAAGTGCTGAAGACCAAAGTATCAGACGTTGTCACAACAGCTAAAGAGGTCTTCTTCAGTAGTTGTGACGG
Organism: Flaveria trinervia; assembly: GCA_025506515.1. Lineage (NCBI taxonomy): Eukaryota > Viridiplantae > Streptophyta > Magnoliopsida > Asterales > Asteraceae > Flaveria > Flaveria trinervia. The sequence goes on from CM046444.1 coordinate 16,101,372, forward strand.
TTTACCTTTCAGTAGTTTTATATTTATCAGTAGTTTTGTAAAACGACTGAAGAGCTTGTTCTTCAGTCGTTGTAGTTTCAGTAGTTTCTTATCAGTAGTTTCTTTTTTGTACTTAACACTCTGATATGTTCTCAGTAGTTGTGAACAGTTTAGTAGTTTGTTAAGAGTTAGTTATTTTTGTAATAGATCTGCCAGTGGTCACTTACCCGTGATAACAGCAGTGATTGCACTCTATATAAGGAGTGTCAACCTAATATAATAGATGAATGATTTGATCAGAAATATTCGATATTATTAAAACATTCCTTGTTACAGAAATATATTCTCTCGTTATAACCGTATTTGTTCTTAACGCATATGAGCATCAAATTCTTGCTACAATTTGTCTAATTCTTGTTCATATTCCGCTGTGCTACGCTCAATTACATCAAACTTGCGATCACTGATCCTGACATGGTCAACCTAAAGTCCTCATGGAACCTAAGATTCAATTCGAAGGGGAAATGGGAACTGATGGCCCAGCAACTGAAACAGTTGGGAAATAATCTGCATCTCATTTAACTTCCAAAGCTGAAGTTAAAGCCTCAGAAGAACAAGCTGAATTATCCGAAGCTGAAATGGAAGCTGCGGAAGGATTGTTCAAAATGTCCGAGGAACTGATCATCACAGATGCTATCCTGGAAATGGCATCTGAAATGAGCAGTGAGGACTTTCCTATTGCACCTCCATCTCAGACACCATCTCTGACTCTCTCACAATCAGAAACCTCTCTCCAAGAACCACCACAGTCAGGATCTTCAAAGGATAAGGAAAAAGGAAGATGACTGCGGAAGAGCTTCAGGAAGAGGAGAATATTGAGAAACTTAAGAAGAAAGGAAGACATCGGAATGAGAAGTTGCTAGCTGCCATCACAAAAGCAGTTGCTCCCAATCAGGAGGTTGTCATCAATAAAAGAAGAGAGCAGATCATTGACCAGCTCATTGAAATGGGAGCTGCCAATAAAGAAACACTCCTGCTACCATTAAAGGAGTTGGTGGATTTGGAGAAGGCAACCAGGCTGAGACTTAAAGAAGAAGCCAGGTGGGCCTTAGAGGTAAAGGAAAAGAAACAGAAGGAGCTGAATTGCAATTGAGGAGAGATAGGATAAACTTCCTACTCTTCAGAGGCTTTGATCTTCAAAAACTCTCTCCACACAACGATGATATGATCCTCTGGCTTTACAACAAAGAGCAAGATCAAATGGAGAAAGAAAGGAAGAAGGCTGCAAAAGAAAAGGCCAGAGAGAAGAAGAAGAAAGAAGAAGAGGCTAGAGTCACTGCCTCCAAGAAGCTTACTGAGAAATCCTGGATGAAGGACTATCTTCAGGCTCACGGCTTCTCTAGTAGGCAGGTGGGTCCTATGTCTGAAAGGACACTCCAACGGATTGTCAGTGAAATTAAGGTTGACATCCGGATGGGGAAAAGGAAAGAGATGTATAGAAGGGTAAAAGGGATGACCTTCACAGCTTCTACCCAACCACAACCTGAACCTTCACCCTCACCATTCACCATTAAACCTGAACCTTTCCCCCTGAACCCACATCACTACCTACTACAACTCCCTCACCTCAACCACCCAAACTTCCCATTATCCAACCCAAAACACTAGCCAGAAACTCTGAACCTAAACCTACCCGATTACCATCCAAACTATCCCTTCAGCCTTCTCAACATCTCTCCCTTGAGGAGTTTAAGGTAATCAAGATGAAGCTCACTAATTGCACTACTTTGAGGAAAGTCTCCTGTGTAGAAGACTCCATTAACATTACCTATGTAGACGGATCTTCAAGTTCCCTCACAAGAGACAGATTCCTTGATTTTCCTAGAGGAAATTTGGACCAGGCTGCAAGACTTTTGGGTCTCAATTCAGACTCTTTAAATGAGGAAGAAAAGAAGCTCAGAAAGAAACTGGTGAATCTACTGGATACAAGAAAAGAGGAGAAGATTCCTAGTCAGTCTCTTGTGCCTAGAAGGAAGATAATCCAGTGGAGGTTCGATGAACCTTCTCACAACTTTGTTGTGGAAAGAGAGAATGGTGAAGTCAACAGACTCAATGCAACCTCTCTGTTACACTCCAGCAGATTCGACATTGTTGAGCTAGCAGAGAAGCCGTTCTCCAACCCTTCCAACTCTGAAACTGCTGCAGTCGTCAGAAATCATCTCAGTAGTCTTCATCTAGCTGAGCTAACTGCAAAAGCAAATATTAAAGAAGAGTTGAAGTTGAGAAGACAGGAAGACAAGGAAAGATCTCCCACCAAAGGTGCTGCCTTTCTACAGATGATGGAAGGTCCTGAATTGGAACCTATAGTTCGATGGGAATATGATTACAGTTCTCATCAACTAACTCTTTTCAGAGGGCAACAACAAAGGGTACATGTTGTCCAAGGTGACAAACTGGATTTCCTGTCTACCAAGGATCTGTACAAACTTCTCAGCACCACATCAGGGAAGAACAAGGAGACAAACAAATATTTGCTCTCCTTGGTGCTGAAAGTTTTGAGAAGTCGAGACAAGTGAAGTTTTGGTAGCATCGGCCTAGGGGGAGTTTGTTGGATCAAGAAGAAGGCTAATGCAATCAAAACTAGATCACTTAAGTTATTTTGGTGCTGCATGCAAAGGATTCCGAAGCTTATCATGGAACTTCCGAAGGTTGTGGAGTTCTTCCGAAGACAAAGGGAAAGTCCAACTTCCGAAGACAGAACTCTACTTCCGAAGACAAATGCATACTTCCGAAGTTCAAGACGTAGAAGAATAAAGTAAAGACCACTTCCGAAGTATGATGAAATGAAGAAGTCTCCAAGCCTTGGAAGAAGCAGCCTCTTCCGAAGTATAAAGTGGCTTCGGAAGTACTTACTCTTCGAAGCCATTTAACCTTCGGAAGACACTGTTATAACAGTGGACACAAGTCTGGTCTTTGACACTCCGCTGCAGCCTTCTGATACAGCATGGCTTCTTCCTAAAGAACCATGTTGTTGACCATACTTTATTCCACTGTTTACCTTTTCATAATAGTACAGTTGCCAACTTTAGTTGGTGACAAAAGGTAAGTCAGGGACATGTCCTGACTACCAAATCTCAGATAAGACTTTATCTGAGATACCTTAACTATAGTCTTGTAGTATAGGCTTTAGCTAAAGGATCCCAGCTGGTATCAAAGTATATCTGGCTGTAGATAGTATTATATATAGGTTCTCCTTATAACTCACAGAGAAGATTATCATTTTTTTGTAAGAGTCTTTGTATCTTGAGTTGAGAATCAATATATAAAAGTATCCTGAAAATTATCTTTCTGTGTTTTTAGTTACTTTTTATATTGTGATCAACTCTTATTGATTCTTACCCGAGTGTGATTCTAGGTGAGTTTGAGAGAAAACATTTGTGTTTAAGTGACAAACACCGATCCCGCACGACGATAGCGCCAATCTGAGAGCCTCAGTAAAGGAGGCTGTTGTTGAAGAAGTCCACCAGGTCATGCAGACGATCTTATCGTCTGTGGTGACTGTAACATCTTGTAATTTTGGGTTAATTTAAGGTTATCTTTGTAAATTCTTGTATGGATTAGTTGTGTCATTCATGAGACTTATGGGTTACTTATGCCTTAATTGGACTTTTAATCATTTAACTTGAAAGATTAAGTAACATTAATTAATATAATGATTTTAATAAATGAAATAATAACAATAAAAATTATAATAATAATAACAATAATAATAATAATCTAATAATAATACCAACAATAATAATTTTATTATTAATAATAAAGAATTAGTAAACTTAAAATATAAAACATTGATTAAAAGTCAAAGGGGCCTAATTGCCAAATTATAAACTTTAAAGATGAGTTTAAGTATAAATAATAAAAAAAAAACAACAGGGGCCATTTCTGTAAATTCTTAAAACATAACCCAAACCCACCCCCCCCCCCCCCCCCCCCCGCCAACCCCGTTTTTCTGGTGGAAAGTTCGGCCACCGGCGGCCGAGCCTCCGGCCACGTAAAACCTCCAAAATCCGACGTTTTCTTAACCCAAGACCGACCAAATCGTTCCTTTTACACGTTTCGAACTAAAATGCATGGTTTAATTGACTTGAATCGTCGGTTATTACTCGAATCATCGAGTAACCGAAACCATCAAACGCAAAGAACCGTTCGAACGTTTAAGGCTAATAATAATTGAAATAACTAAACCTAAACGAATGTTTATCTTATACTAATCATTACAACTCTCAAATTCATCTGAATCAAACGCGAGCATAAGCATTCAATCATCATCTCTTTCATGAACCTGCAACTATTCGAACATCATCTTTAGAGCTTCAAAACTCAAAATCAACATAGGGCTTTTCATCATTGAACTTATTCGAAGCTTTCTGTGAAACGAATTAGAGTTTCATCATCGATTGTAACCTGAACGAATCGCAACACAGTCGCGGCTGTTCTTCGAGTGTTCATCATCAATCCGTGCGAAATTCGGGTAATTGAACATACACACATACTCGATTTTTGTTGGGGAACAAAAGCCCTAACATTAATTCGATTAACAACTTTGATTTGGGGGTCAATTTGAATCCAATCGAAATTAGGGTTCTTGGATTTGGGAGTGTTCGGTTGATTAAGGATAAATCAAATTGGAACCGGGTTATACCGCGGCTGAGAGCCTTGGTTCACCAGTTCACACTCCACATTCCAACTTAGAGGTCCCGGGTTCGAACCCGGGCACCCTCTTATTATTTTTAAAATGGCTTTTTAGCCTTAATTTTATTTTAGAAAAATTCCATTACATATAAAAATGACTTTTTCAAACTTCTAATTTTTTTAAAATCAACAAAATATTTTCTAAAAATTTATCCTTATAAAATATTTTAATATTTTATTATAAAAGTTATAACTAAGTGTTGTTACAAGCAAATGGATTTATATAATAATTTGAATTATTAATTATTATTGGGTCTTATGTTTTCTTTGATTAAAGATATATGTTTTGTTGCACAAATTATTAACTACGGCTAATTTTTTTCCCTTAAAATTTTATAATACTTCTCTATTGAACTAAATATAAAAATAAGGGTTACTAAATTGTTTATAAAACCCCAAAATCCTAAAACTCTTGTTCGCGTTAAAACGTTAATTTTAATATTATTAACTAAAAAAATCTTGTAAATACATTCACTTAGGTACCTTGTGAAGAACTTCGTTGGAATTATTGCTTATTATTCATATTAATCGTCACTTATATACATCTGATCATGTGAGTATTTCCATATCCCTTTTTGTTATTTTCACACTTTGGGGTGAAACATGTTATCTTATTATCACTGCACTTGTAAACATCTTTGAGACTTGTAAACTTTATGGCAATTCATCATGCAAAGTTGTGGTTAGTTGAACTTTTTGTGGTTACCATGTTATGGCGTTATATGTACAATCATTAACTATTGCTAGCCCAGTGAAGTCATAGATCTATGGGCAAGACAAGCCTGCTTTGGTTGATCCAAGTACACCTAGCTGATCGTATAATCTTGTAACGTTTGAGACTTGTAAAACTTTGTCGAGGTTTGATTGTTGCATTGTTCATAACATCCCTAATCATTTTATTCACTAATTTATGACTTGAATTGCCATCTTTTATATAATCTATGTACTTAAAACTATGGAATGCTCACCAACATTATTGTTGACCCTTTATTTTTAACATGTTTCAGGAAACGCCCAAGTTTGACTTCTACACATTGAAGCTTACACATCTAGGAATGGACCTAGATAAATAAGTGAATTAAAATGAATTGTTATCTTTTATGTTATGTTTTTTATTTCTTTGAGACTTAAGCATGTAATGATACAATTGAATTTTATGATTAATTTTATATTTGGGTTATTAATAGCGTTATGTGACTGTGAACGATCTTAACTCTCACTCCTTGACGTTTCCGCCGTCAAGGTTGGGGTGTGACAGATTGGTATCAGAGCCCATAACTATAGGGATCTAGGTTATTAGAAATGGGGACCTAGACTATAGTATGCATGAACCTTATAGAAATATGATCTAATATTGAAAGAATTATATAGTTTGCATGCTACATAATGTTATGCCCACTTATGTGCAATTTGATGCCTTAGCATAGGATTGGCTAAACAATGTTACTTGTCTTCCTAAACTTAGCTTTGACTCTTGACTCTCCTCGAACATGAAATCTCTTAACCTTATTCTCGTCGACACGTGGAATCTTATACTATGTTATGACTTGGATCTTTAGATGTTATGTCTAATCTATATACATCTCATCAAGGTTTTGATATCATGAACCTAAGAAATTTGTGTGACACATAGACACCTGTATTTTGGATTTCCTGGCAAAAGGCCCTCGGGCTAAGGCAAGCATATTGAATAAATCCTACGGGACTAGTTATGCTTACCTGGGGATTTCCGGGATGAGTGATAAACTATGGTCAACATGCACAAACTTCTAAGGCGAATGGGTTAACTTACCTTGACGTGTCAACGTTTCCAAATGGTAATGCGTTACCAAATGGAACCATTCCATGTGCCTTACAACTCTTTCCTTATCCTTGTTAAATTATAATCCTTGTAATTCTATTTCTCGTGACTAACTCATTTTGCATATCCCAGCATGTCTCGTCATCATGGAAAGCGTGGAAGTTCCGATCGTAAGCTAGCCGCCATGATCACCCGACAAATGGCTGCTGTCATCCCGACTATGGTTGCTGAACTTAATAGTACCCTAATGGCTAATAGCAACAACACCAATGGGAACAATAATGGTGCTCATGGGGAGAATAGCAACAACCAAAACGGGAACAATCATACTTGCACCTTCAAACATTTCAACTCGTGCAAACCCACTAGTTTTAGTGGAAAAGAAGGAGCCACTGGACTTCTAGAGTGGTTTGAAAGTACGGAGAACACATTTATTATTAGCGAGTGCCCCGGCGAGTTCAAGGTTCGCTATGCCACAAGTGTTCTTCAACAACAAGCACTAACTTGGTGGAATAGTGAAAAGAGAAACCGTGGAACTGAGGTCGCAATGGCGTTGCCTTGGGAAGAATTTAAGGATATTATGATTCAATAGTTCTGTCTGAGGAGCGAATTACAAAAACTGGAGGAGGAGTTCTGGAACCTTAAACAAGATGGTGGGAATCATTGGGCTTATTCCACCCGGCATCATCAGTTGAGTATGCTTCTACCACACATGGTGGACACCGTGCCCCGTAACATCGAGAAATTTATCAAGGGGGTGCCACCTCAAATTCAAGATGCTGTGGTGGGTAGTAGGCCCACAACTTTGGAGGAAGCGATTACTATCACTGCACAGCTCACCGAGAATCATATAAGAGCTGGCACGATGTCGGCAAAGGGTTCCAAGGCTATGGCGAAGGTGACACCCGAAGCAACAAAGGAGGTAAATGCCGAGTCATCTTCTCAAAACAAGAAGCGTAAGTTCACCCCGACACGCAACTACGCTGTGACCGCACCAAATGCCCCTAAAAAACAAATGGTGGTTGCAAATCAAGCTCCCATGGCTAAAGCTTATGCTGGTCCACACCCTATGTGCAACACGTGCAAGTACCATCATTCAAGCAACATTCCATGCCGAATCTGCTCATTGTGTGGGAAGTATGGCCATTTGGTAACTACTTGCCTTCGTGCGCCAAACAACACTGCCATGCTTACTAATCGAACCTGCTATAACTGTGGCGAGCCTGGTCATATTCGTCCGCAATGTCCTCGCAATGCGGGAACTGTGCCACCGGCTCGTGGAAGGGCTTTCAACATCAACGCCAACCAAGCACAAGCCAACAACGACGTGGTAAATGGTACGTCGTTGAATTCCTATTAGCACTTTCTTGTCTTGTAAAAATTCCTATCTATGTTCATCATACCAATAATAGATTGTTACTAAACAGGTATGTATCTTGTAAATAATCGTTATGCATCTGTATTGTTTGATTCGGGTGCCGATAGAAGTTTCGTGTCTCTGGAATTTGAGCCTTTACTTTCTAAACCGCGTGCTAACCTGGAAAGATCCTTCACGGTCGAGGTTGCCGATGGGAAATCTATCGTCGTTGACGTTGTGATACGCGATTGCACTTTAAGCCTTAACGAACACGAGTTCTTTGTCGACCTTATTCCTATGCAATTGGGAAGCTTTGACATTATCGTTGGCATGGATTGGTTAGCCAAGCACCGTGCTGAAATTCTATGTTTCGAGAAGTGTATCTGAATTCCATTACCGACTGGTGATACTTTGAAGGTCTTTGGGGAGAAATCATCCCAAAGACTCAAACTCATGTCTTGCATCAAGGCCCGTAAATGCTTGAGTAAAAACTACATGGCTTTCATGGCATATGTAGTTAATACGAAAGCCAAGGGTAAGGAGCTGAAAGACATTCCTGTTGTGCGAGACTTCCCGAAGTTTTTCCCGAGGATCTTAAAGGGTTACCTCCCGTGCGAGAAGTTGAGTTCAAGATTGATTTAATCCCTGGTGCAAACCCTGTGGCTAAATCGCCTTATCGCCTTGCACCTTCTGAAATGCAAGAACTCGCTAATCAACTGCAAGAGTTGACCGATAAGGGTTTTATTCGCCCTAGTTCATCGCCGTGGGGTGCACCTGTACTATTTGTGAAGAAGAAGGATGGTTCATTTCGTATGTGCATCGATTACCGTGAACTCAACAAGCTTACTATCAAAAACCGATACCCTCTTCCTCGAATCGATGATCTCTTCGACCAACTTCAAGGAGCAACTCAATTCTCAAAGATTGATCTACGTTCTGGGTATCATCAATTACGTGTTCATGATGATGACATTCCAAGACCGCTTTCCGTACTCGATATGGACACTACGAGTTCATGGTCATGCCTTTTGGCCTGACCAATGCGCCTGCTGTGTTCATGGATCTCATGAATCGAGTATGTAAACCGTATTTGGATAAGTTCGTGATCGTGTTTACTCATGACATTCTTATTTATTCCAAGACAAAAATCGATCACGAGACGCACTTGCGACAAGTACTTGGGCTTTTGAAGAAGGAGCAATTATACGCCAAGCTTTCCAAGTGTGAATTTTGGTTGGAGGAAGTTCAATTCTTAGGGCATGTGGTGAATAGCCAAGGAATTCATGTGGATCCTGCTAAAATTGAAGCTGTGAAGAATTGGTGTGTTCCCACAACCCCAACCGAGGTTCGTTCTTTTCTGGGTTTAGCGGGATATTACCGTAGGTTCATAGCAAATTTCTCGAAGATTGCTAAACCATTAACGGCGCTAACCCAAAATAATCGACTCTTTGAATGGGGACCCGAGCAAGAAGAGGCTTTCGAGACATTGAAATGCAAGTTGTGTAACGCTCCTATTCTCACACTTTCCGATGGAAACGACGACTTTACCGTATATTGTGATGCTTCTAATCAAGGTCTTGGTTGTGTTCTCATGCAACGAGGAAAAGTTATAGCATACGCGTCGAGGCAATTGAAGGTTCATGAAGTGAACTACACAACTCATGATCTTGAACTTGGTGCTGTGGTTTTCGCATTGAAGATTTGGCGACACTATTTATATGGGACGTAGTGCATAGTCTACACCGATCATAAGAGTCTCCAACACGTGTTCAATCAAAAGGATCTCAACATAAGACAAAGACGTTGGATCGAGTTGATTAGCGATTACGACTGCGACATTCGCTATCACCCTGGAAAGGCGAATGTTGTAGCCGACGCGCTAAGTCGCAAGGTCCACAACAAGATTGTCTTGCTTCAAGAAATTCGAGATCGAAGGCAATGGTTTGATACACTAGGAGAATTTGATTCCGAGATTCATGTGGATGTCAACGAGGCTACTATCATGCTTCAAAACATAAGGATCGATAGTGACCTCGAGTTATGCATTCGCGAGGCTCAACAAGCGGCACTAACCGACGAAGGGAAAGATGAAGATTTGATGTCTAACATTCGGTCACAATTGGAGACAAAACCAAACGGCATGTGGTACTTCTTGAATCGACTTTGGATCCCGAATCATGACAACCTTCGGCACTTCATTATGAATGAAGCTCATCAAACCCAATATTCCGTTCATCCTGGCTCCGATAAGATGTACATGGACCTGCGTGGTCAATATTGGTGGTCTGAAATGAAGAAAGATATCACGACTTATGTTTCCAAGTGTCTCACGTGTGCAAGGGTCAAAGCCGAACATCAACGACCAAGTGATTTACTTGAGCAACCTAAAATCGCTATGTGGAAATGGGAACATATATCCATGGATTTCGTAACCAAGTTACCTCGTACACCTCGTGGTCATGATAGCATATGGGTCATTGTTGACCGTTGACCAAGACAGCACATTTCATACCCATACGAGATACGTACAAGGTTTCAAGGTTGGCTCGAATCTATGTTGACGAAATTATGAGTCGTCATGGCGTGCCGTTGCACATTATTTCCGATCGAGATGCTCGTTTCACTTCGCACTTTTGGTCTTCGATGCAAGAACTCTTGGGTACTCAATTGGATTTAAGTACAGCTTACCATCCTCAAACCCATGGTCAAACGGAACGAACAATCCAAACCCTCGAGGATCTACTGCGTCTTTGTGTCCTTGATTTTGGTGGCGATTGGGATACGCATTTACCGCTCGCGGAATTTTCGTATAACAATAGTTATCACTCAAGTATCAAAATGGCACCATTCGAGGCTTTGTATGGTCGTAAATGCCATTCCCCAATCTGTTGGACTGACATTGGGGAAAATATTATCACTGGTCCAGAACTTATTCAAGAAACGACCGACAAAATTTCCAAAATTCGAAATAACCTCGAGGTAGCTAGAAGTCGCCAAAAGAGTTATGCCGACAAAAGACGCAAACCGTTGGAGTTTCAAGTCGATGACATGGTTCTTCTTAAGGTCTCTCCATGGAAGGGTGTTATATGATTTGGGATAAGGGTAAGTTAGCCCCACGTTTTGTAGGACCCTTCAAGATTCTGAAAAGAATTGGGAAGGTGGCTTACAAACTGGAGCTACCTTCCGAACTCAGCGGAGTTCATCCTGTCTTCCATGTCTCAAACCTGAGGAAGTGCTTGGCTGATGAAAATTTGCAAGTTCCACTAGAGGAAATTCAAATTGATGAGTCATTGCATTTTGTTGAGAAGCCTGTTGAGATTATGGATCGCGCCCTGAAGAAGACCCGAACAACTACCACACCGATCGTTAAAGTCCGTTGGGAAAACAAACGTGGAGCCGAGTTCACTTGGGAGCGTGAGGATCATATGAAGGAGAGATACCCGCATTTGTTCTCTTAGCTTTATTTCTTAATTTCGGGACGAAATTCTTTTAAGTTGGGGAGACTGTAACATCTTGTAATTTTGGGTTAATTTAAGGTTAGCTTTGTTAAATTCTTGTATGGATTAGTTGTGTCATTCATGAGACTTATGGGTTACTTATGCCTTAATTGGACTTTTAATCATTTAACTTGAAAGATTAAGTAACATTAAGTAATATAATGATTTTAATAAATGAAATAATAACAATAAAAATTATAATAATATAACAATAATAATAATAATCTAATAATAATACCAACAATAATAATTTTATTATTAATAATAAGAATTAGTAAACTTAAAATATAAAACATTGATTTAAAAGTCAAAGGGGCCTAATTGCCAAATTATAAACTTTAAAGATGAGTTTAAGTATAAATAATAAAAAAACAAACAACAGGGGCCATTTCTGTAAATTCTTAAAACATAACCCAACCCCCCCCTCCCCGCCAACCCCGTTTTTCCGGTGGAAAGTTCGGCCACGGCGGCCGAGCCTCCGGCCACGTAAAACCTCCAAAATCCGACGTTTTCTTAACCCAAGACCGACCCAAATCGTTCTTTTGCACGTTTCGAACTTAAATGCATGGCTTAATTGAGTTGAATCGTCGGTTATTACTCGAATCATCGAGTAACCGAAACCATCAAACGCAAAGAACCGTTCGAACGTTTAAGGCTAATAATAATCGAATTAACTAAACCTAAACGAATGTTTATCTGATACTAATCATTACAACTCTCAAATTCATCTGAATCAAACGCGAGCATAAGCATTCAATCATCATCTCTTTCGCGAACCTGCAACTATTCGAACATCATCTTTAGAGCTTCAAAACTCAAAATCAACATAGGGCTTTTCATCATTTAACTTATTCGAAGCTTTCTGTGAAACGAATTTGAGTTTCATCATCGATTGTAACCTGAACGAATTGCAACACAGTCGCGGCTGTTCTTTGAGTGTTCATCATCAATCCGTGCGAAATTCGGGTAATTGAACATACACACATACTCGATTTCTGTTGGGGAACAAAAGCCCTAACATTAATTCGATTAACAACTTTGATTTGGGGGTCAATTTGAATCCAATCAAAATTAGGGTTCTGGATTTGGGAGTGTTCGTTGATTAAGGATAAATCAAATTGGAACCGGGTTATACCGCGGCTGAGAGCCTTGGTTCACCGGTTCACACTCCACATTCCAACTTAGAGGTCCCGGGTTCGAACCCGGGCACCCTCTTATTATTTTTAAAATGGCTTTTTAGCCTTAATTTTATTTTAGAAAAATTCCATTACATATAAAAATGACTTTTTCAAACTTCTAATTTTTTTAAAATCAACAAAATATTTTCTGAAAATTTATCCTTATAAAATATTTTAATATTTTATTATAAAAGTTATAACTAAGTGTTGTTACAAGCAAATGGATTTATATAATAATTTGAATTATTATTATTATTGGGTCTTATGTTTTCTTTGATTAAAAATATATGTTTTGTTGCACAAATTATTAACTACGGCTAATTTTTTTCCTTAAAATTTTATAATACTTCTCTATTGAACTAAATATAAAAATAAGGGTTATTAAATTGTTTATAAAACCCCAAAATCCTAAAACTCTTGTTCGCGTTAAAACGTTAATTTTAATATTATTAACTAAAAAATCTTGTAAATACATTCACTTAGGTACCTTGTGAAGAACTTCGTTGGAATTATGCTTATTATTCATATTAATCGTCACTTATATACATCTGATCATGTGAGTATTTCCATATCCTTTTTGTTATTTTCACACTTTGGGGTGAAGCATGTTATCTTATTATCACTGCACTTGTAAACATCTTTGAGACTTGTAAACTTTATGGCAATTCATCATGCAAAGTTATGGTTAGTTGAACTTTTTGTGGTTACCATGTTATGGCGTTATATGTACAATCATTAACTATTGCTAGCCCAGCGAAGTCATAGATCTATGGGCAAGACAAGCCTGCTTTGGTTGATCCAAGTACACCTAGCTGATCGTATAATCTTGTAAACGTTTGAGACTTGTAAAACTTTGTCGAGGTTTGATTGTTGCATTGTTCATAACATCCCTAATCACTTTATTCACTAATTTATGACTTGAATTGCCATCTTTTATATAATCTATGTACTTAAAACTATGGAATGCTCACCAACATTATTGTTGACCCTTTATTTTTAACATGTTTCAGGAAACGCCCAAGTTTGACTTCTACACATTGAAGCTTACACATCTAGGAATGGACCTAGATAAATAAGTGAATTAAAATGACTTGTTATCTTTTATGTTATGTTTTTTTATTTCTTTGAGACTTAAGCATGTAATGATACAATTGAATTTTATGATTAATTTTATATTTGGGTTATTAATAGCGTTATGTGGCTGTGAACGATCTTAACTCTCACTCCTCGACGTTTCCGCCGTCAAGGTTGGGGTGTGGCAGTGACCGAAGTCATCAAGGCTGTATGGGAAGGGGAAAACAAGATAGGAACAGGTCCTCGGAGGACAAGAGCAATCAGAGCCTGAAACGGTTCTATCTGATGATGAAGAAGAAGAAGAGCTTGCGCCGGAGGCAGCACGAGGCTGTAATTATGGGGCGTTTCAACGGTGCAAACCCCCTACATTTGATGGAAATGGCACTACTGTTGCTGCTCATTGGTAGGTGAGAGAAATGGAGGTTGTCTTGAACATTAGCGAGTGCCGAGAGGACTAGAAAGTAAAGTTTGCTGCCCATTCTTTTGTGGACTCGGATCTGTGCTGGTGGGACAATATAGTCCAGCTGAGGGTAGCAGGGCCATTAAGAGAATAAGATGGTCTGAACTGAAAAAGTTGGTGATCGAGGAGTTCTGTCCTCGTAGAGAAATGAATAAAGTTGAGAGAGAGTTCCTGCAACTAGAGGCAAGAACAATGACACATCAAAAATACACCACAAAGTTCAACGAGATGGCATGTCTGGTGCCGGATCAGGTGACGCCCCGGTCACTGAAGATTACGACGTACATCCAGGGTTTGCCAGCGGATATTCACAGGCATATGATCGTTGCCCGACCGAGCACGTTTAGGTCGGAGGTGGATTTGGCAGGGAGGTTATATGATGAGAGGGCTGTAGTGGTGGGGCTGAAGGTAGCAGAAGGGTGGAGTGATCGAAACTGGTAGGGGAAGAGGTTTGGTTGGGGGATGCCTCGACGGGTAACAAGAAGGCACGGGTGGATGACCGCCGTGTGGCCACATCGAGGGCGGGGTCAAAAAGGTGTGGTAAGTGTGGAAGGGAGCATGCGGGAAAATGTAGGTTGGGATTGAATAGGTTCTTCAATGTGGGAAGATGGGGCATATAGCCAAAGACTTCGTATGGTCCGGTGCTTTAACTGTGGCGTGGAGGGCCACATAAGTAGAGATTGCAAGAAGCCGAGGCTGATGTCACACCCCAACCATGACGGCGGAAACGTCGAAGTGTGAGGGTTAAGTTTGTTCACAGCCACATAACGCTATGTTAAAATATAAATGCCATTTATCAATTGTTTTCAAACATCACATACATCCACGTCTTACAAGAAAAAAAACAAAATTAAGAATCCAAAAGTTCATTTAAGTCTAGGTCCATATCCTAAGCTTAAGCGTTTCTTCAGTCAGTCATCATTAACTTGCACATTCCCTGAAACATGTTGAAAGTAAAGTCAACTAGCAAGTTGGTGAGTTCTCATGATTTTAAATACAATAAGTATACAAAAATATGGCAATTCTAGTCAATGGTCACAGATATAGTATATAGAACATGCATAGTTACAATCAAACCTTGACTGAATAATATGAGTAAGCATGATTAGCTAAGTGTATTTGGTTCCCTAGTGCACAAGCATACGGCTCCTAGGAGCCGGCAATCCCTCGGCTTTAGCACCAAATAGGCTTGTCAGGCCCAAAGATCTAAGACTTCGCCAGGCTAGTTATAGTTAATGATTGCACACGTATGTCACATCTCATATACAACTTAACATATTCAATAACCACGACTATATAAAGAATTGCACGTGCGTAATAAGTATCAAAGCGTGTATGAGTATGTTTGTATAACCAACATGTTTCACCCCGAAAGGTGTAAAATATGTAAAATGGGGCATAAGAACTCACGATAATAAGAAGACTTGAAGATAAAATAAGAATAACCACGAATAAGATTTTCCGACACAAACGTCACAAGGTACCTAAATAAGAATAAGGTAACGCGTTATAATTGGTTTGATGATTAATTATTATGCTTTTAAGGTTCTAAATTTTAAATTGAATAGAGGTTGACATCTATTTATTTCGCGTTATTAATGTGAAATCGGGTTAATGGAACGAAATGATAATTAGATTTATTGCGCGAAAGAGAAAGGCTAATATAAATAAAGAAAACTAATCGTACGTTAAACCGATTTATAAATGTTGCATATATTGATTATAATAAGTGAATATATATATATTATATATATATATATATATATATATATATATACATAGTTTGATATGTTTATATAATATATGTATATATGTATAAATAATTAATCGTTCTAATTGTTTGACAATATGTATACATATATTTAAATAATTTAAAATATTTTACACATGATTATCTTTTCACATAAAAATTATTTTAAATAATTCAAAATAAGGAAAAATACCACAATGTATTTTAAATTCAAACATATTTATAAACCTTTGATTTAATTAAAAATAAATAATATAAAAAATAGATAATTCTGAATTTATAAAATAATTCTCAAAATTAAAAATTTAAGCAAAGAGGTAATTAATAATAAAAAAACAGAAAAGAAAAGAAAAGGAAAAAAACAGAAAAATTTGAAAAGGGGATAGGGGTTTGCCCGGGTCGAACCTGGGTCTCCCCTAGGGAATGGGATGCGGGAACCAGTGAAACAGGGCCGTGGCCGTGGTTCACTTCGGTTTCTTTTAATTTTAAACAAGGCTTCCCCGTTCCCCCAAATCCGATGACCCTAGGTTCATCTGATCCAAAATCGACCCTCGATTCGATGTTAATCACTCGAATCATCATGGGGCTTTTGATCCTTGGACCGAATCGAGTATAAAACATGTTTTAATTACCCGAGTTGCTGAGGTTTTGAAAGGTTCCGAGCTCGACTTAGGCTCGAATGTTCTTGATTTGGGGCTTTTTGATCGGGAGCTTTTATGGTGAAATTGGGGGTTCAGAGAGTTTAGGAACTTCAAAATGAATCCGAAGCCCTCAATTTATAGCTTTGATTTCACGGTTTCGGGCTTAACACGCTCGATTGAAACCGTGTTCGAAGTTTACCAAATTGAGAGATTCGGTTTGTTATTTGCGTAATTAATTGATTGATTAATTGATTCGACGCGTATTATCTTTAGGTGTGATTGATTTGTTCAATTAAGAATTGGGTGAGATTAAATCCGGATTTACACACGTAACCTCGGCTCGTTTTGGAAGTTTTGCACGAGCGGGAAACTGAAATTGGGTAGGGATTCGAGTTCGAAACACGGGGCCGAGGGTGTTGTGACGGTTTGCTCGGTCAAAAGCGTAAAAAACGGGTTTGTAGCTTCGCCGGAGCTCAGCCGGAGCTCCGGCCAAAGCCACCGGAAAAGCGGGCAAGGAGAGAAAAAAAAAAGAAAGTTACACCTTCAGCCCCTGAAGTTTGGTTGTGGTTAAACCGATCTAAACTTTGATTTTCAAGTTTAGAATTTGGCAGAACACCCCCCCGAACTTTGATTTAAGAATTAATATTAATACAATATTAGTTATTATTATTATTAGTATTACTATAAAAATAATTATTATTATTATTATGATTACTATTATTATGATTATAGATATTATTTTTTTATTATTTGTTATTATTGTAATATATTGTTACTGTTACTTTTAGAGTTATTATTATCATTATTATTATTATTATTATTATTATTATTATTTTGTTATTAAAATTTTTATTATTATTATTATTAATGGATTAACTTTACTAACGAGGCCACGCACAAACATAAATAAAGTCATAGAGATACCGATGTTACAGTCTCCCCAACTTAAATTAATTTCGTCCCGAAATTAAAAATAACGAAGTTACAAAAACAAAACAGGATAAGTCTTCCTCATGTGATCTTCACGCTCCCAAGTGAATTCCGCTCCCCGTTTGTTCTCCCACCGAACCTTTACAATTGGGGGCGTCGAGGTCCTAGTCTTCTTCATAATGCGATCCATGATTTCGACGGGTTTTTCAACGAAATGTAGGGACTCGTCGATCTAGATGTCTTCCAATGGCAAATACAAGTTATCGTCGGCCAAACACTTCCTCAGGTTCGAGACGTGGAAGACCGGGTGAATTCCACTAAGGTCGGAGGGTAGTTCTAGTTTGTAGGCCACTCTCCGATTCTTTTTAGAACCTTGAAAGGTCCTACAAACCTCGGAGCTAACTTACCTTTTCTTCCGAAGCGAACCACACCCTTCCACGGTGAGACCTTGAGAAGGACCATCTCCCCAACTTGAAATTCTAGTGGCTTGTGACGTTTATCGGCATAGCTCTTCTGTCGACTCCTAGCGTTTTCCAAGTTCTTGAGGATGATAGCAACTTTATCGGTCGTCTCTTGTATGAGTTCGGGACCGGTGATAAGATTTTCGCCCATGTCGGTCCAGCAAATCGGGGAACGACACTTACGACCATAAAGTGCCTCAAATGGTGCATTTGGATGCTTGAATGGTAACTATTATTGTAGGAGAACTCTACGAGTGGTAGGTGCGTATCCCAGTCGCCACCAAAGTCCAGAACACAGAGACGCAACAGGTCTCCAGAGTTTGGATTGTCCGCTCCGTTTGACCATCGGTTTGGGGATGGTAAGCCGTGCTTAAATCCAATTGCGTACCCAGAAGTTCTTGCATGGAAGACCAGAAGTGAGAAGTAAATCGGGCGTCTCGGTCGGATATGATGTGAAGGGGCACTCCATGACGGCTTACGATCTCGTCGATGTAAATTCGTGCTAACCTCGATGTCTTATAAGTGTCGCGTATGGGTAAAAGTGTGCCGACTTGGTCAGTCGGTCGACAATACCCCTATGCTATCGTGCCCGTGAGATGTCCGAGGTAGCTTAGTTATGAAGTCCATGGATATATGCTCCCATTTCCACATGGGAATTTCGGGTTGCTCGAATAAGCCACTTGGACGTTGATGTTCCGCTTTAACCTTCGTGCACGTGAGGCACTTAGCAACGTAGGTTGCTATGTCTCGTTTCATTCTGGGCCACCAATATCGACTCCGCAAGTCCATGTACATCTTATCGGAGCCGGGTGGATAGAATAGCGAGTCTGATGTGCTTCATTCATGATAAAAGCCCGAAGGTTATTACGTTTGGGAACCAGATTCGGTTTGCGAAATACATCAACCCATTGGCTCTTGCTTCCAGTTGGGCTACAAGATTGGGCTCAAGTTCATCTTTCATACCCTCTTTGACTTGCACTGCCTGCTAGGCTTCTCGGATGCTTGATTCAATGTCACAATCGATCCTCAAATTTTGCAGTAACACTGTAGCATTGTTGACATCAAGTCGGACTTCAGTGTCAAACTCTCCCAATGTATCGAGCCATTGCCGACGGTCGCGAATCTCTTGAACGGAAAACATCTTCTGGTGCGTCTTCCTACTCAACGCATCAGCTACGACATTGCCTTGCCGATGTAGGTGATCGTATCGGATGTCGCAGTCGTAGTCCTAATTAGCTCCACCCATCGACGTTGCCTCATATTGAGATCCTTCTGGTTGAAAACATGCTGGAGGCTCTTGTGGTCCGTGTACACTATACATTGTGTGCATATAAATAGTGTCTCCAGATTTTCAAGGCAAAGACCACCGCTCCGAGCTCGAGATCGTGCGTTGTGTAATTTACCTCATGAACCTTCAATTGCCTCGAGGCGTAGGCTATTACCTTTCCCCGTTGCATGAGGACGTAACCAAGACCTTGTCTCGACGCGTCACAATATACTGTGAAATCGTCGTTTCCATCTGGTAGCGTTAAAACAGGAGCGTTGCATAGTTTATGCTTCAATGTCTCAAACGCCTCTTCTTGTTCGGCTTTCCACTCGAAAGGCTGGTTCTTCTGGGTCAAGAACGTGAGTGGCTTTGCGATTTTTGAGAAATTGGCAATAAATCGTCGATAATACCGGCTAGGCCAAGGAACGATCGAACTTCCGTTGGAGTCGTGGGAGCACTCCAATTCCTAACAGCTTCAACCTTTGCAGGGTCGACGTGAATTCCTTGGCTATTCACAACGTGTCCCAAGAATTGTACTTCTTCAAGCCAAAACTCATATTTTGAGAACTTTGCGTATAGTTGTTCCTTCTTCAACAGTTCGAGGATCTACCGGAGGTGAAGTTCATGATCGGTGCGGGATTTGGAATAGATAAGAATGTCATCGATGAACACAATGACAAATTTATCTAGGTATGGCTTGCACACTCGGTTCATAAGGTCCATGAAGACCGCAGGAGCATTGGTTAAGCCGAAAGGCATAACCATAAACTCGTAATGCCGCCCGACCGAGTGCGGAATGCGGTCTTTGGGATATCGTCATCGTGGACTCGCAGTTGGTGATAACCAGAACACAAGTCGATTTTTGAAAAGATTGCAGCTCCTTGAAGTTGATCGAAGAGGTCGTCGATACGAGGAGGGGATACCGGTTCTTGACGGTTAACTTGTTGAGCTCCCGGTAATCGATACACATGCGAAATGACCCGTCTTTCTTCTCACAAATAAGACAGGTGCTCCCCAAGGGGAAGAACTAGGGCGTATAAACCCCTTCTCAGAAAATTCTTGGAGTTGGCTAGCGAGTTCTTGCATCTCGATGGTGCGAGTCGGTAGGGTGATTTAGCCACAGGGCTAGCTCCCGGAATCAAATCGATTTTGAATTCAACTTCACGTACGGGAGGTAACCCACTAAGATCGTCGGGAAAAACTTCAGGGAACTCACGTACAACTGGAACATCCTTGAGTTCTTTCCCTTTGACCTTGGTGTTGACCACGTAGGCTAGAAAGGCCGGATAGCTCTTACTCAAGCATTTCCGAGCTTGAGTGCATGACATCAGCTTGAGTCCTTTGGATGATCGTTCACTGAACACCTTCAACGTATCACCGGAGGGTAAGGGCATGCGAATGCACTTCTCGAAGCAAACAATCTCGGCATGGTTCTTGGATAACCAATCCATGCCAATAATAACGTCGAAACTTCCAAGCTTCATTGGAATGAGGTCGATAAGAAATTATGGCTGTCGAGGCACAATAAGCAATCGCGAATGACCACTTGACGGTGATGGGTTCTCCATCAGCAACTTCGACAGTGAGCGGTCTCTCTAGATTTGAGCGAAGTTTCGAAAGTGTTGGCTCGAATTCTAAGGATACGAAACTCCTATCGGCGCCCGAATCAAATAATACGTATGCATAGGTGTCATTAATAAGGAACATACCTGTGTAGGTTTTAAAGAGGCACTCAATGACATAAGCAAGAAATTTTTAAGGAGAAATTCTACGGAGACAGAGTTTTAATTTTTTTTACGTACCGTTCACCACCTCGTTGTTCGTCTGGGCTTGGTTCGCGTTGATATTGAAGGCACCTCCACGAGCTTGTGGAACATTGCCCACAAGACGGGGGCATTGGGGACGATAATGACCCGTTTCTCCAGAGTTATAGCAGGCACGGTTTGGTTCCGTCACTGCGTTTCCCATGGCTCGGCGGCACGTTGCCACAAGATGTCCGTACTTGCCACAGAGTGTGCAAATGCGACACGGAAGGTTCCCCGGATGGTGATACCTACACGTGTTACACATGGGTAAAGGGCCTGCATAAGCCCTTGCTACGGGCATTGGTGCTGCCGGTGCACTCCCGGGTACACACTGTCTTTGAGGTGGCTTAGGAGCGGCCACGGCGTAGTTCCGTGCCGGTACAAACTTCCTCTTTTGGTTATCAACCTTGACCTCTTTGACCTCCTCGGGGACCGTCTTCTCCGTTTTCTTGGCACCCTTTGCAGACATGGTGCCTGCTCAGATGTGGTTCTCTGTCAGCTGTGCAGTGATGTGATAGCTTCCTCCAAAGTTGCGGGTCGGCTACCCACCACGACATCCTGGATCTGGGGCGGCACACCCTTAATGAATTTTTCCACATTCCGTGAAACAGTATCCACCATGTGTGGCAGCAGTATACTCAGTTCGTGATGACGGGTAGAATATGCCAGATGGTTCCCGCCATCCTGTTTCAGGTTCCAGAACTCCTCCTCCAATTTCTGGATTTCACTTCTCGGGCAAAACTTGGCAATGGCTATGTTTTTGAATTCCTCCCACGTTAAAGCCAAGATCGCGTCGGGACCTCGGTCCTCTTTTCACTGTTCCACCATGTCAAGGCCCTTTGCTGCAACATACTGGTGGCATACCTCACCTTGAGTGCTTCAGGACAGTCACAGTTGACGAAGGTGTTCTCCATTCCTTCAAACCATTCCAGGAGACCGGTGGCACCTTCCTTGCCACTGAAACTGGGAGGCTTGCACGAACTAAAGTGTTTGAAAGTGCACGTCTGGTTGTTACGGCCTTTGTTTGCACTATTTTCCCCTTGGCCGTTGCTGTTGCTTGTGACGTTGGCGATCATGGTGCTGCTGAGTTCAGCCACCATAGTCGGGATGACCGCAGCCATTGCCGGGCAATCATGGCGGCAAGCTTACGGCCGGATCTTCCTCGGGTTCCATGGTAACGAGACATGCTGGAAAATATAAATTGGATTAGGATCGGTATAAAGGGTAATAAGGATGGACAATTAAAGTAAGAATCATGGGTTGTACGGATTGATTCATTTGATGACGCATCACCATAAGAATCATGGGTTGTACGGATTGCTTCCATTTGATGACGCATCACCATTGGAAACGTTGACACGTCAAGATGAATTGACCCATTCGCCTCAGAAACTGGTGTATGTTGGCCATAGTTTATCACTCATCCCGAAAATCCCCAGGTAAGCATGACGGGTCCCGTAGGATTTATACGAAATGCTTACCTTAGCCGAGGGCCTTTTGCCAGGAAAACCAGGATACATGTGTCTATGTACCACACTAGTTCTATGGTTCATGGGATCAAAAATCTTGATGAGATATTTATAGGATTAGGCTTAAGTCTAAGGGATTTCTATCAATAAGTTCCACTTTGAGATGAAGAAAGATTTAAGGAGTAGCAGTTGTCGGGGAGAATCAATGTTTAAGATAAGTCTAGGGGAGACGGGTAACAATTTGTATTCATGCAAATAGGCACCTATATTAAGGTATCACATTGCACATAAGGCATAGCGTTAGGCAGCATGCAAAACAATATGTATGTATTCATAGGAATACCATCCTATAAGGATCATGCATAAACTATAGTCTAGGTCACCATTACTAATAACCTAGTTCCCTATAGTTATGGGCTCTGATACCAATCTGTCACACCCCAACCATGACGGCGGAAACGTCGAAGTGTGAGGGTTAAGATTGTTCACAGCCACATAACGCTATGTTAAAATATAAATGCCATTTATCAAATGTTTTCAAACATCACATACATCCACGTCTTACAAGAAAAAAATAAACAAAATTAGGAATCCAAAAGTTCATTTAAGTCTAGGTCCATCCTAAGCTTAAGCGTTCTTCAGTCATCATTAAACTTGCACATTCCCTGAAACATGTTGAAAGTAAAGTCAACTAGCAAGTTGGTGAGTTCTCATGGTTTTAAATACAATAATTATACAAAAATGTGGCAATTCTAGTCAATGGTCACAAGATAGTAAGTATATAGAACATGCATAGTTACAATCAAACCTTGACTGAATAATATGAGTAAGCATGATTAGCTAAGTGTATTTGGTTCCCTAGTGCACAAGCATACGGCTCCTAGGAGCCGGCAATCCCTCGGCTTTAGCACCAAATAGGCTTGTCAGGCCCAAAGATCTAAGACTTCGCCAGGCTAGTTATAGTTAATGATTGCACACGTATGTCACATCTCATATACAACTTAACATATTCAAATAACCACGACTATATAAAGAATTGCACGTGCGTAATAAGTGTCAAAGCGTGTATGAGTATGTTTGTATAACCAACATGTTTCACCCCGAAAGGTGTAAAATATATGTAAAATGGGGCATAAGAACTCACGATAATAAGAAGAAGACTTGAAGATAAAATAAGAATAACCACGAATAAGATTTTCGACACAAACGTCACAAGGTACCTAAATAAGAATAGGTAACGCGTTATAATTGGTTTGATGATTAATTATTATGCTTTTAAGGTTCTAAATTTTAAATTGAATAGAGGTTGACATCTATTTATTTCGCGTTATTAATGTGAAATCGGGTTAATGGAACGAAAGATAATTAGATTTATTGCGCGAAAGAGAAAGGCTAATAATAAATAAAGAAAACTAATCGTACGTTAAACCGATTTATGAATGTTGCATATATTGATTATAATAATTGAATATATATATATATATATATACATAGTTTGACATGTTATATAATTATATGTATATATTATAAATAATTAATCGTTCTAATTGTTTGACAATATGTATACATATATTTAAATAATTAAAATATTTCTACACATGTATTATCTTTTCACATAACAATATTATTTTAAATAATTCAAAATAAGGAAAAATACCACAATGTATTTTAAATTCAAACATATTTATAAACTTTGATTTAATTAAAAATAAATAATATAAAATAATAAATAAATTCTGAATTTAAAATAATTCTCAAAATTAAAAATTTAAGCAAAGAGGTAATTAATAATAAATAAAACAGAAAAGAAAAGAAAAGGAAAAAAACAGAAAAATTTGAAAAGGGGATAGGGGTTTGCCCGGGTCGAACCTGGGTCTCCCCTAGGGAATGGGATGCGGGAACCAGTGAACCAGGGCCGTGGCCGTGGTTCACTTCGGTTTCTTTTAATTTTAAACAAGGCTTCCCCGTTCCCCCAAATCCGATGAACCCTAGGTTCATCTGATCCAAAATCGACCCTCGATTCGATGTTAATCACTCGAATCATCATGGGGCTTTTGATCCTTGGACCGAATCGAGTATAAAACATGTTTTAATTACCCGAGTTGCTGAGGTTTTGAAAGGTTCCGAGCTCGACTTAGGCTCGAATGTTCTTGATTTGGGGCTTTTTGATCGGGAGCTTTTATGGTGAAATTGGGGTTCAGAGAGTTTAGGAACTTCAAAATGAATCCGAAGCCCTCAATTTATAGCTTTGATTTCACGGTTTCGGGCTTAACACGCTCGATTGAAACCGTGTTCGAAGTTTACCAAATTGAGAGATTCGGTTTGTTAATTTGCGTAATTAATTGATTGATTAATTGATTCGACCGCGTATTATCTTTAGGTGTGATTGATTTGGTTCAATTTAAGAAATTGGGTGAGATTAAATCCGATTTACACACGGTTAACCTCGGCTCGTTTTGGAAGTTTTGCACGAGCGGGAAACTGAAATTGGGTAGGGATTCGAGTTCGAAACACGGGGCCGAGGGTGTTGTGACGGTTTGCTCGGTCAAAAGCGGTAAAAAACGATGGTTTGTAGCTTCGCCGGAGCTCAGCCGGAGCTCCGCCAAGCCACCGGAAAAGCGGGCAAGGAGAGAAAAAAAAAAGAAAGTTACACCTTCAGCCCCTGAAGTTTGGGTTGTGGTTAAACCGATCTAAACTTTGATTTTCAAGTTTAGAATTTGGCAGAACCCCCCCCGAACTTTGATTTAAGAATTTATATTAATACAATTATTATTGTTATTATTATTATTAGTATTACTAAATAATAATTATTATTATTATTATGATTACTATTATTATGATTATAGATATTATTATTTTTATTATTTGTTATTATTGTAATTATAATTGTTACTGTTACTTTTAGAGTTATTATTATCATTATTATTATTATTATTATTATTATTATTTTGTTATTAAAATTTTTATTATTATTATTATTAATGGATTAACTTTACTAACGAGGCCACGCACAAACATAAATAAAGTCATAGAGATACCGATGTTACAGTCTCCCCAACTTAAATTAATTTCGTCCCGAAATTAAAAATAACGAAAGTTACAAAAACAAAACAGGATAAGTCTTCCTCATGTGATCTTCACGCTCCCAAGTGAATTCCGCTCCCCGTTTGTTCTCCACCGAACCTTTACAATTGGGGTCGTCGAGGTCCTAGTCTTCTTCATAATGCGATCCATGATTTCGACGGGTTTTTCAACGAAATGTAGGGACTCGTCGATCTAGATGTCTTCCAATGGCAAATACAAGTTATCGTCGGCCAAACACTTCCTCAGGTTCGAGACGTGGAAGACCGGGTGAATTCCACTAAGGTCGGAGGGTAGTTCTAGTTTGTAGGCCACTCTCCCGATTCTTTTTAGAACCTTGAAAGGTCCTACAAACCTCGGAGCTAACTTACCTTTTCTTCCGAAGCGAACCACACCCTTCCACGGTGAGACCTTGAGAAGGACCATCTCCCCAACTTGAAATTCTAGTGGCTTGTGACGTTTATCGGCATAGCTCTTCTGTCGACTCCTAGCCGTTTCCAAGTTCTTGCGGATGATAGCAACTTTATCGGTCGTCTCTTGTATGAGTTCGGGACCGGTGATAAGATTTTCGCCCATGTCGGTCCAGCAAATCGGGGAACGACACTTACGACCATAAAGTGCCTCAAATGGTGCCATTTGGATGCTTGAATGGTAACTATTATTGTAGGAGAACTCTACGAGTGGTAGGTGCGTATCCCAGTCGCCACCAAAGTCCAGAACACAGAGACGCAACAGGTCTTCCAGAGTTTGGATTGTCCGCTCCGTTTGACCATCGGTTTGGGGATGGTAAGCCGTGCTTAAATCCAATTGCGTACCCAGAAGTTCTTGCATGGAAGACCAGAAGTGAGAAGTAAATCGGGCGTCTCGTCGGATATGATGTGAAGGGGCACTCCATGACGGCTTACGATCTCGTCGATGTAAATTCGTGCTAACCTCGATGTCTTATAAGTGTCGCGTATGGGTATAAAGTGTGCCGACTTGGTCAGTCGGTCGACAAATACCCCTATGCTATCGTGCCCGTGAGATGTCCGAGGTAGCTTAGTTATGAAGTCCATGGATATCTCCCATTTCCACATGGGAATTTCGGGTTGCTCGAATAAGCCACTTGGACGTTGATGTTCCGCTTTAACCTTCGTGCACGTGAGGCACTTAGCAACGTAGGTTGCTATGTCTCGTTTCATTCTGGGCCACCAATATCGACTCCGCAAGTCCATGTACATCTTATCGGAGCCCGGGTGGATAGAATAGCGAGTCTGATGTGCTTCATTCATGATAAAAGCCCGAAGTTATTACGTTTGGGAACCCAGATTCGGTTTGCGAAATACATCAACCCATTGGCTCTTGCTTCCAGTTGGGCTACAAGATTGGGCTCAAGTTCATCTTTCATACCCTCTTTGACTTGCACTGCCTGCTAGGCTTCTCGGATGCTTGATTCAATGTCACAATCGATCCTCAAATTTTGCAGTAACACTGTAGCATTGTTGACATCAAGTCGGACTTCAGTGTCAAACTCTCCCAATGTATCGAGCCATTGCCGACGGTCGCGAATCTCTTGAACGGAAACCATCTTCTGGTGCGTCTTCCTACTCAACGCATCAGCTACGACATTTGCCTTGCCGGGATGATATCGGATGTCGCAGTCGTAGTCACTAATTAGCTCCACCCATCGACGTTGCCTCATATTGAGATCCTTCTGGTTGAAAACATGCTGGAGGCTCTTGTGGTCCGTGTACACTATACATTGTGTGCCATATAAATAGTGTCTCCAGATTTTCAAGGCAAAGACCACCGCTCCGAGCTCGAGATCGTGCGTTGTGTAATTTACCTCATGAACCTTCAATTGCCTCGAGGCGTAGGCTATTACCTTTCCCCGTTGCATGAGGACGTAACCAAGACCTTGTCTCGACGCGTCACAATATACTGTGAAATCGTCGTTTCCATCTGGTAGCGTTAAAACAGGAGCGTTGCATAGTTTATGCTTCAATGTCTCAAACGCCTCTTCTTGTTCGGCTTTCCACTCGAAAGGCTGGTTCTTCTGGGTCAAGAACGTGAGTGGCTTTGCGATTTTTGAGAAATTGGCAATAAATCG
Source organism: Flaveria trinervia (assembly GCA_025506515.1). Lineage (NCBI taxonomy): Eukaryota > Viridiplantae > Streptophyta > Magnoliopsida > Asterales > Asteraceae > Flaveria > Flaveria trinervia. The sequence goes on from CM046444.1 coordinate 16,128,963, forward strand.
TCGATAATACCCGCTAGGCCAAGGAACGATCGAACTTCCGTTGGAGTCGTGGGAGCACTCCAATTCCTAACAGCTTCAACCTTTGCAGGGTCGACGTGAATTCCTTGGCTATTCACAACGTGTCCCAAGAATTGTACTTCTTCAAGCCAAAACTCATATTTTGAGAACTTTGCGTATAGTTGTTCCTTCTTCAACAGTTCGAGGATCTACCGGAGGTGAAGTTCATGATCGGTGCGGGATTTGGAATAGATAAGAATGTCATCGATGAACACAATGACAAATTTATCTAGGTATGGCTTGCACACTCGGTTCATAAGGTCCATGAAGACCGCAGGAGCATTGGTTAAGCCGAAGGCATAACCATAAACTCGTAATGCCCGTACCGAGTGCGGAATGCGGTCTTTGGGATATCGTCATCGTGGACTCGCAGTTGGTGATAACCGAACACAAGTCGATTTTTGAAAAGATTGCAGCTCCTTGAAGTTGATCGAAGAGGTCGTCGATACGAGGAAGGGGATACCGGTTCTTGACGGTTAACTTGTTGAGCTCCCGGTAATCGATACACATGCGAAATGACCCGTCTTTCTTCTTCACAAATAAGACAGGTGCTCCCCAAGGGGAAGAACTAGGGCGTATAAACCCCTTCTCAGAAAATTCTTGGAGTTGGCTAGCGAGTTCTTGCATCTCCGATGGTGCGAGTCGGTAGGGTGATTTAGCCACAGGGCTAGCTCCCGGAATCAAATCGATTTTGAATTCAACTTCACGTACGGGAGGTAACCCACTAAGATCGTCGGGAAAAACTTCAGGGAACTCACGTACAACTGGAACATCCTTGAGTTCTTTCCCTTTGACCTTGGTGTTGACCACGTAGGCTAGAAAGGCCGGATAGCTCTTACTCAAGCATTTCCGAGCTTGAGTGCATGACATCAGCTTGAGTCCTTTGGATGATCGTTCACTGAACACCTTCAACGTATCACCGGAGGGTAAGGGCATGCGAATGCACTTCTCGAAGCAAACAATCTCGGCATGGTTCTTGTAACCAATCCATGCCAATAATAACGTCGAAACTTCCAAGCTTCATTGGAATGAGGTCGATAAGAAATTTATGGCTGTCGAGGCACAATAAGCAATCGCGAATGACCACGTTGACGGTGATGGTTTCTCCATCAGCAACTTCGACAGTGAGCGGTCTCTCTAGATTTGAGCGAAGTTTCGAAAGTGTTGGCTCGAATTCTAAGGATACGAAACTCCTATCGGCGCCCGAATCAAATAATACGTATGCATAGGTGTCATTAATAAGGAACATACCTGTGTAGGTTTTAAAGAGGCACTCAATGACATAAGCAAGAAATTTTTAAGGAAATTCTACGGAGACAGAGTTTTAATTTTTTTTACGTACCGTTCACCACCTCGTTGTTCGTCTGGGCTTGGTTCGCGTTGATATTGAAGGCACCTCCACGAGCTTGTGGAACATTGCCCACAAGACGGGGGCATTGGGGACGATAATGACCCGTTTCTCCAGAGTTATAGCAGGCACGGTTTGGTTCCGTCACTGCGTTTCCCATGGCTCGGCGGCACGTTGCCACAAGATGTCCGTACTTGCCACAGAGTGTGCAAATGCGACACGGAAGGTTCCCCGGATGGTGATACCTACACGTGTTACACATGGGTAAAGGGCCTGCATAAGCCCTTGCTACGGGCATTGGTGCTGCCGGTGCACTCCCGGGTACACACTGTCTTTGAGGTGGCTTAGGAGCGGCCACGGCGTAGTTCCGTGCCGGTACAAACTTCCTCTTTTGGTTATCAACCTTGACCTCTTGACCTCCTCGGGGACCGTCTTCTCCGTTTTCTTGGCACCCTTTGCAGACATGGTGCCTGCTCAGATGTGGTTCTCTGTCAGCTGTGCAGTGATTGTGATAGCTTCCTCCAAAGTTGCGGGTCGGCTACCCACCACGACATCCTGGATCTGGGGCGGCACACCCTTAATGAATTTTTCCACATTCCGTGAAACAGTATCCACCATGTGTGGCAGCAGTATACTCAGTTCGTGATGACGGGTAGAATATGCCAGATGGTCCCGCCATCCTGTTTCAGGTTCCAGAACTCCTCCTCCAATTTCTGGATTTCACTTCTCGGGCAAAACTTGGCAATGGCTATGTTTTTGAATTCCTCCCACGTTAAAGCCAAGATCGCGTCGGGACCTCGGTTCCTCTTTTCACTGTTCCACCATGTCAAGGGCCTTTGCTGCAACATACTGGTGGCATACCTCACCTTGAGTGCTTCAGGACAGTCACAGTTGACGAAGGTGTTCTCCATTCCTTCAAACCATTCCAGGAGACCGGTGGCACCTTCCTTGCCACTGAAACTGGGAGGCTTGCACGAACTAAAGTGTTTGAAAGTGCACGTCTGGTTGTTACGGCCTTGTTTGCACTATTTTCCCCTTTTGGCCGTTGCTGTTGCTTGTGACGTTGGCGATCATGGTGCTGCTGAGTTCAGCCACCATAGTCGGGATGACCGCAGCCATTTGCCGGGCAATCATGGCGGCAAGCTTACGGCCGGATCTTCCTCGGGTCCATGGTAACGAGACATGCTGGAAAAATATAAATTGGATTAGGATCGGATAAAAGGGTAATAAGGAGGACAATTAAAGTAAGAATCATGGGTTGTACGGATTGATTCCATTTGATGACGCATCACCATAAGAATCATGGGTTGTACGGATTGCTTCCATTTGATGACGCATCACCATTTGGAAACGTTGACACGTCAAGATGAATTGACCCATTCGCCTCAGAAACTGGTGTATGTTGGCCATAGTTTATCACTCACCCGAAAATCCCCAGGTAAGCATGACGGTCCCGTAGGATTTATACGAAATGCTTACCTTAGCCCGAGGGCCTTTTGCCAGGAAACCCAGGATACAGTGTCTATGTACCACACTAGTTCTATGGTTCATGGGATCAAAAATCTTGATGAGATATTTATAGGATTAGGGCTTAAGTCTAAGGGATTTCTATCAATAAGTTCCACTTTGAGATGAAGAAAGATTTAAGGAGTAGCAGTTGTCGGGGAGAATCAATGTTTAAGATAAGTCTAGGGGAGACGGGTAACAATTTGTATTCATGCAAATAGGCACCTATATTAAGGTATCACATTGCACATAAGGCATAGCGTTAGGCAGCATGCAAAACAATATGTATGTATTCATAGGAATACCATCCTATAAGGATCATGCATAAACTATAGTCTAGGTCACCATTACTAATAACCTAGTTCCCTATAGTTATGGGCTCTGATACCAATCTGTCACACCCCAACCATGACGGCGGAAACGTCGAAGTGTGAGGGTTAAGATTGTTCACAGCCACATAACGCTATGTTAAAATATAAATGCCATTTATCAAATGTTTTCAAACATCACATACATCCACGTCTTACAAGAAAAAAATAAACAAAATAGGAATCCAAAAGTTCATTTAAGTCTAGGTCCATATCCTAAGCTTAAGCGTTTCTTCAGTCATCATTAAACTTGCACATTCCCTGAAACATGTTGAAAGTAAAGTCAACTAGCAAGTTGGTGAGTTCTCATGGTTTTAAAATACAATAATTATACAAAAATGTGGCAATTCTAGTCAATGGTCACAAGATAGTAAGTATATAGAACATGCATAGTTACAATCAAACTTGACTGAATAATATGAGTAAGCATGATTAGCTAAGTGTATTTGGTTCCCTAGTGCACAAGCATACGGCTCCTAGGAGCCGGCAATCCCTCGGCTTTAGCACCAAATAGGCTTGTCAGGCCCAAAGATCTAAGACTTCGCCAGGCTAGTTATAGTTAATGATTGCACACGTATGTCACATCTCATATACAACTTAACATATTCAAATAACCACGACTATATAAAGAATTGCACGTGCGTAATAATGTCAAAGCGTGTATGAGTATGTTTGTATAACCAACATGTTTCACCCCGAAAGGTGTAAAATATATGTAAAATGGGGCATAAGAACTCACGATAATAAGAAGACTTGAAGATAAAATAAGAATAACCACGAATAGATTTTCCGACACAAACGTCACAAGGTACCTAAATAAGATAAGGTAACGCGTTATAATTGGTTTGATGATTAATTATTATGCTTTTAAGGTTCTAAATTTTAATTGAATAGAGGTTGACATCTATTTATTTCGCGTTATTAATGTGAATCGGGTTAATGGAACGAATGATAATTAGATTTATTGCGCGAAAGAGAAAGGCTAATATAAATAAAGAAAACTAATCGTACGTTAAACCGATTTATGAATGTTGCATATTTGATTATAATAATTGATATATATATATATATATATATACATAGTTTGACATGTTTATATAATTATATGTATATATGTATAAATAATTAATCGTTCTAATTGTTTGACAATATGTATACTATATTTAAATAATTAAAATATTTCTACACATGTATTATCTTTTCACATAACAATTATTTTAAATAATTCAAAATAAGGAAAAATACCACAATGTATTTTAAATTCAAACATATTTATAAACCTTTGATTTAATTAAAAATAATAATATAAAATAATAAATAATTCTGAATTATAAAATATTTCTCAGAATTAAAATTTAGCAAAGAGGTAATTAATAATAAAAAAACAGAAAAGAAAAGAAAAGGAAAAAAACAGAAAAATTGAAAAGGGGATAGGGGTTTGCCCGGGTCGAACCCGGGTCTCCCCTAGGAATGGGATGCGGGAACCAGTGAACCAGGGCCGTGGCCATGGTTCACTTCGGTTTCTTTTAATTTTAAACAAGGCTTCCCGTTTCGTTTCCCCCAAATCCGATGAACCCTAGGTTCATCTGATCCAAAATCGACCCTCGATTCGATGTTAATCACTCGAATCATCATGGGGCTTTTGATCCTTGGACTGAATCGAGTATAAAACATGTTTTAATTACCCGAGTTGCTGAGGTTTTGAAAGTTTCGAGCTCGACTTAGGCTCGAATGTTCTTGATTTGGGGCTTTTTGATCGGGAGCTTTTATGGTGAAATTGGGGTTCAGAGAGTTTAGGAACTTCAAAATGAATCCGAAGCCCTCAATTTATAGCTTTGATTTCACGGTTTGGGGCTTAACACGCTCGATTGAAACCGTGTTTGAAGTTTACCAAATTGAGAGATTCGGTTTGTTAATTGCGAATTAATTGATTGATTAATTGATTCGACCGCGTTATTATCTTTAGTGTGATTGATTTGGTTCATTTAAGAAATTGGGTGAGATTAGATCCGATTTACACGCGGTTAACCTCGGCTCGTTTTGGAAGTTTTGCACGAGCGGGAAACTCAAATTGGGTAGGGATTCGAGTTCGAAACACGGGGCCGAGGGTGTTGTGCCGGTTTGCTCGGTCAAAAGCGGTAAAAAACGATGGTTTGTAGCTTCGCCGGAGCTCGGCCGGAGCTCCGGCCAAAGCCCCCGGAAAAGCGGGCAAGGGAGAAAAAAAAAAGAAAGTTACACCTTCAGCCCCTGAAGTTTGGGCTGTTGGTTAAACTGATCTAAACTTTGATTTTCAAGTTTAGAATTTGGCAGAACACCCTCCCGAACTTTGATTTAAGAATTTAATATTAATACAATTATTATTGTTATTATTATTAGTAATTACTATAATTATTATTATTATTATTATGATGATTACTATTATTATGATTATAGATATTATTATTTTATTATTTGTTATTATTGTAATTATAATTGTTACTGTTACTTTTAGGTTATTATTATCACATTATTATTATTATTATTATTATATTATTATTTTGTTATTAAAATTTTTATTATTATTATTAATGGATTAACTTTACTAACGAGGCAACGCACAAACATAAATAAATAAAGTCATAGAGATACCAGATGTTACAGCTGAGGGTTCCGAGGCGAAGAAGACGGGAGTGAAGGGCCAAGGGCGAGCGCCAGGGCATTCACTATGACACAGGAGGAAGCTAGGACGGACCTTGATGTTGTGTCCGGTATGTTTCTATTGAACCAAACTTTAGCTTCTGTTTTATTTGATTCGGGTGCCGGTAAAAGTTTTATTTCTGTTGCTTTCTGTGCTAAGCTGCCTCTTAGTAGTAGACGTGTTGATGCGCCCTTTGATGTAGAAACTACCATAGGGAATCTATCAGGATTTCCGAGATGATAAAGGGTTATGATGTGGAACTTGAGGGTCATAAGTTTCCTGTTAGACCGTTCGTGATGACCTTAGGTGGTTTTGATTTGGTTCTTGGGATGGATTGGTTAGCGGACTTCGAGGCGAACATTGTGTGTTGCAAGAAGATGATTTGTCTGACAGCGCCTGAAGGGAGTTTGGTAACGATTTATGGGATCGGGTCATGACGATCCCGAAAGTAATCTCAATGGCGGTGGCGGGAAAGTGTATGAGGCGTGGATGTAGTGCCTACTTGGCCTAGGTAAGGATGTGGATACGTTAACACACCACAACTGTCTGAAGTACTGGTTGTGTGTGACTTTCCAAACGTGTTCCCAGAAGACTTACCAGGTTTGCCACCTGACAGAGAGATCGAGTTTCAGATTGATCTGATACCGGGTGCCCAACATGTTACCAAGGCATAGTATCGGTTAGCTCCGACAGAGATGAAGGAGTTAATGGAACAACTGCAGGATTTACTTGACAAGGGGTTCATTAGACCGAGTATCTCTCCTTGGGGTGCTCCGGTCCTGTTTGTGAAGAAGAAAGACGGTAGTATGAGGATGTGTATTGACTATCGTGAGCTGAACAAGTTGACGGTCAAGAACTGATACCCCTTACCAAGAATCGATGATTTGTTTGATCAGCTTCAAGGTGCCAGTTGGTTCTCAAGGATAGATCTTCGATCTGGCTATCATCAACTGAAGGTGAAAGAGCAAGACATTCCTAAAACAACTTTTCGTACGCGCTATCGACACTACGAGTTTCTCGTTATGTCCTTTGGTTTGACCAATGCGCGAGCTGCTTTTATGGATCCGATGAACCGTGTGTGTCGGCCTATGTTGGATTAATCAGTGATTGTGTTTATTGATGATATCCTGATTTATTCAAAGAATGAGGAGGAGCATGCCGGTCACATTCGAGAGGTGATGGAGACGTTAAGAAAGGAGAAGTTGTATGCTAAATTCTCCAAGTGCGCATTCTGGTTGCGCGAGGTCCAATTCTTAGGTCATGTGGTGAATCCTGACGGGATTATGGTGGACCCGACAAAGATGGAGGTAGTGATGCAATGGAAGTCTCCAAAGACGCCATCCGAGATTCGTAGTTTCTTGGGTTTGGCAGGCTACTATAGAAGATTCATCCAAGACTTCTCTAAGATTACTTCTCCACTAACTAAATTGACCCGGAAGGATGTGAAGTTTGTATGCGGTCAGGCTCAAGAGAAGGCGTTCGAGGAATTAAAGGCGAGGTTGACTCAAGCTCCTGTTCTGTCATTACCCGATGGAAGTGAAGATCTAGTGGTTTATTCTGATGCTTCCTACTCGGAGTTGGGGTGTGTGTTAATACAGAGAGGAAGGGTTATAGCCTATGCATCCTGACATTTGAAGGTTCATGAGGTCAAATATCCTACTCATGATTGGAGCTAGCAGTCATGGTCTTTGCGTTAAAGATTTGGAGGCATTACCTTTACGGGACGAAGTGCACCATATTCATTGACCAGAAGAGCCTGAAGTACTTCTTTGAGCAAAAGGACCTGCACATGAGGCAGATAAGATGGTTGGAGCTCATAAAAGACTATGATTGCGAGATCCATTACCATCCGGGCAAAGCCAACGTGGTGGCCGATGCCCTTAGCCGAAAGGAGAGACCTGACCCGATTCGGGTGAAAGCTTATCAGTTGATCATGACTTTCGATGTGATGAAGCAAGTCAAGGAGTTTTAAGATGAAGCGCTGAAAGAAGATCATCTTAACTTGGAAAGAATGAGAGGTCTGGTTGCGGAATTGGATGAAAACACACTTGGTGTTAAAACCCGATTTGGACGAGTGTGGATTCCTCATTTTGGGGATCTACGCACGAGGATCATGGATGAGGCTCACAAGACTCGATACTCTATTCATCCAGGTGCCACAAAGATGTATCAAGACATGAAGAAGGGTTATTGGTGGCCGAGTATGAAACGTGACGGTGGAGTATGTGAGTAAATGCCTTACTTGTCTACAGGTGTAGGCCGAGCATCAGAAGCCGTATGAGAAGATTCAACCTTTGGATATACTGGAATGGAAGTGGGAGCACATCACCATGGATTTCATTACGAAGTTGCCACGTACCCTGAAAGGGTATGATGCTATATGGGTGATTGTTGACCGCTTGACGAAGAGTGCTCACTTCCTACCGATCCGCGAGACATATTCATCTGAGAGGTTGGCTGATCTTTTCATCAAAGATATTGTAACTTGTCACGGTGTGCTGGTGTCTATTGTGTCAGATCGTGACACCCAGTTTACATCCAAATTTTGGAAGAAATTCCACCACGCGATGGGGACGAGGTTACATATCAGTACGGCTTATCATCCCCAGACTGATGGTCAGTCAGAGAGGACCATTGAGACATTGGAGGACATGCTTCGGGCATGTGTTATCGATTTTGGGGGAAGTTGGGATGACCACTTACCGTTAGCTGAATTCTCATACAACAACAATTATCATGCCAGCATTGGTATTCCACCTTATGAGATGCTATATGGTAGGAGATGCAGAACACCCGTTTGTTGGGCTGAAATTGGTAAAAAAGAACTAGGGAGTATCGAGGTGATCGAGCTATGACTGAAAAGCTCAAAAAGATTAAGGCCTTCATGAAGGCCGCCAAAGATAGACCGAAGTCGTATGCTGATAAACAACGTAGACCGATTGAGTTCTAGGTGGGTGACCGGGTTATGTTGAAGGTCTCACCTTGGAAGGGGATCATCCGATTCAGAAAGCAGGGCAAGTTGAGCCCAAGGTAATAGGCCCTTTCCGAATCATTGCTCGAGTAGGGTAGGTGGCCTATAAACTGGAGTTACCAGATGAGTTAAGTGGAATTCACCCGACATTCCATGTATCTCATCTGAGAAAGTGCTTCGCAGATGAAGATATGATTGTTCCACTGGAGGATATCGAAGTAGACAAATGGCTCAATTATGTGGAGCAACCAGTGGCAATCATCGATTGAAAATAGAAGAGGCTGAGAAATAAAATGGTTTCTTTTGTGCGTGTACAGTGGAAGCACAAGAAGGGATCCGAGTCAACGTAGGAGACTAAAGAAGAAATGAGGCGGCATTACCCATGTTTGTTCGAGGAATAACATGTTTCGGGGAGGAAACCTATTTAAGTGGGGTGGACTTGTAATACCTGGTTGATTATTTTTTTTGAAGCCGACGAAAGAAGAAAAGAAATAAAGTCCAAAGTCGAGGGACCAAACTCGCCAACGAGAGAAAGTCGGGTGAATTGAAGTATTTGTAGGGAGAGGGCAGCCTTTACCCTCTCCCCCATACCCAAAATTCAGCAAAGAAAAGAGAGGAGAAAAGAAAGGAGAAAAGAGAGAAAAAGTTGGTTTGGGTGGATTGAAGTGAGCAAAATCTTCGTGTAGCGGGTCAATCGAAGCTCTACTTCTCGGTATTGATTGTGTGAGTTCTAGGACCCCTCTTTTAAATATTTTTGGTCAATTTTAGGGCTAGAACACATCTGAAAATCCATTTTTATTTGTGTGTGTGTGTTTGACACATTTGTATGTGTTTGCGTGTGATGCGTTTGGAGTTTGTTTCCGGGCTTAGGAGTGCTTGAATGGTGTTGTGGTATGCATTCCTAGGATTTAGGATGGTCGGTTTGGGCTTAGAATGGGTTTGGATGAGCTTGAAGGTCGAAAATGGCAGATCGGGTTCGGGAGAGCTTTATTCTGTGCAGTTAGGGCTATGCGATCAAATGGCATGCCAGTCGTGCGGCTGAAGTCCACACGCAAGCTAGTTGTACGATTGAGGTTCAATCGCATGTGAGTCATGCGACTGGAGCCCATACGCATGCCAGTCGTGCGACTGAAGGTCAATTGCATGGGGAGTCATGCGACTGAGAGCCCATTCGCATAAGTGCTCATCCACATTAGTTTCATCCGCACAAAGTGTTCATTCGCATTAGTTCCATTCGTATGGGACTCATCCGCATTGAGTCCATCCGCAATAAGTCCATTCGTATGGGTGTTCATTCATATAGGTGTTCATCCGCATTGGTCCATTCGCATGATGTTCAGTCGCCTGGCAGGCCATGCGACTGAAGGGTGCCCATACGCCCAAGTAGGGCTTGTGCACTCGGGGGAAAACATAGTTTATGTACTGACTTTCGGGGGAAAGTGCAGATGTAGGTTTTGACGTGGAAGCTTCCCGTAAGTTCATGTAAGATGACTGTTGTGGCCTTAGAGGTTATGTTGGGCATGATGTCGATGTTGCATGATTATGCATGATGTATGTTATGCATGTATGATGTTGCCCTGTATGATGTCGATGACTGTGTATGTTATGTTCCTTGTTATGATGTATGTTTATCTTTCCCGACTTTACGTTGATATTAATGAATGAAATGAAAGTATTATGTAACGTAAAGTGAAAGATAATGAAAAGAGGAACATGATGAATGTATGCATTAATGAATGATTAAAGTAAACAAAGTCTTGCAAGCCTTGTATGTCGGGACACACCATTAAAAAGTGTTAGCCCAACGGTGTGTGGGTTCGCTACCCCGGGAGGATGCACATCGGGGTCTTTCTTTGTGATTGACGATTTGTATAGAACCATTGCTGCATACCCTAGGTACTGTGACCAGAGGTGCGGTGCATCGTTATAGCAGGTTTATGATAGGCCTAGGTCTAGTACCAGGAATAGAAGGGTATTGCACATAGCAATGGTACACCTAAACTCTACCCTAGGTGCTGTGACCAGAGGTGCGGAACACCGTTATAGAAGGTCTATGATAGGCCTAGGTCCAGTACCATGAATAGAAGGGTAGAGTTTATGGTTTGATGGAAAGAAAAGAAGTAATGATGAAAGAATGTGAAAGTTAATGACGTACGATGAATGAACAAAAGTTAATGAATGAATGAATGATGAAGATAATCATGATATTATCTATGTGTACGTATGATGTATGATCGCATGAAAGTAAAGATCGGTTTTCACGAAAGATAAATTATGTTTTATTATAAAACTAGAACTCACTCGGCAACGCTGACTTTGATGTGTTTTCAGTTGGCAGGTAATGATTGTTGAGGATGACACGGGGCAGCTATTCAGCTCTTTTGGATGACATTCTTTTATTTAATGTTTTTGCATTGTAATGCAAACGAATGATGTTTTGAAAAAGAGAACGCTTGTATTAACTTGCAAAAGCAATTATAATGATATAAAAAGTTATTTCTATATTCTGTTGCATTGTTTTATGAATGATAAATGTAAAGATATATGTTTTATGTGCAATGAAGAAGTAGAGGTGTGTATGGTGCGGTTCTGTGCAATTAATGTCATTTTTGAAACTGAAACTGCTAGTTCGGTTAATATCATTTTTTAATTGCAACCGCAAGTCTGCAACTGCCAATTTAGTTAACTTCTGGTTATGGTTAAGTTCGGTTATTTAACCAATATATTTAACATATGTTTTTATACCAAAATTTAACCAACATATTATTGTTAGACTAGGTTTGGACCCATAATTTATAAGGGTGTACATGAGACGACTTGTTTTGAAGGTCTTGCCAAAACCAAAACCAAAGTCAGGATGTGCATACAACAATGTGTGTGCATATTTTATATTGCTTCTGCTTGTTTATGACGTTACTGCTATAAAATAACGGAATGTACTATGTAAAATATATATTATAAATGTGAATATATAGATTTCTTGTAAAATCATGAGGAGTATTGTAAATTTAGTGTACATTAATGACATTTGATTCGGTATGGTTAATGCGGTAATTTGTATATGAAAACCAAAACCGAACCGTAATGTGCGGTTAGTCGATTATGCCTTAACCGAACCGTCGTTTAATTTGGTTTAGTTAATACGATTAATTCAGTTATAGTTCGTTAATTGGTCATTTGCTCACCATTAAAATCAAAATCGGATGCTCGGTCAACTGTAAGGTGCGCGCTTGCTAAAATTTTCATCTGTGTTCTATCCTAGTGCGGCCAACTGGTTTGACTCCCTCACATTTTGATTTTTCTCTCTTTTTAAGTTCCTTTAGTTACTTTTTTTTTCTTTTTTTCTTTTTTAGTTTTTAATTATCTATTTTAGTTTTTTTTTTAATTTCTATTTGTTCAATACACACTCAACTTTTTTGGAAATCTATTATTCACGTTTTCAACCTAGGCAAATATGTTATGATTTTACGTATTTTGCTTAAAATTTTTTTATACACACAGTCAACTTCTTTGTTAATTTTTTTATTTGCATACTACTTAGTTTCAAGGATACTTTTTGCTTTTATAACTTTTAAGATATAAACCTTCTATACAATTCTGGGTATTCCACTAGATGTTCATATTTATCTATATTTCGATATAAATCTTGTTTAAAATCTAGTCGGGTCAAATATAATATATTTATAATGTCTATTCAACGATGTGATGTTTATAGAACGTTACATGTGTTTAAATTTGAATTTTATATACAACTTAACCACCATGACAGTGTTTTATTTTAAGTTTCAAATATACCTTTGCAATGTAATTATATCTAACTAGAATTGTAACATACTAATTTTTGGAATCGTTTCAACATAAAATTAATTTAAAATCAAATAGCTGTAAGCGCAAAAAAATGCACTAGTTAGAAAATTAGGGTGGGTATATATAACTTTTGCATCCCTTTCATCCCACATCTCTTTCTCTTCTTCACATTAGGGCTATATCAGATTTTTTTTATTCATTCCCTCTCATCCATAACTATATGCTATGCCCTTTTGTCTCACCATTAAACCATTTTTAACTAATTACGTCCAATATTATTTAATAAAAAGATAATATTATTAATTTAAATTATATAAAATACTATAAATAACATTTTATTAATCAAACATAAAAAATAAAATACAAGACTAGATGAAAAAACCTTAAAAAAAACACAACTACTTAATTAATAACCAAAATATTATTTTAATATGTATTTTAGTAATAAATAAAAATAAAAAAAAATTAATGGTACACAATATTAAAATACTTGCATCTGCATTTTTAAGTTACACAACTAAAAAATAAGAAAATTACATAAAAACTAGTGTAAAGTATGAAAATAATTATTCTCTAAATTAACATTTCTTGAACATCGAATTCGTTAATGATGACGCATTTACAACTCTTTTTTGTCAAATATACACATACCAACGTCAATTTTATCCCACACTATATTCATCTGATTGTTTGAAAACAAGCAAAACATTTTTCCGTATTGATCTTCATGTTTCATATAAATTTTATTGATTTTTTTCTACTTCTATAAGTTTTTCTAATATTTAGAAGAGTTTTGTTTGTATCCAGTTTCTATTACCTTACTAGGTTAGTATCCCGTATATCACACGAGATGAATAAATAAAATATTAAATAGTTAGTGACGAATATTATTGATTATAAAATCATATTTTGATATAAGAGATTAAAATTACCTATAATGAAATAAGTAATAAACCAATGATAAAATTTCCTTTAAACTTTTGTATTTTAGTGTTTTATTAAAAATTGAATAAGTTATAAAGTAGTTGACGAGAAATTAGGGGTGGTAAGCATATTAGATAAGATATAAGAGGATATTAGATGTCTAAGCATGTGCGAAGGAGGCAAATTACGACACCCACAAGACTCATGGAAACCCCATGGTAGAGGGTAAGAAAAGTAGAGTAAACCTAAACTGGCATTGAATGAGTATATTAAGCTGAATTTGTTAGGACTTGCATATCTCTAATGATATGATGAGAGATGGTTCATGAAGACGATGAATGAAGGAGAAACTTTTACGCTTTTTTTAACTGTTGGCTTTTACTTCATATGTATTTTCATTAGTCAGGTTTTCCTTTACTCTTAGCTACCTTTAGTCTTACCATACTTATAGTCATAGAGATTATTATATCTTCATGTTCTTTTATCTTCTGCTAATATAAATATTGTTATGATATTTGTAGACATTTCTTGTACTTTTTCTGTATGCTTTTATAAAAAGGTTTTTCATGTTGGAGGTCACTTTTGGACAAGTCACTTTATGCTTTGCACCGTGCTCGTACCCTTGTTGTATGAGGAAGATTTTGGTCAATATGACATGCTTTCGTAATTCTAAAATGAGTTCAATTTGCAGCATGATGGAATGTGTTGGGTAATTGTCAATGCAAGGAAGGCCTATCAGATAGCCGATCGGTATATAAGGCAAAAACGAATTAGTTTTTGTTCATTTTCCTAGTTTTCAAGTAGAGTTTGAGTCCAATTAGATTGCTTCTTTTCAAGTACATGTCTGGTAAAAATATAACGGTTAGGGACAAGTAAATAATTAAATATTTTCCTTTATATAACCTAAAAGGTGTTGGATTAATCGGTTTATTCATGAGTCATGGGTTGGGTCGGTGGAGAATGGGTCATCCGGGTCAAGTTAGTCATGCATGTTTTAATAAGAAATTGATATTTGACTACGTTTGTTTGAGTACGTGAACATGGAGTTAGTTGTTGATTAAAGGGAATACGTGGACTTGGGTTTTCAACATGTGCTTTATTTATTTTGCTCACTATATATAGGATTAATATTCTGCTTCATTTTCATCTCTTGTAATCATTGCTTTGAATCAGTAATACATAAATAGATTTCCAAAGTGTGAGTTTGTGTGTGTGATTCTAAAGGGGCCTGATCCAACAAAAAGGTGTAACATCTTGTTTCCGAAATACTTACAGCTGATAAATCATTGCACATAAAACATACATTTTCATTTATCTTACATAAATATTACAACGGAAACATTCAAAAATGACATCTCATTTCATCATAAAAACTTTTGTAAAATAATACATCGTTAACGAGTTACAAAATACATTGTTGCATTACATCACAAAAGCATTATATAAATGGATGCCATCCCAAAAGAGCTGAGTAGCCGCCCCATGCCATCCTTAGTAATCATTACCTGCCAACTGGAAACACTTCAAAGTCAGCATTGCTAAGTGAGTTCTAGTTTTATAATAAAACATACTTTTCTTTTGTTAAAACCGTTCTTTACATTCATGCGTTCATACATCATACGTACACATAGATAATATTATTATTATCTTCATTATTCGTTCTTACATTCATTACATCTTTTCCTTTCATCAGCACCATGAACTTTATCCTTCATGCTCATGGTACTGGGCCTAAGCCTATCATAGACCTTCATTCACGGTGCCCAGCACCTTTGGCCACAGTACCTAAGATAAAGTTCAGGTATACCAGTGTCATGTGCTATGCCCTTCATGCTCATGGTACTGGACCTAAGTCTATTTTAGACATTCATTCATGGTGCCCAGCACCTCTGGCCATAGTATCTAAGGCAAGTAACAATGGTTCCATACAAATGATCAATCACAAAGAAAGACCCCAATGTGCATCCTCCCGGGGTAGCGAACCCGTACACCGTTGGGCTAACACCTTTTAATGGCGTGTCCCGACATACAAGGCTTGCAAGACTTTCTTTACTTTCATCATTCATTAATGCATGCATTCTTACTTCATGTTCCTCTTTCATTATCTTTCGCTTTACGTTACATACTACTTTCATTTCATTCATTAACATAACACGTAAAGCCACAGGAAAGATAAACATACATCATAATAAGGAACATAACATACATAGTCATCATCATCATACAGGGCGACATCATACATACATAACATGCATAATCATGCAACATCATCATTATCATGCCCAACATACTCTCTAAGGCCTCAACAGTCTTCTTACGTGAACTTACGGGAACTTTCACGTCAAAACTTACATCTGCACTTTCCCCCGAAAGTCAGTACATAAACTACACTTTCCTCGGGTACACCAGCCTTACTTGGGCGTATGGGCACCCTTCAGTCGCATGGCCTCCAGGCGACTGAAAATCATGTGGTTGAACCAATGCGGATGAACACCTATGTGAATGAACATCCAATCGTGCGGATGAAACTAATGCGAATGGACTCCATGCGGATGAGTCCCACGCGAATGGACCTAATGTGGATGAAAATAATGCGAATGGGCATTTATGCGACTGGGATCTCAGTCATGCGAATGACCCCTTAGTCGTGCGAATGAACCTCAATCGCACCTCAATCGGCTGTATGGCCTCCATTCGGTCGCATAGCCCTAGCTGGTGCAGAATGCAGTTCATCCTTAACCCAATCTACCATTTTTGACCTCCAAGCTCATCTAAACCTATTCTAAGCCCAAATCAACCATCCTAAAACTTGGGAATGCATACCATAACGCCATTCAAGCACACACAAGCTCAAAAGTAAGACCCAAACGACTTCTACACATAGCCATACATACACAAACGGGTCAAACACAAAAACACACCAAAACCCGATTTTCAGATGTGTTCCAGCCCTAAATTATTCAAAAATATGTAAAAGAGGGGTCCTAGAACTTACAAACGACCACAACGAGAAGAGCTTCGATTTGACCCGCTACTCGACAATTTTCGAGCTTGAATATACCCGAACCAACCCTTTTCTCTCCTTTTCTATTCTTTCTCTCTTCTCCTATTTTGTTTGCTAAAAATGTGAGTGTGGGGAGAGGGTAATGGCTGCCCTCTCCCTTCAAATATCATCACATACCCAACTTTCTCTCGTTGGCGAGTTTGGTCCCTCGACTTTGGACTTTATTTCTTTTTTCTTCTTTCGTCGGCTTCAAAATAAATAAATAGCTGGGTGTTACAAAAGGTCATGGTGAGGTACATTATTTAGATCACTCATTTCTACTTATTGCTTTGTTTTTCTATATCTAGTTCTTTAATTTTTCAGCAAAGCTCATATTTCTAACAGTAAAAGTACCTACTCGAAATGTCACTAGATTCATTGTTAATCAACTAGTTTCTACTCCTACATTCTATTAGCTTTAAATTTAATTATAAGCATGAGGTATGTTAGAAACCTTGAAAGATTAGCATTTTAGTCTTTATTTAAGTTTTGTCATAGATTAGGGATTTATTGTGTAAATATATATTTCTTTTTGTTTTCTTGATTATTAGTATAAATAGGATTGTATGTATGTGCATGTAACGAACTTTTAGATATTTTCTCTCAATTTGCACTTTGTAATCCATCTGATATCAATGAAAATTCTATGATTTTTCTGATATTGTGTTTGTTTGATTACGTTGTTCTTATTATTGTTAATTGCTTGATATCAATCACAGATCGATCCATTTGAACCTATCAAATGGTGTCAGAGCTCTAGGTTCAGTGATTGAAGTTCAAAAACAACATTTTGAACATTTTTGATCACTTGAATCTATGATTTGATCACAATCTGCAATTAATTGATGATTTAGTTGTGTTTCATCACTAGAAACATGATTTGAATCTCAATTGAGTGAATTTACATAAACAAATCTGGGTTTTTGTCAAATTTAGTGTTCAAACAATTCTTCATATTCGCACACTGATTTTTGCAAAATTAAGACTCAATTGTTATTAATTGGAAGATATGAAGTTAAGGGATTGTTAATCAGTGTTATTGTGACTTGATTGAAGAGTTTCAGATCATTTTATCAAGTTTTTGGAAAATTGGTTCAGATCAGGTTGTTATGAACTAGGCGTTTGAGGTGTTGAAATCATCTGAAAAATACCTAACTGTTAGGCGCATGAACACTGTTCAGACGCTTTAACATTGTTTAGGCGTTTTCAGAGTAGTCGTTTTGACACTGTGTGGACGGTTTTGCACTGATTTAGACGTTTTAGAGAAGTCAAAGTTCCAGGCGTTTTGGATCTATTTTCAGGCGTTTTGACACTGTTCAGGCGCTATAAAACTGTTTGGGCGTTTGACAACAGGTTAGGCGTTTGACAACTGTTCCAGGCGTTTCTACACTTGCAATGTTCAGAAGTTATCTAAGGCAATCCCTTAGGCGTTTCTAAGTCAAGTGGGGAAGTTTCTCTACTGTTTAGACATTTCATCACTGTCCAGGCGCATCACTACTGTTCAGGCCCATCTAACTCAGACGCATCACTGTATACTTAGAAATTTTTTTCAAAAGTACAAAAAAACCAAAAATATTTTCAATTCATTATTTCTTTTCAAAACTAAAACATATAAAGTAGTATATTTTCTTGAATCAAAAACTTAATCAATGGCCAAGTCTGAAGATTCAGAAAATAGAGTACCAAAGCTAAAGAATCGAGCCAATTTTAAAAATTGGTTTCTCAGATTAAAACATCACTTGAACTCAATTGACACCGGCTTATGGAAGTAAATTGAAAAAGGACCTCACATTCCAATTATCTCAGATGGTCCTGATAGAGGAATTGTTTATACTAAAGATTCTGAAGAACCATATCCTGAAGATGGATTAATTGGTGATGACTTAAAGAAGGTGGAAAACGATGTTAAAGCTTACTCTCTCATGTTCAAAGGGTTACCTCTGGAAGTACTTTCAAAATTGGAGAACTATCAAACTGGCTATACAATGTATAAAGCTTTAAGGGTTATATGTGAAAGAGGCAAAGAAATCCAAGATCTCAAAAGACAAAAGTTGAAGAGACAACTTGAACTCTTTGAGCACATATCAAGAGAAACTATAAATCAGATGATGAATAGATATGTTCAAGTCACATCTGAAATGTCAACTTTAGGAATCAAAAATGATTTTAAAGATTTAAATGACAGACTCCTGAATGCACTTCCATCTTCATGGAAACAAACTTTAACACTGCTGAAAAACACTAAAAGATTTCCTATGGATCTTGATCTTCTTATAGCAAAGATTGAATCTAGTGAAATTGATGAAAGTTTAAAAAAATGACAGATCTGCTTCAACCTCACAGTATAAGTATGTTGCTTCTCCAGCAAACACTATTGAAAATGCCTTTCTTGCCAAGAATGATACTACTCCTAAAGATGAGGGTGATTTGTTCGTGGGAGCTGGATTTTTTACAAGTACACCAATCTATTCAGCTCAACCACAACAACAACAACAGTCTTCTCCAAAATCTACTATGCCTAAACCTCACAATGAGACTCCATCTTATAACTCTGCTAATGCTAGCAAAGTTAAAGATGTTATAAATATCCTACTGGCAGGATGAAGAGTCCAAAACTGCTTTTACAACTTTTATGGTTATGACTAGAGTGCATATGCTAAACAATTTACTTTTGATATTGTTTCAGGTTTAGAATTGATTTCAGAAATAAATGAAGAATGGTCTGAAGACAAGGATCTAAAAACTGATGAATCTAAAAATGAGACAGACTATGACTAGAGTGACAAGTCAGATCCAAAGGAGGAAGAAGTTGCACTCATGGCAAAGTCTAAACAAGCAAAAGTTGTAAAATCTGCTTCTGACACCGAGTCCTTAAATTCTTATCCTGAATTTCCAACTAATGTATGAAAAAAACTGTGCACAAAAGAATGTTTTGAACAGGTTAAACACTATAGAAATTACTCATTCAAAATATGTGATAAACTAAAACAAAAAGAGTCAATGCACAACAAACTAAAAGATGATCACAAAGTTGCTGATGGGAAGATAATGTCACTTCAAGCAAGTTGGAATAAAACTCTAAAAGAACTTGAAATAGTTAAGAAACAACTTGAAGAAATGACAAAGTCACTTGAACAAGAAAAAGTGGCACATGCTGCAACTCAAGTTGATTTGGCAAAAGTAAAAAGCTCAAAGACCATTATTGAGCAACTGGTAAATGGAAGAAAAGATAAAGATAAATTAGGATTAGGTTTCACACATGAACCTATGCCTGAATCAATCTCTTAAACTTAACCAAAAATTTCAACACTCATGATCATTCACCAAAAAACAAGGCCAAACTTAAAGAACTTCAAGAGAAAAAGAAGAATGATCAAGAAAATGCTCAAAATGAAATTGAAAAAGTAAATGTTCAAGTATTCGAGGAGAATGACACAGAAAAGATTAAAAATGGTCATCCAATTAAAATAAAATCATATGAACCTCGTTTAAAGAACAAAAAGCTATTTGTTCCAAAAAGTGAATGTCCCATTGAGAAGTGCCAAACTGATCAAGAAATTGAAAAAGCAAATGAGATCAAGCTTAATTGAAAGGCAAATGTCAAGAACAATCAGACAATTCATGTGATGATGATTCAAGCTCAAATGATTTAACTCAAATCAAAAAGTGTGAAAATGAATCTTCTCAAGATTCAATTAAGACAAAAATTTCTAAGAAATCATCAAGAAATCAAAGGAGAAGAAAATCAACTCCTAAAAAGTATGCTCCAATAAACAAACAAGCCAAATTAACATGTGAAGTTTGTGTCAGCGAGAACTTTTGACATGAACACTATATCTGAAACAATAATAAAACCTAAGATCAAATCTAACTCTGATCTGAAAAGAGGTTTAGGTCCAAAGACTTCCGCTATACAAAACAGATTTGTATCTAATGAGTTAAAGAATGGTGAATATGTTAAAAAGACAAATCCAAAATATCAAAAGACCAAACTTACACAGACAAAACAAAAGCTTAACCAGTCCACTCCTAAAATCAAACAAGGATCAGATGTAGTATCTACGTCAATGATTAAGCAAATATTATATCAAAAACCTCAAAAATACTGTGATATATGTGACATGTATAATCATAACACTTCTGAAACAAATATTGTCACATATATGATATGACAAATCACAACATAGTTGATTGTTATTTCAACAAATACTGTGCTTTATGTGATGAAAGAAATCATAATACAAATGATTGTTTCTTCAAGAAAAACTCACCTAGAAAGGTTTATGATAATCAAGGATATCCTAATCCAAAGTTTCAAAGAAATCACTATAATGGATATAAAAATCTAACAAATTCACCTTCTCTGGGTTTGAGATCATCTAGAAGAATCAATTCAGACTATGACAATCTATATAATGTCAAATCACAACAATATAATCAAAGACAATTTATTCCACGTTCAGTGAGAATAAACAATGATACATATAACAAGAAAATAGCTTATAATGTTTCAAACAATTGTTTAAAATTTCTTGATGATGAGCTTGAAAACAAATTTAATGTTTTGAAAACAAAACAAAGAAAAGATAATCAAACTGTTTTCAAAAGAGGATTTGAAAATCACAAATTTCAAAATAAACCTGACATAAACAAACTGCATTTCAATCAGTTTACTATTATCGATAAATTTGGAAAGCCCAAAACCATCTCGGTTTGGGTTACTAACTCTTCTTAAATTTCATGCATTCAGGTACGCCAAAGAGACCAATAAACACATGGTATGTTAACAGTGGGTGTAGCCGGCACATGATAGGCAATCAAGCCTTGCTATAAGATTTTAAACAAAAAGATGGCACTCATGTTGCATTTGGTAGAGATTCCGGAGGAAAGATAACCGGTGAAGGAACGGTATCTAAAGGAATAATAAGTTTTGACAAAGTCAACTTTTGTGAACAATTAAATTTCAATCTTTTGAGTGTCTCACAAATATGCGATAAATCTTACTCTACTTTATTTGACGATTCTTTCTATTATATTTTAAAGCTAGGGTTTCAGATTAGCAAAGAATAGGTTGTTGTCAAAGCTGTGCGTGACAGAGATGTTTACAAACTAGACATGTCACAAGTTTATCCCTCTACGGAAACAACATGCCTCATTGCTAGAGCATCTAATGATGAAAGTCAGCTTTGGCATAGACGAATTGGTCACTCAAACTTCAAGAACATGAACAAGCTTGCAGTAGGAAACCATGTTATTTTTTTTCCTTTATGAAGTTTTCAACTTCTGATCTCTGCAACGCAAGCTTGAAAGGAAAACAACATAGAGCGTCTTGTAAGACCAAACAAATAAACTCAAATTCAAAATCGTTACAAATGTTACATATGGATCTTTTGGTCCTATAAACATACAGATTATCGGAAAGAAATCGTATTGTTTAGTCATCATTGATGATTATACACAATTTACTTGGGTGTTCTTTCTCCATTCAAAATCGAAAACACCTGATATTTTAAAAGAATTTATCATTAAAGTGGAAAATCAGTTAGATCAAAAAGTTAAAATAATCAGAAGTGATAATGGAACCGAATTTAAAATGCTAATGACTGGGGTGAGTAAGAGTGATATTCTTACTATGAATCGAATATGATAATCAAGTCAATGATTGAGTGGTGGAAACAAACAATCAAAGAACATTTAATGTAAGAAAAATACTCATAAATGCTTTTGTATTGATATATGAAAGTTGATAAATTATAGAGAATAATTACAACAAAAATTCTCTATCTATCAGTCGTCACCTTATGTACGAGGTATCTATTCTATTTATAGGCAGACAAGATGCCTTCTACAAAATGACTAAACTACCCCCGACCTATTACATCAGAACTAGTCTAAGTCTTCATCCGCATTGACAAATGCGGATGATTTAACTTGATCAACATTTCTTCACTTGATCAACCGCATTAGTATGTTGGTCATCCGCATTGGTTAATGCTGACGAACAAATACTTGTGCACATTTGTTTGGTCATCTGTATTTGTCAATGCGGATAAGCAAAGTCTTGTCCGTATTTACTTTGTGGTCTTCTGCATTTATCAATGCAGAAGAACAAATACTTGTCCGTATTTGTTCTGTGCCTTCCGCATTGACAAATGTGGGAGACAATACTTTATTCTTCTAAGCAGATTGTTAATCCGCATTTCTTCTTGGGCTTGAGGGATTTCCGCAGAACAATCATCAAATCACCCATTGAGTTGGCATGTATGATCCTTTCAAGGGTCCAACAATACTCCCCCTAAGGATTATACAGCCAAGTTTTCCTTAATGTTTGGGTGGTGATTGATGTTGTGAAGATTCTGTTAGGTCTTTAGGGGGTAAGATGAATGCAGCTTTGGTAGGATCCAGTATAGCTTTGATCATATTCACGAAGTCGGTAGCTTCTGACATCCTTTCTCTGCTTAGCACATGAATCTTCATCTTGCTCATATTATAGATGGCTTCCATTGGTAACTTCTTTAGTGAAATTGGCTCCCATATAGAAATTGTAGAAAGTCCATCTCTATGTATCAGTAAGCTCCCCCCACATTAACCTCTAGTTTTACAATGTTGCCAAGATGCAATGGTGTCTTCTTCTTCTTTCTTTTCTCTCTTTTAATTCTTATTTGATCATATGCCAACTTCAGCAGCTTGATGCACTTTAGAAAGAAGTGCATGTCCAACTCTCCTAGTTTATTATTCAATTCCCTGAAATGTTTGGTGTATATGTAATGGGTATATGATTCATCAAGCAGTCTAACCTCATATCCACTGAATAATCTGATTTCAGCTCCCTCCTTTCCTCCCCACTTCCTTTCAATTACCATCTCATAGGTTTTCTCATCATAGTATACATTTGAGATGGGTGTGGAGGATGAGTATCATACACCATTTTCTTTTTAATGATTCTGTAGGCTTTACCTTCAGCTCAGGGAATGCAATTTCTTCTGCATGCACCTTTTTCTTCCTCTCAATGGGATTGACAAATGTTTTATCTTTTCTTATGCATATTATCTTTAATGAATTGAAGTTGTTTGTTCTTCTGGACATCTTAAGTATGTTCTCAAATTCATATCCCCTGAACATAGCTGCATGATTGATCAGTTCAACTTAAGCTAGTTTCTTTAAATCATGAATCTCCAAGGCATTTACAAGAGCTGGGTACTCTGTAAAGAATTATACTAGCCCGAGATCCTTTTCACCATGAACATATTCCATGTACTGTCGTACTTCCAAGCTATTATCTTTTGATCAACTTTACCCTTAGGAGTAGACACCCCTCTGATCAGTTCTGCAGTAGCCGGTTCTTCTTGCAGTTTCAACTGAGATGGTTCTGCAAACCATTAAGGGTACTTGTGTAGCACAGGGGCAAGTAGTTCTTAGTCTTTCTGGTTCAGCATCATGTCTTCAGCTGATACTCTATTTCTTGGTTTGGTGCTTGCTAATTCTTCTTCCAACTTCTTAAGTTTTTCTTTCTTCTCATTAATCAATTGAAGAGTTGCAACCCTTAATGAGTTGGTGTTCATGTTTCCAATCCTTCTTCTCGTGAACCCCTGACTTGAGAGATATTCCTTCATTTCCTTATCAGACATATTATAAGGATCAGGAAATAATGGTTCATGAGTTGGAGATGATTTCTTCATTGAAGACAGCTTGTGTAGGGGACCCCTTCTTGGCAAGGGTTTTTCATACCCGGTTGATTTCTTCAAAGGGGATTCTTTATGCTTTGGGGTATCCTTTGTGATTGCTTTCTCATATTCTATTTCAATGTTTGGATCAAGCAGCCTTTTCACTTTATTTTCTTCTTCTTTCATTCCTTCATATGTCATTCCAAACACTTTATCTGGATCATATCCTTGATTGATCAGAAACATAGATTTAATCATCAAGTCATTAGTTTGTGCTTTGGATACCATATCTTCCACTACCTGTTCTATTTTCATGGGATTGTCCATAAGAACATCCTTTTCAGCTTCATATCCACCAGCAATCTCACCTTCTTCTAAATCAACTACACCAGCCAATTTCTTCAATTGAGCTTTTGCCTGCTCATGCTTTTCCAAAAATTCAGCAATTGCTGCTAGACTTCTGGGGTCATCCTTGTGTTTCTTAACTCGTTCTTCTTTAACTATTGGTCTCTTACCCTTAGCCTTTTCAGCTAAGTATTTCCTTTTTCATGAGTAAGTTTGAAGTTGAGGACTAGAGGTTT
The DNA here is from genome assembly GCA_025506515.1 of Flaveria trinervia. Classification (NCBI taxonomy): domain Eukaryota; kingdom Viridiplantae; phylum Streptophyta; class Magnoliopsida; order Asterales; family Asteraceae; genus Flaveria; species Flaveria trinervia. The sequence goes on from CM046444.1 coordinate 16,153,909, forward strand.
CAGCTTGTTCTACTGCTTCAAGTACCTTTTCAGGTGTGCTTGGCTCTTGATCATTCACTTTACTTTTCTCCTCCTCTTTCTTTTCTCTTTCTGTTTCTTCTTTCCTTTCCTTTTTATTTTCCTCTTTCTTTTCTTTTTCATACATTTCCTTTATTTTTTTTTGTTCTTCAGATAAAGAGATAGCAGGGACAATTTGCAAAGTCAATTCCTTCTCCAAAGGCACGAGTGACTTAGGGATAAAAAAAATAGGCTTTGAATCAGTTCTTTGATTGTTTACAAATTCCCAAAATTCATCATCAATGCTGAATTTTTCAGATGAAAAACTATCCAATGCACCAAAGAGTTCTTCAAATTCAGATTTCTCATAGTTAGAGTCATCTGTGTTTCCAGAATATACTACCATATCTAGACTTTGATCTTTAAACTCTGTTTGACTTGCATCATCTCCTTTTTCTTCATTTTCATAAGCATACTTGTTATCATCTATATCTTCCTTTTCTTGTTCTTCATCTTTCTTTTCATCATCCACTTTACTTCTTTGACTTTCAATTATTAGTTCTAGTTCAGAGATTCTTCTGTTTTGACTTTGAAGCTCTTTTTCAAGACTAGAAATGATTTTTGCATGTTCCTCAATGATATTTTCTTGTTCCTCCACTGCTGTAGTCTGAATAGCAAGAGTGTCCACATGACCACTGATTTCTTCTCTAGAATGGTTAGTGTAGCTTTTAGGTACTCAATCTCCTTGTCTTTTTCTTTTCTTTCAGCTGCATATTTCTCTTTTAGTTCTTTCAATTCACTTTCTTTCTCATCCAGTTCTAAAATTCTATCATTGATGATTTCCAACTCTTATGTTTAAGGTTCTTTCCATCCTTTCCACTTTAAGTAAGAACTCAGAGATTAGTTCATCCTTTTCATCAGGCCTGTTGATGTTAGATTCAGCATAGCTCTCTGAAGGAGCAGCCTCAGAAGGTGCTTTCATAGCAGGGATTTGATCATGATGATCCTCCTCATCAGAAGATGATTTGGATGATTTAGATGCACTTGTTGATCCTTCTATTTCAGCAGGGTGATCATGTGATGATGGTAAAAGGTTGGTAAGGTGACATAGGTGATTGATGTGGTGGTGATATTGGAGATTGATGATGAGGTGATATAGGTGTAGGTTGAGGGGTTGTTTGTGGTGTTGGTTGTGGTGATTGTTGTGGTTGTGGTTGTGGTGATGGTTGTGGTAATGTTTTTGGAGATGGTTGTGGTGAAGGTTGTGGTGAAGGTTGTGGTGATGGTTGTGGTAATGTTTGTGGAGATGGTTGTGGTGAAGGTTGTGGTGATGGTTGTGGTAATGTTTGTGGAGATGGTTGTGGTGAAGGTTGTGGTGATGTTTGTGGTAATGTTTGTGGAGATGATTGTGGTAATGGTTGTGGTAATGTTTGTGGAGATGATTGTGGTGATGGTTGTGGTGACGGTTGAGGTATTGGTTGTGGTGGTGGTTGAGCTATTGGTTGTGGAGGTGGTTGAGCTTGACCTGCTTGATTTAATTGTTGAATCATCCAAGGAAGAAGGGGTGAGTGGACACCACTGTAAAAGTTCCTTAGGTCCTTCTTCTTGATGTATTTATAGGATCTTGCATCATAATGAGGGATGTTAAGCACAGGTCCTTCATTAACAATGTCATGAAATGATTCATTGATTAGACATTGAATGAATCTGGGATACATCAGAAACTTGTATCTTAATCCTTCTTGAATGTTAGAAATTAGGCCATTGAACACATATGGAGACATATTAAACGGTCTATTGGTGCAGAGAGCACATATTGCAGAAGATGTGAGGACTGGAATGTCATTCCATCCTGTTTTTCTTTTTGACAGACAGTGTTGGAACATATGAAGTAGGAACCTCCAAGGCAGATCCACGAATCCTTTGACAATCTGTTTTGCTTCATAACCCCCTTCATAACTAATTTTAGTGAAAAATGTGGTTATTTCTTCATTATCTAATTCAAGAGGATCATTAGCATTATCACCGAATTGTAGACATCTTCTAACAGACTCTTTTGTGATCCTCAGAGTGAGCTCATTGTTGATTCTCCCAGTTAGTGTTCTCACACCATCATCTTCAATTACCTCAGCTGAGTCCCATAAGGACCTGATGGGATTCTCATAGATTGTCGGTCTCATAATCATGGCATATGCTACCCTTGTGGTAGATAAGAATCTTATCATATCTCTAAGTCCTTCGGCTTTAGGCACATCAGGGTTTAAATAACCACTGACGTTATGGAGCTTGCTCCATGTAAGATTTGCCATGTAATCTGCACAAGAGACATGTGTGTTAGTTATCTATTTTGACTTTAATTTGACAAGGAAGACTGCTTGTCATTTTTGTTGAATTGCTGTCATGGCAAATGGTGAATTTGTCATTTAGCAATCACAGTTTCAATGTTTGAACCATCAAAGAGATATTGTTTTATTGATTTGTTTCAAATGTGTAATATTAACATGATCTGTTCTTACAACGAACATGAATATCAAGATTTTCATGATGACAAGAATTTCTATTGGTTTTCATGCTCATTGAAGTCGAAAAGGTGTATTATGTTACATCAACGAAACATGTTTTTGTGTTCTTCCTTATCATTTGGTTCTTGACTGATTTAGGTTTATCATTTTGAAACTTAGGTTTTGATTAAACTTTTTATGAAAATTTCACCTTATTTCTGATCTGAATGTTGTTTCAGAATCGATAACAAAAGTCGATTGAGTAGATTCACACAAAAATCTTTGAATGTTTATGATGATGATGATGATTGAAGATGGTGTACTGTATGTTTGCGCTCGTCTCACTATAAAGTCTCTCAAATTTGAAAAGTATTAGATGACCCGTTTGAATTCCTTTAAATAGTCAAATAATACATTTTAAAAGATTTTACAAGTTTAAAAGCAGATACAGTCACCACTATAGCAAATGCTGAAGGTTAATTTGTTGACTTTTGGTCATCCGCATTTGTTGACTGTAGCAAATGCGGAAGACAAACTTTTTACACTAACACTCCGCATTTGGCTACTTTTGGTCATCCGCATTTGTTAACTGTAGCAAACGCGGAAGACAAACTTTTGACAGACTGTCCGCATTTCGCTACTGTTGTAAATGCAGTTTTGTTTGTTTTATTCTTTCCGCAGTTGTGTACTATAGCAAATGCGGAAGTTAAAACTTGAAACCTTTGGCTGTCCGCATTTGTGTTGTAGTAAATGCGGAAGAATAACTTGTGATTGTGTTCATCAGCATTCACTGTGACAAATGCGGAAGAGTTACTTGTTTTATATTATCTGTATTTGTACACATTAGCAAATGCAATAGAACAAAGTCAATCAGCATTTGTGCAACTGTATCAAATGCGGTTGACAACACTTGGTCAACATTGCACTATAGCAAATGCGATAAAGACCTGTTCATCCGCATTTGTTAACTGTAGCAAATACGGTAGAGTAAATTTCACATCTACTTCACACACTAATGCGGTAGAGTAAAATCATTATCCGTATTAGTTGCACTTGAAAAAATATTGTTCCCGCATTAGTTACATGCATGGGTTACCTTCATCCGTATTAACTAATGCACTTACCTGCATTAGCTTTTGAACTTAATCAAAAGTTAATGTCATTGAATTGATTATTCATTTTATGAAGAGGTGTCCTTGATTGATTTTTCTTATGAAGTTGGCTGTTGAAGTTGACAATTCTTGCTTGGATTGACTTGTATGTCACCATTGATACAAGTTTCCCAATTTTGACAGATCTTGGACTTATCATGCTTCTAAAAATTTACATAAGCTGAGATATAATGGTATGACTTATTACAATAACACCAACTAAAATTCTTTTTGTTTTGTTTTTCAAAATCAAGTTAATAAACAAAAATTTGGACTTACTCAAAAATTTTAAATTACTCCCCTTAAAGTTTATGTCCACATTTGGAGAGAAACTTTAAAGATTTAAAACTTTTTTAATATTATTTTGATTAATATTAATAATCAACAGAAAAATCTCTTTGTTGGGATCATATAGTCTTACATTACACTTGTGCATCCTTTGTGATTAAATAAACATGATCATGAACTTGAAGATTGAAGGTATGTTTGTCCTCTTAAACCCATACCTCGTTGATATTTTGATGTAAATGACTTTTATCATGTTTTGGTTGATTAATTATTCAATGTGTACCTCACACACATAAGCATGAAATGATCAACCCTCATACAATGCATGGTAGAACTTTTTCACAATTTTTCTTACCAGGTTACTTAAGTCATGAAATCTTATTTTCACTGATCCTCATTGGGATTCTTTTAATTTGACCCTTTTTCATGTTGATCCACATTGGGATTCTTTTCACTTCACTTTGGAAGGTGATCCATGATAGGATTCTTTTGTTCATTCACTTGGAATGTATTACTTTGTTGATTCATCCAATTTTGGATGTGTTCCATATTGGGAGTTTATTGGATCATAACATCTGCACTATGTGCAAGTTTCATCAGGTCTTTGCTCAGGAAAACAAAGATGAAACATGATGTGGTGAAAGAGATTCATAAAGTATCATTACCTGGTGTGTTTAGGCTACTACACACACATGCATTCACATAAGCCAATACATACCTGTACTTTGTGATGAGTGTTTCATAATTGAATATGTCTTTAATTCCTCACTCCATGTATCTTTTCTTCCAAGTTGAGCCTACCACCATATCTGGTAAGTCATTTCAGTCTTTTACATTTTAAAATTAAGCACAGTGAATGATATAACAACTGTAATTATATCATTTCCCATAGAATTCTTTTCTTCATCAAACTTGATTTCTTTTTGTGGTTTTCTTATGTTTTAATTTTTTTTTGATGTTTTTCATATTTTTTTACTCAAGGTTAATCGTGCCAATTGACTGAACTAGAAATTCAAACCTACTAGGTTCAAATGCCTTGGTAAACAAATCAGCTAATTGATTTTCAGTTGGTACTTCAATCAATTTGATTAAACCCTTTTCAGCACAGTCTCTCAAAAAATGATATCTAATCTCAATATGTTTTGTTTTTGAGTGCTGAACTGGATTATTAGTTATAAAGACAATAGTTTTGTTGTCAATAGAAATTGGTGTGTGCAAGAAGTTAAATCCATAATCAAGCATCTGGTTTTGAATCCATAGAACTTGAGAGCAACATGCTGATGCAGCAATATACTCAGCTTCTGCTGTGGACACAGACATATTTGTCTGCTTCTTGCATTGCCAGGATACTAGTCTGGGACCAAAAAATTAACAACCGCCAGAAGTGGATTTTCTATTGAAGTTGCATCCTCCATAATCACTGTTTGTGTAGGCATAGAGATTAAATTCTCCTTCCTTTGGATACCATAATCCAAGAGCTGGCTTACCCTTCAGATATCTGAATATCCTCTTGACTGTGTTCACATGTGATTCTTTTGGATCAGCTTGATATCTGGCACACACACAAACACCAAGCATAATGTCAGGCATACTGGCTGTTAGATACATAAGTGAACCTATCATTAATCGATAGTGAGTCTGATCCACTGATTTGCCTTTAGGGTCAGGTCCAATCTTCAATTTAGTATCCATAGGAGTTCTCATAGACTGACAGTCAGCAAAGTGGAATTTCTTCAACATGGTTTCTACATATTTTGATTGGTTGATGAAGATTCCATCTGCTGTTTGTTGGACTTGCACCCCTAGAAAGAAGGTGAGTTCCCCCATAGCACTCATTTAGAACTTTGAATGCATAAGTCTTCAAATTCTTTGCAGAGTTGCTTGTTTATCGAGCCAAATATAATGTCATCCACGTAGATTTGGACTAACAACATGTCTTTCCCTCTAATTCTTCTGGAGAGAGTCTGATCAATCTTTCCTCTTTCATACCCATGTTCAAGAAGAAAGGATGATAGAGTCTCATACCACTTTCTTGGTGCTTGATGAAGACCATATAGAGCTTTGTCAAGCTTGTAAACTCTGTGAGGGAAATCTGGACCTTTAAAGCCAGGTGGTTGACTCACATAGACTTCTTCAGCAATCTTTCCATATAGGAAGGCACACTTTACATCCATTTGATAAACAATAAATTTCATGGACGCAGAATATGCAAGAAAGATTCTGATTGCTTCTAGTCTGGCAACAGGAGCAAACACTTCATCGTAGTCGATTCCTTCTTCCTGAGTGTATCCCTGTGCCACTAGTCTTGCTTTATTTCTGATGACGATCCCTCTATCATCAGTCTTGTTCCTGTACAGCCATCTGGTACCGATAAGGTATTGTCCTTCGGGAAGATCTACCAGCTACAATACTTCTTGCTTCTTGAATTGGAGCAATTCTTCCTGCATTGCTTCAATCCAACTATTGTCTTGAAGTGCCTCTTTGATGTTTTTAGGTACTGTTTGACATAGAAAGCATGAGAACAAATAGATGTTTGCAATACTGGACTTGCTTCTTGTCACCCTCTCATTAAGATCACCAATAATGGTTTCAACTGGATGATTCTTGTGTATTCTTGTGGTTGGAATGATGTCACCAGCAATAGTTACATCAAGATTGGAGACATTCAGTTCATTATGGTCAGAGGCACATTCATCTTGTATTGTTGTTGAATTATGAAGATTGTCAACTTCTGTTTTCGTAACTGCTACATCTTCAGCAACACTGAGATTGCTTGCATCATTTGATGTACCTTGTGTTTCTACTGGATGAGAAGCCTATTTTTGATTTCTGATCTCATTTGACAAGTCATCTGAGTGAGATGGTACCAGGTTGGGACCTTCTTCAGAAGAAACACTAAGGTTTTGTGATAGTTGTCTGATGGGATCAGCTTGAAGAGGAACATCTTCATTCATATGTTCATCAAATGTAGGTGGAATCAATGGATAATTATCTCTTCTTTCTACAGTTGATGAAGTATCACCTGAATGTATATTTCCTGCATCAAAAAATGAAATTGGTCAAATGATTTTGTAAATGTGTCAATATCAAACAACCAGTCAGGACCATTTGTAGATTTGGGAAACGAATGTTCTTTGAATTGAACATTTTTTGATTCATCAATAATCTTCAATCTAGGATTAGACACTCTATAAGCCTTTGAGACAGAAGAATAACCTACAAACAATCCTTCATCAGACTTGGATGAAAATTTCCCAAATGATCACGGGTGTTTAATATTGAGACTGTACAACTAAATGATTCCAATAAATGGTTCTATGCATGAAAGATTAGGTTCCATAAGGTGTCATGTTACTTTCTTTAACAATCAGAGTTCGATTTTGCACAAAGCACGATGTGTTAATTGCTTCTGCCCAGAAGATGATTGGCAGTTTAGCATCGGCTAGCATCATTCTTGCTGCTTCAGTCAGTGTTCTATTTCGCCTTTCAGCTACCCCATTTTGTTGAGGAGTTGTAGCTGCACTGAATTGATGAGCAATGCCTTTGGTTGCACAAAAGGAACTAATATTTTCATTTTTGAACTCTGTACCATTATCACTTTTTTATTATTTGACTTAAGATCAAGTTGATTTTCAATTTTAGTGATAAATTCTTGAATGATTGGGATGCTTCATTTTTATGAAGTAGGAAGAACACCCATGTGAATCGAGAAAAGTCATCAATGATCACTAAACAATACTATTTGTTTCCCATACTCATTACATGAGTTGGTCCAAATAGATCCATGTGAAGTAACTTCAATGGAGTATTGTTAGTGTTCACAAGCTTGGTTTTGTGAGACGATTTGTGTTGTTTTCTTTGAGGCACGTCGAATATGATCAATAAAATTGAATTCTTTTTGAGGAAGACCAATGACATGGTTTCCTTTGACTAACTTGTTCATATTTTTAAAATTAGTGTGCCCCAAACGTCTATGCCAAAGCTATGACTCATCAAATGATGCTTTAGAGAAGAGACATGTTTCTTCCTTAGGTGATGCAGAACACTAGTTTAAGACATATGTATTATTCTTCCTCGGAGTCTTTAAGACAATCCATTCTTCAGGGATCTGAAATCCTGGTTTCAAAATGTAGCAGTGAATGTCTGTAAAGTGAGTGGAATTTTTTTACGCAGATCTGAGACAGGCTTAGCAGATTGAAATTCAGTTGTTCACAATAATTCACTCTGTCAAAGCTCAGCATCCTGTTTGTCACAGATCCTTCTCCTGTAATACTACCACCTTCTAAATCTCCACCGAATGCCATAGTAGTTCCTTGTATGTACTTGAAGTCATGAAGGAGGGAACGATCTCTAGTCATGTGTTGGGAGCATCTACTGTCTACGTACCATAGGCTATTAGACCTGTGTGGATGAACCTACAAGCAAAAAGAACTAATTAGAATGAGGAACCCAAGCCATGATGGTCTTGGGTTTCCCGTTCCTATTCATGATAGTCATCTCCTAGTATTTTCCTCTGAATTGTGATTTGGATGGAGGTGTCTGGGACATTTTGATGATGAATTGGTCGAGTCATCTCATCAACATCTACTGAGGATTTAGATGAATAATGAAATCGTTGGTCTTTATTTTTTTGTAAAAATTTAGCCTGAGTTTCATTATCAAAAGTTGGTTTTTGCTTAGGAAGGTCAAGTTTGTGTTTCATTGTGAGATGATTTATTTGACCCTTCCTTAATTACTTCAAGTTATTTCTGTCATTTGTTGATCTAGGTGTCCTAGATTGAGTATTATGAAGATGAGGTCTGACAGAGTGCATCACAGTAAATGTTTTTGAGATGGGCTTGTGTTGGGGAATTCTCAACCCTTTCTGATTAAAGTAACAATTAGATGTATTGTGATTGTTCATATCACAGATTGAACAATACTTGTTGAAATAGCAATTTTTGGTGGAGTGATTATTCATATCACAGATAGAACAATATTGATTGAAGAAACATTTATCTGTCTTGTGATTGAACATGTCACAAGTGTCACAATACATTTGTTTGTTTCATGAATAAGATTTTTCCTTGTGTGACTCAACTGATATTTTCTTTTGATGAGTCACTTTCTTTTCTTTAGGTGATGAATCAGAATTAGCCCTTTTTGTAGTTTGCTTCACAACACTACTTTTGTTCAATTGCCTAGGCTGTTTCTGTTTCTTCAACCTATTCTCACTTCTTTCTCAAATGGTCAACATGTTCTTTGTTACAGATATCAAACTAACTCCTGCCTTAACCTTGATGACTGAGGGTATGATGATGTTTTATGTGTTGAACTAGTTTTACAGTTGTTTCTTTTTCGGTGAAACCTTTTTTGATTTGCTTGATTTTGTGGAGATATAATCTCATATTAGAACGACTCTCAGTAGTGGGTTTCACTGTCTCACATATTTTTTTGCCTTGTAAAAACAAATGGTATGAATTTTATACAAGGTACAATTGCTTTTACAGGGCTTGATGGTTTCATGACACTCACTGTTCTTGTCTGAACACTCTTTGATTTGATTGGTGACCTAACTTGATTTTATCCTCATTGGTTTCAATATAAACATCAGGTTGTTTTGAGGATTTGTCACTTGTTTCACTACAGATTTAGGTTACATAGTTTTAGGTTCAATTGCTTCAAAGAGTAGACAGAGTCAGGCATGACAGTGTAGTTGTCATTGTATGGTGGATGACATGAATTATACAATCCTGACATGTCCTTTGGATCCTTTTGGGAATCCAGCATCTCTTGCAGCTTGACTGAAGACATTTGAAACTTTTCAAGTTTCACTTCAGTCATAGATGTTGAGCTTTAGCTTGAGCTAACTTTTCAGTAAGTAGCTCATTCAGCTTGTTGGACCAAAAGAACCAATGAGCCAAGATCAGAAAACCTCTAAGTCCCACATGGTATCACAACAACTGCTGAAAGACTCATCAGTAGTTTGACAAGTGCTGAAGACCCAACAGCTGAAGATCAAGTGCTGATGACTTCAACAGCTAAAGAACTAAAGTACTGAAGTACAACAGCTGAAGAACACAAGTGCTGAAGCTGAAAGACCAAAGTACTGAAGTACAACAGCTGAAGAGTTTACAAGTACTGAAGATCAAAACTGATGTACAAAGTCTGAAGACAAAGACTGAAGACATCAGCTAATGGTATCTACTGAAGTCATCAGCTGATGAAACACCTGAAGGTCAAAGTCTGAAGATCAAGTACTGAAGCCTCAGTAGTTTGTCACAACTGCTGAAGAGTACTTCTTCAGTAGTTGTGATATCAGTAGTTTTATATTTTTATGTTTCAGTAGTTTTTGTAAAACGACTGAAGAGCTTGTTTTTCAGTCATTGTAGTTTCAGTAGTTTTATATTTTGTACTTAACACTCTGGTATGTTCTCAGTAGTTGTGAACATTTCAGTAGTTTGTTAAGAGTTTGTTTTTTTTGTATTGATCTGCCAGTTGTCACTTTCCGTGATAACAACAGTGATTGTTGCACTCTATATAAGGAGTGACAACCTATTGTAACAGTATGAATGAATGGAATGTAATGAATGATTGATTGGAAATATTCTACATCTATAAACATTCCTTGTAATCAGAAACATATATTCTCTCCCTATAACCGTATGCGCTCTTAAGTGCGATTGCTTGCTACAATTTGTCTAATTCTTGTTCATATCCGCTGCTTTGAATCCTAATACGTCAAACGTGTGATCGTGATCCTGTCAAATGGTATCAGAGCAGGTTAATCATTGATCGATCTAATAATTGATCATTGAAACTGCTATTCAAGATCTAAGTTTGATTGAATTAGCTTTTGTCATTGCAAGAAACGGTTATAGAGATTGAATTTTCTGTATTTCTGATCATTCATCCTGAGATCTTCTCTTGGTTTTCATTGAGTTTGTTGTGGTCTGTTTAAAACTTTTAAAAGCTTGAACTAAATTGTTTTGAACTGAAAATGACTACTCCCTCCAATGATCCTCACAATACTGGTTCTCAACCAAGCCACCGATGCTGGTTAGGAATGAGTATAACATATGGCAAAGACGTATGCTCCATCACCTGTCTGTTAACAGCGCAGGGTGTTGGACATCAGTGGTACATGGACCACACAAGCCTATGGTGAATAACCCGGAAACCAATCAAATGGTTCCAAAGAGGAGGGAGCAATACTCAGATGAGGATAAGAAGTTGCTTGAAATTGATGCAAAAACCCATGGAATCTGGCCATGGCACTGCCAAATGAAATATATTCTGGGCTAATGCATCATGAAACTGCCCATGACCTCTGGAATGCCTTGAAAGAACAATTTGGAGGAACAGATGAGGTCTTGGCAAATAATAGAGAAATTCTTGCCCAACAATATGAGACATTCTCTCATAGAAAGGGTGAGACACTGACTCAACAATATGAGCGGTTCTCTTGTTTGATCTCTGAACTAAAAATGGTCAAACTTGAGTACACAAATATTCAGATGAATAACAGATTCTCAGATCACTGCCTGAGAGATGGGACACATATACTATTGTCCTACGCTCCAGTGCAAGTTTGGACAAAACTATCTCTCACCCAACTCCATGGGAAATGCTCACTTTTGAGAGAGAGATAGAACAGAAGAGAAAGCTGTCTTCATCTGGAAAGCTCACTGAAGACTTTGTACCAGGCAACACTGCCTTGGTGGGTCATGAGTCAGAATATGCTTCATCTGAATGCCAGTATGATGAGCATATTAATTTCTCTTCAAGCAATTCTGATTCTGCATTTGTGAGTGTTGATGGTCAATTTACTGGGTGTAATAATGACAATCTATGCTTCATTATGGATGATCTCAAGGGGATTGCCGATGATGACTTAGAAGAGATGGATATTTTGAGCCAAATGGCCTTGATAAATATCAGATCTCAGAAGTTCTATAAAAGAACTGGAAGAAAATTCCCAGGACTCTCTGGCAAAACCAAAGTTGGTTTGACAAGAGCAAATTGAGGTGTCACAAATGCCAAAGGCTTGGACACTTTGCAAGAGAGTGTAGATCAACTGGATCTAACTCCACTGCACCCTTTGTGACTTTTCCTGGCAATAGTCAAAAACACAGAGGGCAACATCCTGTCACCTCTAGTCATCATCCTCAACAACAATCTCCAGCATATTTTGTTCCTCAGGGTCAAATGCCATATCCTTACCCTTGTTATTACATGCCGCAGTCAAATCAAGTTCAAGTTCCTATGGCACCACAACCTCATGCACTACCAGAACCTCAGCCTTCCCAATCTCATCAACAAACTCAACCTCAACAACACAGCTTCTTCACCCCAGGAGTTGTTGACTGGAGCAGTTTACCAGATGACATGTCTGGTCATGATCAACTGTTCTCAGGTGCTGGTCAACATGGTGGTGACAGTCCTTTTGGGAATCTAGCTCTTATGGCTTTGGAGTCTGCTGATACTTCATGTTCTAATGCCTCTACCTCAGGTATCACAGGTATCCTCTAGGCAAAAGCCAAATTATGTTCTGAACCATGCATAGCAGCATTTGCCTCCATTAGAGAAGCAAATGTAGCTCTAATTAATAAGAACATTGAGCTAGAACAAACAATTTCCAAAAATAAAGCTGAGTTTGAGTCTGTGCTAAAGATAAAGATGATGAGATTTATAAACTGAATTGCCAAATAATTGATGATAAGGCTAGAGAAGAAGTACTTCTAGAGAAGTACAAAGATCTCAAAGAAAACCTTGCAGTTACCCAGGTAGAGTGTGATAGATGGGTACAATCATGCAAAGGTTTTGAAATGCTTCTTAGTAAGCAATCTGCTTCAAATGTGAAGTTTGGAATTGGTTACAATCACACTGCTCCACCTACAGATTTTACCCCAAGAGCAGAGGTAGAATCTGATGGTGAGAGTGATAACCAATCCATCACATCATGTGATCTACCTTCTGATACAGCACAATCAGAAGAAGTAGCAGTCAGCATCAAGCCCTCTTTGAACCTATCAGCTGATGTTGATGGTTCAAATGCTGACATTCACATGATTAATGATTGATCAACTCAGGAGTTAATTCTGAAGGTCCTAAAAGGACTAGAGAGCAGGATTCAACACCTGAAGTTCAAACTTCAACTGCTGTCAGTACTGAAGAGAAGAAAACTGGCAGTAGAAAGAGTTTGAAGACTACTAAAGAGGCTGTCAAGAAAGCAAACAATGCTTCCAAAGCATTGAAGAACAAGTCTTCTGTTGCTTCATCCTCTTTAGTTGATGATCAACCTAAGATGAAGAAGAAACCATGTGAAGTATGTGGTTTGTTCAATCATCTTACAGATGATTGTTGGTACAAAAGAGGTTCCAAACTCAAACTAAAAGAAGAAATTAATGAGAAAATGGTAAAAATGAAAACTGAGTTTGAGACCACATTTGTATCAGCAACATCAAATCCTGTAATCCTTAAGTCCTCAAAGAAATCCAAAAAGGAAGGGGTTAAACAGGTGACAGCTGAGGGTGCTCAGAAGAAGAAGGTGCAACATAGGAACTTATCAAACTCCACTAGCAATGTGTCTGATGAGCTGAAAGCTTTATCACAAAATCAGACACAGCTGGTTATGATGGTTCAACATCTGTTGGGTAGAGTTAACCAACTAGATGCTCCTATGTTGAAACCACAAAAAAGGAGGTCCAAGCCAAAGGACTCCTCTTCTACACCATCTTCTTCCTCTCAGGCTGTTGTTTCAAATAAACCTGTTAGTTTACCATCTATTGATGAGACCAGGCCCAAAACCAAAAAGGTTTGGGTCTCTAAAACTAACTGATTGTTTATTATTGCAGGGTTCTTCAACATGCCAAAGTAGCATCTGGTATGTAGACAGTGGGGGATCTATGCACATGACTGGGAACAGCTCTCTTCTTCATGACTACTCTCAAGGAAAGAAGGGATTTGTCTCTTTGGCAATGATGCTAGGGGTTACATCATCGGTAAGGGCTTTGTCTCCAATGGAGAAATCAAATTTGATGATGTTAATCATGTGGAAAATCTCAAGTACAATCTCTTGAGTGTCAGTCAAATGTGTGATAAAGGCCATGTTGCCCTTTTCACCAGTCAAAACTGTAGGATTCTGTCATCCAAAGTTTTGCACTTGATTGACAAGGTGTTGGATGATCACACTCTCCTGACAGCCAACAGGACAGGAAGAGTGTATGCCTTAGATCTTTCTAAGAAGATAGATCTCAAAGGCAATCCTGCCTATTTTCCAAAGCCTCTTCTCAAGAATCTAAACTGTGGCACAGGAGGCTGGGTCATGTTAATCTCAAAAACATGAATCAGCTTACCCACATAGTTTAGTCAGAGGCTTACCAATAAAGGAGTTCCACTGTGATGAAACTGCACTGCATGTTTAAGAGGAAAACAGCACAAAGTCTCATTCCCTCCTATTGAAATGTCTAAGTCCACTGCCTGCTTGCAATTACTGCATATGGATCTATTTGGTCCTGTGAGAGTAATGAGCATGGCAAAGAAGAAATACTGTCTGGTAATTGTGGATGATTACTCCAGATTTGTATGGACTTTCTTTCTACATTCAAAGGATGAGGCTGCTCAGAAGATTATTCACTTTGTGCTGTATATTGAGAAACAGTATTCCCTTCCAGTCAAGTGTATTAGGAGTGACAATGGAACTGAGTTCAGAAATCATACACTTGATGACTTCTATCTTTCAAAGGGAATCAAAAGGCAGTTCAGCATTCCAAGGACTCCAGAACAAAATGGAGTAGTGGAGAGAAAGAACAGGACCCTCATTGAAGCTGCAAGGTCCATGCTGGCTGACTCAGGTTTGCCACTAACCTTTTGGGCTGAAGCTGTCAACACAGCTTGCTATGTGCAAAATAGAGTTTTAGTAAATCAGAGGTTGATGAAGACTCCATATGAAGTCTCCATCATTTGGCTCCTCTGATTTCATTTTTCAAAGCATTTGGGTGTCCCTGTTTTATTCTCAACACAAAGGATCAACTCCATAAATTTGATCCTAAGGTGGATGCAGGGTACTTTGTTGGGTATTCATCTACTTGCAAAGCATACAGAGTCTTCAACTGCAGAACAAAGATGGTTGAAGAAACTCTACATGTTAATTCAATGAATCTCCAAAGGACAAGATTCCACAAAGCCTGTGGAGTATTGATTGGACATACTGCAATATGTTCCTATCAAACTCCTGCTGTTGCTCCTGTCAACAGAGTCACCACCTGGTGGTACTGCTGATGATGATGATGATTGCAGTACTCACCTCTTCAGGTTTAGTGATCAGCTGCCTGACTCAGCTAGACCTGATGTTCCTGTAGCTCCAGTAGCACCATCCACAACAAATGCTGATGAGATCTCTTCGAATTCAACTTCCTTTGAATTACCATCCACTGATTGGTTCAAGGAAATGATTCACCATCACCATCTGTTGCTACTGAGCCTGCTACAAACACTTGCACAGATCTCATTGTGTATCAAGATCTGAAGAATCACCCTATGTCTCAAATCATTGGTGATATCACTGCTGGAGTATCAACAAGAAGTCAATTGTCAAATTTCTGCTTCTATGCTCTCTTCATCAGTCAGCAAGAGCCAAAGAATTATCACATTGCTTTAAAGGACAATGGATGGGTTGATGCCATGCAGCTTGAGCTTCTTCAGTTCAAGAAACAGCAAGTGTGGGAACTGGTTCCTCTACCTCCAGGTAAGTGTGCAATAGGCACTAAATGGGTGTTTAGGAACAAAACTGATGAAAATGGGCTTATTGTTAAGAACAAGGCCAGACTGGTTGTTCAGGGGTTTGCACAAGAAGAAGGTATTGATTATGATGAAACCTTTGCCCCTGTAGCCAGACTGGAAGCAATTCGATTGTTTTAGCTTATGCTGCTTATCAAAACCTTAAAGTTTTTCAAATGGATGTCAAAAGTGCATTTTTGTATGGAAAAATTAAAGAAGAGGTTTATGTATGTCAACCTCCAGGCTTTGAGGACAATAAACATCCTAATTGGGTGTATAAGCTTGATAAGGCTCTTTATGGGTTAAAACAAGCTCCCAGAGCCTGGTATGAGACATTATCAAACTTTCTTCTGGAAAACAATTTCACTAGAGGCTCCATAGATAAGACTTTATCATTAAGAAAGCTGGGCAGCATAATCTACTTGTTCAAATTTATGTAGATGATATCATTTTTGCATCCTCTGATCCAAAGTTGTGTGATGCCTTTACAAAGTTGATGCAACAGAAGTTTGAAATGAGTGCCATGGGAGAATTACAGTTCTTTCTGGGGTTGCAAATCAAACAAAAGGCTGATGGAATTTTATTCATCAGTCCAAATATACAAAAGATCTTTTGCAAAAGTTTGATTTACAAAACTGTAAGTCCTGTTCTACCCCCATGTGCAGCACCACAACAATGGATACAGATCAGAAAGGTAAAGTGGTTGATGAAACACTTTACAGATGTATGATTGGGTCCTTGATGTATTTAACAGCTTCTAGACCAGATATTATGTTTGCTACATGGTTTGTGCTAGATTTCAGGCTGCACCTAAAGAGTCTCATTTGATTGCAGTCAAGAGGATCTTTAGATATCTGCAAGGCACTCCATCTCTAGGTTTATGGTATTCTACTGGACATTCTGGTAAATTAGTTGCTTTTTCTGACAGTGACTATGCGGGTGTAAGTTGACCAGGAAATCAACTTCTGGTGGATGTCAATTCCTAGGCAACTGCTTGATTTCTTGGCAGAGCAAGAAACAGACCTCAGTTGCTACATCAACTGCTGAAGCAGAGTACATTGCTACTGCAAGTTGTACATTCAGGTACTCTGGCTTCAAAACCAACTTCTGGATTATGGCATTACAGAGACTAAGACTCCATTGCTAATGGATAGTGCTTCAGCTCTTTGCATTGTCAAAAATCCAGTCCAGCACTCTAGGACCAAACATATAGAGATCAGACATCATTTTATAAGGGATGTTTTGAAAAAGGTCTGATTGATCCTAAGTTTGTGCCTAGTGATGATGAGCTTGCAGACATTTTACTAAGCCTTTGGATAGTTCAACTTTCCAAAACCTGGTGTTAAGGCTTGGTATGCTGCAGCTAGAATAAAGTGACAACTACTGATGATCTTAGTAATAAGTACTGATGATCATTAGTACCTATGTCACATATAAGTACTGATGAGCTCTTTACCCTCAGTAGTTTTATAACTACTGAAGGCTAAATGTCTCACAAGTACTGAAGTACTTCATCTGTTCTAAACTACTGATGCAGTTACAAACGCTTACAATCAGTAAAAACAGATAAGTACTGATGTCCTATGAAACAACTGAAATCAGCCAAAAAGACTGGTGAATGTGTTGAGGACAGTATGAAACAGCTGAAAAGCTAGAATTGACGAAAACAGCTGAAGAGAACTTTCTCTTCAGTCGTTTGTACAACTGCTGTTTCATTCTAAACAACTGAAGCAAAACCACGTCTTCAGTAGTTTATAACTACTGATGACTAATACCAAGTCTTCAGTTGTTTACAACAGCTGATGACAAAACCACTGTCTTCAGTAGTTTCATAACTACTGATGACAAACACCAAGTCCTCAGTTATTTCAATCATCTGAAGTCAAAACCACGGTCTTCAGTATTTTCTAAACTACTGATGCCTAAACCACGACTTCAGCTGTTTCAACGTCTGAAAGGATAATACCATGTCAACGGTCGGTTAAAACTACTGATGACTAACACCACATCCTTCAATCGTTTCTTACCCGTACCCTATAAATACCCCTAACCTAAGCTCTCAATGCTTCTTCTTCAAACTAACGTTCCTCTCCAAATTTTCCTTCTTCCATGGCGTCCATGCAAATTAAACCGCGACACAAGTGTTGCCTACCTCACTAAATCGCCATCTGGACTAAGTTCGATACTGCTATCGATCTTATGGTTCAGTCCCAATACAACACGCATTTCTTCTGAATCCTACTACATGCTGAATCCTTGAACCAATTTTGGATGAGATGTTACTGTTACCACTGGGGAGAACAACACACATCCCCCAGTCGGTCGTAACACAACAAGAGTAGTCATCACTCCTGCAACATCCGCCAAATTCTTCAACTGAATGATGCTAGTTCTCCTGCTGGATATCGAAGGGCACCATAGATTTATCCTTTGCTCAACATGGATATCAAGGCGATCTCAGTGCTCCACTATCATCATGAAGAAAAAACATTTAATGACGCTGAGCGCCTGATTTTTCACATGGTGAATGTATGTTTGGCCCCTAAGACGTCGTCTTGGGATCAAATGTCGACCAAAATGGCAGCAGGTAATGTATTCTATTCTGAGCAACAACCACTAAATTTTCAGAAATAATATTTTTAGAGCTCAAGGATATGGCTCAAAAAACTAACTGCCAACCGTGGATACTACTATCCACGGTTCATAATGGCCATCATTACAAACCAGCTTAATGCTGAGGGATTGTTGGCTTGGGAGTCCCTGCTACGGCTGTTCTGCCGGAAGTATACTCCCGGCACAACTCTGACCGGACACTCAAAATGGCTGCCAAGCTGCGAAAACCCACGCAGCTGGAACCACAGCCACCACCTCCAAATCCAAAGTCCCCACCAAACCCACAAAAAGAAACCCAAAACGGCTACTCAGGGAATGAGTCCCCTGAGGTTACCCCTGCAACACAAACGCGGGATATATCCACTAGTCCAAACCCCTAGTGGATACAATGACTCTTCCAGCCAGAGAGCCGCTCAGGCTTCCTCCCAACAGGAGCCTGCAGCAACCACAAAAGGGGTACCTACATATCTGGGATCTTCCTCACTTGAGGGGATTGCCATTGAAGAGCACCAACCTCCCCAGGTGCACACTGCTTCTATCCCTTCACCCCAAACAACCGCCCCTCACAGCCCAACTTTAATAGTT
Organism: Flaveria trinervia; assembly: GCA_025506515.1. Taxonomy (NCBI): domain Eukaryota; kingdom Viridiplantae; phylum Streptophyta; class Magnoliopsida; order Asterales; family Asteraceae; genus Flaveria; species Flaveria trinervia. The sequence goes on from CM046444.1 coordinate 16,172,804, forward strand.
GCACAAGTGCGACTCAACTGCACTCCTCACCCCTCCCCAGAAACCACTTACTACTGGGAATACCTCTACAATGAGGGGGAGGAACACAGTGCACTGAGAACCCACAGCACAGGGGTTTACACTTCTATCTCCTGGTGTAGACAAGGAGCTTAGAATATCTAGTGAGGCTGCCACCTCCTCTGACTCAGCACATGATCAGAGTGGGGCTGGTAATGTTGCTAAGACCTCACTAGAGGCAACAGCTGATGATGGACACTGTCCTGAGGCTGGAAGTCCCCAGTACCAAGCACAAGGGGCACATGCATCAACTGGTCTACACCAGTGCATGTAATCCTGCTCTAAGCAGGAGGTCAGATGATCCAGCTCGGCTGATGATGACCTGGGCTTTTTTTATGATGTTCTTGCCCAGAACACAATCCTTGAAGAGAAAGTCAGTAGGCTGCAAAACCTACTTGACCAATTCTCACAAGGAGGAAAGACCATCTGCCTCCACCCACCACAGATGGCACCTTCACTTGAAGGTTCCCCAAACACGAGCCACTCCACAACTCAACCACCTGCCTCTGCTTCAGGCCCTACTTCTCAGGAACAGAACCTTCCTGAGCAAATAGGTGCTGCACTTCAAAATTCCCTCCCTCTCATACACACCATAATCACTGATATTGTGACCAAAGCCATTGATGAGAGGCTTTCCTCAACTTACAGCCCTGGTGTGTGATGTGCCTGTCCAAAAGACTCTTTCTGCGGTACAAACCCTCTCTCATGCAATGCAACCAAAAAGGGGGAGAGTACTGCAGTGAAAGAGAAGAAGAGGAAAAGAAAGAGGGAGAAGAAGGAAGGCGGAGGAGAAAAGAAAAGCAACCTCTGCTCACTTACAAGCGAAAGAGAAGAGCTGATGATCACACTGCTGAAGACAAATCCTTGGAGGAGCTGGTAAAGAAGCTGACACTACACACAGCCGATCCATGGATAAAATAATTGAACAACTTTTCAGGCAGGGGTTTGACACAGCCACACTGGATAGCGAGATCAGAAGGTTGGAAGTGCAAGAGATACAAACCCGTTGGGCAGGGTATGATGCTCTGAGAAAGAGAGATGGAAATAATGATCCGCTTCATTGCAAAATATTAGGAAGATCATTAGTGGAGATCGCGCATGGACCAGGGACAGCATTCTGGCTATAGCCACCAGAATCTGTCTGTCTGAGCAATTCAACAAAGGGATATTGTGGAAGCCCTTGATGAGGCCGGGGCTGGTAAAAGGTTAGAGATGGCTAAACTCACAAAGGCGAAGCTAACTACAAAGATGCTGGATCAACCTTCCCTTCCACCCACTCAAACAGATCCCCCCTCAAATCTCCCAACCAATCTCTAAGCCAAAATCCAAACATCCTCATTCTTCAAAACCAATCCTTCACCAACACCAACTTCACCAACACAACCATCATCCAGTGTACCCAGAAGGAGGAGACGGGTGCTGAGGATGGAAGAAGAAGAAGAAGAGGAGGATGAAGATGATAGTCTGCCACTCTCTGCTGTTCTGAAGCTACCAAAACCCCAAAGTCAACCCATGATCACATCTGACTCTCAAAGGGAAATGGTCAGAGTCAAGAAGATAGAAGAAGAAGAACAGCAGAAACAGCACGATGAGCAACTGTTGAAGATGGTTGACAAGGAATTCCCTCAGTCATCATCTATTCAAGCCATGAAAGGGCATGCTCAAAGGCTGTACACTCTCAGGCACACCTTTCAATATCAGAAGGAGAGAGTGAGAGTATGGCCAGACCCCAGGGTGAGTTCTAGAATCCATAAAAGAACTATCCCACACAGATATAACGGCCAGGTACGAAAAAACAATAGAGTCTACCATCATGTTGGCCGTTGTAGTCTCACCCTGGGAAATCATTGATGAATTCAAGAAAGCTCACCAAGCAAAGAAGACCCCTCAAGCTTTACTAGAAAACAAGATGATCAAGAAGGGGTTGCTATAAAGAAGCTTGAAGACATCCAGAAGAATGAGCTCCAGTTACTCCTTGAAGGCAACCATCCAGATGAATTTGTATATAGGGAGGTAACTACGGTGGAGCTGAAAAATGGCAGGACCATGAAGTACTTATCAGAGTACTATGGTCCAGAGTTCTTCTTGAAGGAGGAGAGGAGTAGAAGAACTCTCTCAGGAGGAACAAGTGTTCTCCTTGAGGCTATGTTCGTGAGTCATACAGGCTCATTATGGGGAAGTAATCTCATGAATGGGATAACAACTCTGTGTCCAGTTCCCCAAAACAGAGTTCCCATTCATACTCTGCCAAACAAATATTTGAGATTTCTTCCAGGTCGGAGCTTACATGGGTCCTCTTCTCTACTGATCAAGAAGGAAAAAGACCAACATTTTGCCATCAATAAGTGGGATAATAAATAAGTTAGAGGTTTTGGCTGCATTGGTTCAGGGGGGTTTGTTGGACCAAAAGAACCAATGAGCCAAGATCAGAAAACTCTAAGTCCCACATGGTATCACAACAATGCTGAAAGACTATCAGCAGTTTGACAAGTGCTGAAGACCAACAGCTGAAGATCAAGTGCGAAGACTTAACAGCTGAAGAACTAAAGTACTGAAGTACAACAGCTGAAGAACACAAGTGCTGAAGCTGAAAGACAAAGTACTGAAGTACAACAGCTGAAGAGTTTACAAGTACTGAAGATCACAACTGATGTACAAAGTCTGAAGACAAAGACTGAAGACATCAGCTGATGTATCTACTGAAGTCATCAGCTGATGAAACACCTGAAGGTCAAAGTTGAAGATCAAGTACTGAAGCCTCAGTAGTTTGTCACAACTGCTGAAGAGTACTTCTTCAGTAGTTGGATATCAGTAGTTTTATATTTATGTTCAGTAGTTTGTAAAACGACTGAAGAGCTTGTTCTTCAGTCGTTGTAGTTTCAGTAGTTTTATATTTTGTACTTAGCACTCTGATATGTTCTCAGTAGTTGTGAACATTTCAGTAGTTTGTTAAGAGTTTGTTATTTTGTATTTGATCTGCCAGTTGTCACTTTCCGTGATAACAGCAGTGATTGTTGCACTCTATATAAGGAGTGACAACCTATTGTAACAGGTATGAATGAATGGAATGTATGAATGATTTGATTGGAAATATTCTACATCTAAAACATTCCTTGTAATCAAAACATATATTCTCTCCCTATAACCGTATGCGCTCTTAAGTGTCGATTGCTTGCTACAATTTGTCTAATTCTTGTTCATATTCCGCTGCTTTGAATCCTAATACGTCAAACGTGTGATCGCTGATCCTGTCAAAAGATGCCGGCTTCATCTGTCAATTTAAGAATATTACTTGTTTCCTCAACTGTGAGCCCAGTTCACAGTTGAGGATGTGTTGAACATATCTAGGAAAAATATAGTATTCTAAGGAGTCTAAGTTTGCAAGTAATTAGTGTAAACAAATGTGAATACCTGAACTTGACCCCCTGAATCATTCCATGAACTATAAAGGAGAGATCCTCAGGAATCTGGTCCCATCCACCATGCTTGTTTGATAATCTGTGGATAACAACATGGAGCAGGTATTTCCACTGGGATGAGACCTTCCTTTCTGAAGGTCTTTACAGAGAAATCTCCTTCATAGCCCATGTGTCGAAGGAATGATTAACCGCTTCCTTTGGGAAGAACACTCATCTCTTCATCATCCAGCTGAAGATGTCGGTTGCTGATGGCCGGGAGTGATGAAGATTGTTCTCCCCTACACTATGGCAGACAATGCCTTCTCCCCATCCATAATGACCTCTTGGCAGGTCTTCCAGAATTCAAGCAAGTGATCCTAATATAGAGGAGGATCAATGGTTAGGGAGGTGAAGTAGTGAGACAAAGACAAGAAACGGCAAAACCTCTGAGAAATGAGGATCTTTGTCAGAGCATAACAGAGCAACCTGATTGTGTTGTCTGTGTAGCTGCATGGCAAAGTTAGGATCATTTCTGGTGAGCAAGGTCAGCCATGTGAGGTAGCTCAGAGACGAAGAGGAAAAATGGGAAAGAATTTCAGAGAGAAAGCTTGGGTTTTAGGTTGGAAGAAAAGCAGATGATAGAAGAGGGGGAAACCGTTGGGTTTATATGAGAGAGAAGGATTTCAGATAAAGTTTAATGAAAGAGGATAAACTTTGAAATCCGTATGTCGGTCCAACCTCTGAAAAAGTAGTTTACCTTTTTGCTCAAAAAGTAGTTTTCTTGGAATTCGAAAAGCTTCCGAAAGTAATTTGTCTTCGGAAGTTTTGATTGAAAAAGCTTCGAAGCTAAAATGGCTTCGGAAGAATTTTCCTGAGAGTCTTGAAGATTTATGCTTCGGAAGAAAATAAACTCTTGGATGCTTTGTATAAGAATGAACAAAGCTTCCGAAGGTTAATTTTGCTTCGGAAGGAAAAAGTCCTTAAAAATAATTAAGTGTCTAAGTTAAGAATTTTAAGCTTCGGAATATAAATTTTGACTTCTTCCGAAGGTAAAATCTCTTAGACAGTCATTATTTTGAAGACATATTTTTCTTCCGAAGGTAAAACGTTATCTTCCGAAGTATCAGAAAATTTTCAAGAATCTAAGAAAGTCTTCAAAAAGAGTTTTACATTCAAAGAAAACATGAGCTTATGAAAGTGATGAACTAGACAACTTAGGACACACATATTTTTTAAGAAGAAATAATTAGAATTAGTTTTAAGAAAAAATCTCTGTTCATCAAAAGCTTTTGTGAACAGATCAGCATATTGTTCATCTTGGTGAACTTTGACTAGTTTAATTAATCCATTTTCATAGTTATCTTTATTAAATGATGCCTGATGTTGATGTGTTTGGTCCTTGAGTGCTGCATAGGGTTCTCAGTGATAGACATAGCACTATTGTTGTCTATGTGGATGGAGGAGTCTCTTTGAAGTTATTAAATTCCTAGTCTAGCATCTGATTTTGAATCCAAAGCACTTGAGCACAGCAGCTTGCAGCAGCAATGTATTCAGCCTCAGTAGTTGATGCAGACCAACATGATTGTTTCTTGCATTGCCATGAGACAACCCTTCCACCAAGGAATTGACATCCCCAGATGTAGATTTGCAGTCATGTTGCAACCACCATAATCACTGTCTGTATAGGCATACAGATTGAAATTAGGATTCTTCGGATACCATAGACCAAGTGTTGAAGCACCTTTGAGGTATCTTAAAATCCTTTTCATAGTGATTAAGTGAGACATCTTAGGGTTTGCTTGATATCTTGCACAAATACATGTAGCAAACATGATATCAGGCCTGCTAGCTGTAAGATACATAAGAGACCCAATCATAGCCCTGTATAAGTGCTCATCTACACACTCCCCCTCAAGATTTGGACCAAGGGAGTGGTTTCTGGCTATGGTTGTCTTAGCAATCTTACAATCAGTCATGTTGAATCTCTTGAGTATATCTTGAACATACTTTGACTGACTTATGAAGATGCCATCTTCAACCTGCTTCACTTGAATTCCCAGAAAGAAGTTGAGTTCTCCCATTGAACTCATTTCAAATCTGTCTTTCATCAGCTTTTCAAAGTCTTTGCAGAGCTTTGAATTGGTTGAACCAAAGATGATGTCATCCATATATACTTGAACTAGCAAAATGTCTTTTCCTTGTCCTTTGATGAAGAGAGTTCCATCTATAGTACCTCTCCTGTATCCATGTTTATAGAGATACTCAGACAGTGTCTCATACCACTTCCTGGGTGCCTGATGCAGCCCATAAAGAGCTTTGTCAAGCTTGCAGATATAATCAGGATGATCAGGATCTACAAAACCAGGTGGTTGTTTGACATAAACCTCCTCATCAATCACTTCATATAAGAAAGCACACTTTACATCAAGTGATAGACTTTGAAATTCTTGGATGCAGCAAATGCCAGGAATATCCTAACAGCTTCTAGTCTTGCTACAGGAGCAAAGACATCAGTGTAATCAATCCCTTCTTCTTGTGTGTATCCTTGAACAACTAGTCTTGCCTTGTTCTTGATGATGATTCCTCTATCATCCTTCTATTCCTAAAAACCATTTGGTTCCATTGGTAGTCTTCCCATGAGGAAGAGGACAAAGGTTCCAAACTTTCTGCCTTTTGAATTGAAGCAGCTCTTGTTGCATAGCCAACCCAACTTCCATCCTTTAGAGCCTCCTCAACTTTCTTTGGCTCTAACTGGGATAGAAAACAAGAGTGAAGACAAACATTTGCTTCATGGGTTTGCCCTCTTTATTTACCTCGAAGATAACATCTCCAATGATGTTTGTGGTAGGATGAGACTTGTGGATCCTTAGCTGAGGGATCACAGCAAGTTGCTGAGATAGATCCAAATTTGAGAAATTTAGATTGGTCTTAAAGATTGATCCTCCACATTATCACACTTATCAAGATTAACTTGATCCAATGAGTTGTGACATCATTGATGTTGTCATCTATGGTATGGTTATTAGAATCAAGAAATTCTTGATCACTATCACCATCACCATTGTTTCTTCTGCAATTGAGGTGTCTTTATCTGGTTGAGAAGCCTCTGAGCTGGAATTTGAAGGCATGCCAGATGTATCAGCTGGATTTGTCATTGTTGTGCTGATAGAAACCTCATTTGCTGAAGTAGTTTCAACTGGAGCTGAAGGTGTGTGAGTTAAAGGTCTTCCTAGCTCAAATCTTGGATCAGGATCACCTGTATTTAAATTTTTTGCAGATCCTGAAACATGCTCACAAGATTTATTAAAACAGTTGGTAACTAAATCAAGATCAAATAGCCAATCCGGACCAGAACCAGCCACACTGGGTGTGTGCTCATTGAAAGTCACATTGGCTGACTCCTCAATAATTTTAGTTCTGAGATTGTATACTCTATAAGCTTTAGCTTGGGAAGAGTATCCAATGAAGTGTCCATCGTCTGATTCTCAGCAAACTTGGCAACTTGATCTTTGGTATTCAAGATGGTGCAGGGACATCCAAATGACCTGAGAAAACCAATGAAAGGTTTCCTCTTGTGCCAAAGTTCATAAGGAGTCTTACCATGTGTCTTAACTACTAAAACTCTGTTTTGCACATAGCAAGCAGTATTAACTGCCTCTGCCAGAAGGTGATAGGCAGTTTAGAGTCAGACAACATAGTTCTTGCAGCTTCAATAAGTGTCCTGATTCTCCTCTCAGCAACTCGTTTTGCTGAGGAGTCCTGGGAGCACTGTATTGTCTTGTAATACCCTTTTCATCACAAAATGTATCAAGGATTTGGTTCTTGAATTCAGTTCCTTGATCACATCTTATGGTTTTGACCTTGTGATCACATTGATTCTCAATCTTTAAGATGAAATTCTTTAGAATCTCAGGAGTCTCATCTTTAGTTCTAAGGAAGAAGACCCAAGTGAATCTTGTAAAATCATCTATGATCACTATACAGTATAAGGTCCTTCCTAAAATCATTACACGGTGGGGCCAAAGAGATCCATATGTAACAAGTGTAGGGGTGTAGTGATGGAGTTCATTTCCTTAGGCTTATGGGATGCCTTATGTTGCTTCCCTTTCAGGCATGCAACACAATGATCATCACTTGTAAACTCTTTCTTGGCATTCCAGTTACCAGATCATGCTTAATCAATTTATTCATGTTTTTAAAGTTTACATGGCATATTCTTTTATGCCATAGGAAAGACTCATCACTATTGGCTTTAGATAGAAAGCATGAAACTTCTCTAGAGGGAGATGTTTCTTGCAAAACCATCTTGTACATGTTCCCTTTCCTAGGGGCTCTGAGCAGGATGTGCTCATGAGGAATGACCACACCAGGCTTCAGAACAATGCACTCATGCTCAGTAAAGAGCATGTTATGTCTTTGATCACAAAATTGGGATACACTCGGAAGATTGTACCAAGCTCCTTAACAAAGTTTACCTTTTCAATGCTGAGCTTACCATTTGTGACTTTGCCCCTTTCAGAAATGTAACCACCTTCATCTCCTCCAAAAGCAACTAGTCCTCCATCAATTCTCTCAAAATTATGGAGTAGAGACCTATTGCCTGTCATGTGCCTGGAACAGCCACTGTCAATTATCCAGACGTTTCCGTTTGTCTTGAGCTGTTCCTGCACAAAGAAAATGATTAGTTACATTTGGAAACCCAAGCCGTACTTGTCTTGGGCTCAGTAAGTGTAATAGAAGGTAATGCAACAGTAATAGATCCTATGGTTGTACTGTGAGGATCTTCAGCTATTGTTGATGGAGAAATTCAGTCATTTGGTCCTTTTTAGACTTCCACACCACCTTTGGACTCTTGGACTTGACCTTCAAAACCTTTGAAGCTTTTGGAACTTCACAGGTTTTGATGACTGAACCTTCGGAAGATTCTGCAGTCACTGCAGCAGACTTCAGTGCTTCGGAAGAACTCCTTTCTTCCGAGACCAATTTACTTCCGAAGGTAATTTTCCATTTACCTTCTTCTTTGATTTGGAGCTTCCGAAGGAAACAGACTTTCCTTCCGAAGCTTGAGACTTCTTGAGATTCTTTGAAGTCTTTGTATTGGTCATGTGGATGGTACTTCTAGGATTGTATGGGCAATCCTTAGCAATGTGAGAAGTATTTTCACACATGACATAACATTTTCTTCTTCAAAAGAGTCTCCTTTTGAGAGCAAGACTGGCTTTGGTCACATCCCTTCTCCACCTTCATCTTGGTAGATGCTGAGACAGTTCTTTTGGGCTGTGAATGTTCTTGGAGTTTGATGGTCCAGGCTGTGCAATTGGTACACAGCAGCTCAGTCTTCTTCTTTGCTCTGAGATGATTTGAACATGAACCAGGACTCTTAGATAAGGAGTCTTGGTTGATGTCTTCAGTCCTTACTACTTTGAAACCTGCAAAGATAAAAACTTATTTCTGCTTAGCATCAAAAGTAGCCTTGATTTCTTGAGCCTTCTTTGCTTTCCTTTTGCTCTTCCTGATCAAGTTCTTTCTTTTGGACTTGGTCATCACAGATGATTTCTTCTCCTCAGAAGGATAGTGGCCCTTGGAAGAATCCTCTTCTTCACTCTTCTCAGAGGAATTCTTCACTATCACTTCTTCATCATCCTCACTTATAGGATCTATGAGAGGAAGCTCATCTTCACAAGTTCCACACCTAGGATATCTTACAGACAAGATTGTGTGTGGAGGAGCTATCTCATTTGATCCTAGTCCCTGTCTATTTTGATAGCACACTTTGTTGTGCAGGGATGAGGATATCATGTTTTGAAGGTCTCTTCTTCAAGAACACTTTTCTCTGCCTTGGCTTTGCTGATCACAAGCTCAGCCTGGCACTCAGTCAATTTAGTTATGAGATCTTGGATCTGAGTTCTAAAATCTGTATGTTCATGTTTTAGTACTCAATGGTTTTCTCCAAATCTTCTATTTTTAACTTGTAATCATTTTCAGACTTTCTAAAATCAGATTTTAATATGTTTAATGACTCAAGATCGGATCTCATCTCTAAGTTGTAGGACCTGTATCTATTCACTTTAGCAATGCATTCAGGAGTACAGAGATGTTCCAATACCTTGGCTTCATCATGGTCAGCCATCAGTGCTTGGTTTGGAGAAGCATCTTCCACCTGAAAACTCCAGTCAAAGCCTCCTTCTTCAACAGCAACAGCAGCATGTTGCTTAGGCTTCTCAGACTGAGGAGCTTTGTCAATGTAGTTTGGTCTGGGTGGTGTTTGGCCCCCATTTGCTTTAGGTGACTTACACTCCCTAGCAAAGTGACCCATAAGGTTACAGTTGTAACACTTAACTTTGCTTTTATCCAGCCCAAACTTTCCACTGGTAGCATTGCTTGGAAATCTTCTTCCTGATCTCTTGTAGAACTTCTTGGCTCTGTGAGTGAGGAGAGCCATCTGCTGAACTATCTCCATGTATTCCAGGTCATCTGGATGAATACAGTCCAGGTCTTCAAGAGTGAAGAGATAATTCCCACAGCTTTCATCAGTAGACACAAAGGCTTGAGAAGAACTTGTCTCTTGGAATGGACTTCCTTGAGTAAAGTTTTCCCTTAGTGTCTCCGGGAAGGTGATGAAAGGACCCTTTTGTGAGTTGTCAGGGTAGCATATGAGATGATGTGGGGTTCTATGCTGTCCCTTTCAACCACATGAAGGGCTGAACCCATTTGATTGTTGGAGTTGCCAGATGAACCTTGTATGTTCATCTCCATCTGGTATCCACTAAGAATCCCATATAACTCTGTCAGAGTAAGAGTTTTAAGGTTCTCAGTCCTCTTGATCACCATACAATAGTGTGTCCATTCCTAGGAAGTGAGGACATGAACTTCCTTACAATGTCTCTGTTCTTAAGAGGAACTCCTCCATCCACTAGGGTATCCACAATCTCAACATACCTGAAGTATTGTTGGGTCATGGTTTCACCTGCTTTAAAGGTGAAATTTTCAAACTGCTGCTTCAGAAGATCTTTCTTGTTCTCCTTGGCTTCAGAGGAGCCTTCATACATCAGCTTCAGTGCATCCCACAGCTGTTTAGCTGTTTTGCACTTCTTAAAACCTCTGTATACAGAGTTTGGGAGAGTAGTCTGAAGAGCAGTCATGGCCTTCCTGTCAATCTCTACTCTTTTTCTATCTTCATCTAGTAGTTGGCCATATCTTTAGGAATCATACCAGCACCAGTAGCAGAGGGGGTGCTGGGTATGAAAGGTCCATTTTCAACAGATTCCCACATTCTTGAGTCAAGAGACCTGATGAAGCCTTCCATCCTCATGCACCAGGTGTCAAAATCATCAAGAGTGATCAGTGGGGATTTGTTCATGGTTCCAGTCTCCATATCAGTCTTTGAGATGGAAGCCATTTGAAGAGTTTAGTTTTTGTGTGTGTGAGGGATCTTAAGATGGTTAGATCTTATATCAAGAGCCTGAAAGCTCTGATACCAATTGCAGGATTGTTTAAGGGTTTGAACACAATTACAACACAACAACACAATGAGGAGATTATCTAAACTCTAATCAAACAGTAAACAAGTTAACTAAAAGTGATACAAAGAACACAAGTAAAGCAAGAGACAGAACAGGAGAATATGTTTTCAAGGATGCAGTATATTGCTTTCTCAAGTTCTTTTACAAGTGTTACAAAGTATGTTAAAGATACAAGAAACTTGAAATACCTATACTACAACCTACAGCCGGCTATACTATGAAAACCAGCTGGATATAATTGACTAGACACTAACAAAATCAATTGTAGAATCAAAAGGCATATCTGCCTTTTGACCTTGTGACTATGACATGCCATAGCTCACATCCTTATCCATTACAAAAAGGATAAAGTACATAAAGTGGAAAGTTTCGGACTCAAGACCTCAATGTACAGTTACCAAAAGCATGGACCTTTTCACCAACTCTTGTAAGTTGGTGACTTATCAGAGATGCAGCGGAAAAGGTGCTTTATGGAACAGTACATCAGATAAAGCATGTGTACTAAAAGTCTTCGGAAGAAATCTGTCTTCATAGGGTGAAGCTTCGGAAGACTTTGTCTCTTGAAGCTTCGGAAGACTTCATGTTTGGCTTCGAAGATATTGATCTTGACTTCGGAAGATTTTACACTTAGAATGTTTCTAATGTATTGTCTAAAACTTCCGAAGCATTCTTCACTTCAGTACTTAGTGCATGTTGCTGAGACACTTTGGATGTTTGGGTTGCATCAGACTTAAGGAATCCTTACAAAGTCATCACCTTGATTGAGGTTGTTTTTATTCATATTTTGTTAGGTGGTGGTTGATTCAGGTTATAGTTGTGGTTATTATTTGGAGGTGGAGGTGGATTTGGGTTTTGATTTTGGTTATTAGGAGGAGGATTTGGATTTTGTGGTAGTTGGTTATTTGGATTTTCCATTTGAGTTGAATCAGACGAACTATCAGCTGCTTGATCAATAGCTTGTGAAATTGATGTAGTTGGTAGCCCTGATCGATACAAAACATGATTATACCTTTCTGATTTCTCCATCTCTGGCTCGAACACTAATGGTGATTTCCTGCCCGAATAACAAGTATGCATGCAACGTGTCAGCTGCACACTGAAAAATACCAAGCGCCACAAGGAAATAAAGTAATAAAGCAAAACAAGTAAACAAAACTAAAAACAAATCAAATAACAAAACACCAAGTGCACCGATTCCCCGGCAACGGCGCCAAAATTTGATCGATGTCGAAGTACCATACAAATTAGATGTTAAATTGTATTTCTATTCACTTAAACTAGTTACGGTAAGTAGGGTTGTCGAACCTCGTGGAATTGTTGGTCGGTGTATTGTAAATTGATTTATAAGAAACAATTAACTAAATTATCAAATTACTAAACTATTGCCTCTTGGCTGTAAAAATTGGATTTTGGAATGATTAAGAAAGTAAATAAGAAAACAAATTGCATATGATTAAACTTGATTAAGAAGACAATTATAAGAAAGAGTAATCCACTTCGGGGTTAAAGTTTGGTTTTCAGTAATCATTTAGTTCAACTTGGTGGAAAATATTTAATGGGGATTCTATACGTGTAATGATTAAGTGATAATGATAATCAAGACTTAACAGGTCTTAATACACAATACCAAATCAGTTAGTAACCAAATCTCTACAACCATACGATTCACGCAATATCATATGACAATCAAATAAAGGTTAACCAAAACAATTGTTTAAATAATCAAAACACAAGTTAAACTATAAAAGAACTTAAAGGGTTCTAAATTTTAATCCCAACATAAGTTTAACACAAACGAGAACCTAATCACACAAAAACCGTTACCCGAAGTAGATCACGAGAAGTTCAGCCGCTCATTGTTCTTGAATGATATTCAAAATCGTTGTTGAATTGCATCCCGGATGATTGAATAGTGTTAGAACGATGTAGAATGGTGAATCACAGGTCTAGAAACACCCAAAATTCATCTCAAATCGTCCTAGGTCGAATGGGGGGCAAGTGGTGGGTGAAACCTAACAAAAACGCGGTTTTATAGGTGTTTCACGGAGGCCCTAGCGTAGGCTACGCCAGCAAGCGTAGCCTATGCTGGGGGTATTCTGCTGTTTTTTTTCTGATGCTGGCGTAGCCTACGGTGGCTGTAGGCTACGGTGGAAACTTTTCTGCTGCATTTTGAATCTTCATTTTTTGACCCCTTCAACGCCTTGTAGCACCATGAAAGCTTCAAACTTGGTTATTTTACCTACAAAATCACTTCAAACTCCTAGTTAACCTATTCAACATAATCAAATGCATAATTACGAGTAATCAAACTTAATATTTAACATTTAAACCCTTAAATAGCATTCTACACACTCACATAAGTGGTAAAGGCTGATTTCATTTTTTCCCTAAGTTTAGAAAATTACAGGATCCAAAGGTATGCAAAAACAAATGAAAAATGTCCTGGCAATGGATGGAGCGTTAACATTCTAAAATGACTAAGATATTGACCGCTTTGCCTCTGATGGCTTGACCACTCACGAACTCACGGTTTTGTAAGGTTTTCACATGATGAGTTGATGGCTAAGGCAAAATGTGTCATGGTAGAGATGATATCAGAGCTAGGGGCAAGACCGATGTTTAATCTAAAAATTTCACTAGCTATATATACTTTTTAAGTAACTAGCTTATGACCCATAACTACCTATAATTAACTTTAACTACCTTAATAATAAAAATATGGATAAAACTGTACCGATAGTAAGAAATATAAGCTAGTCTAGACTATATGTGTAATATAACAATTTCGCCAGCTATATATATTCTTCTTTCATGCAAATTGTGTCAGATTAATGTTATTTAAAAACTTATGTATGTGTTGTAACTCAGTTAAGAAAGGAGAACCAAGTTAAAGAAATACTAAAAGCAGTAAAACTGAAAGAAACAGAAGAAGTATCAAATGAAGCTGTCACAATCCACTCAGGAGAGCTATTAGCTTCTATTCCACTATCCAGGCCCAAGATGGCCACTGACCTGCTGAATCTGCTGGCCCTTTGTTTTTCCTTCCACCACTGGTAATTAAGTTAATATTTTAATCATGCACACTAATAATAATATGTAGGTGATCGACATGTTATGCAATAATATGTTGTTTACCTAGTTTAATACTATGTTTAACATAGGTGATAGCTTTGTATGTGACTGGAGCCATAGATGCAATATTAACACCTGCCCATCAACTAGAAATCAAATGCTACATCTACAATCATCAGGTACTTGCAACATTTTTGCTTAGTTTCAAGTTTATGTTATGATTTTATACATCCATATGGCTTTGTTTTGATTTTATGATGGCAGAATGAAGATGGAGGGTGGGGATTACATGTTGAGGGTCACAGCACATTGTTTGGATCAGTACTTAGTTATGTTACCTTGAGGTTGCTTGGGGAAGAAGCGGATAGTGGTGCAGAGGACATGCTCGGTTAAAGGTCGTAAATGGATCATTAGTAAAACCCTAATAATAATATAGTCTAATAAGTTTTGGCTCAAAGTAAGTTTTTACCACCCATGCTTCTATTGAAGAATGTACTAGAGTCTTTCGTATTTCTTAGATAGTTTTTTGAATCGCTATTTCAAACGTGTAGAATATCTATTTGAATAGACCAACGGGTTTTCGATATATAAGGGTTGAATCGTAATAATGATTAGGATGAAACATAGCAACTCTTCATGATAGAGTTTTACAGTTGGCGTTACAAGTGCTGACAATATCAATTACATACTTGGAAATCTCGGAAGAAACCCATCATTAGTAAATGTGTAACGATTGATTGCACAACTTACCAGTACTGAATCACACGTTACGTTGCTGATAAAATCAGTTGTTGTTGTTGATGGACCCCACAAGGGGCTCTACCCTTTAGACACATTGGGGCGGTCCTTATGTCCTAAGTGTAATATGATAAAAGAGTGATTGAATATTATTGAAAGAATATGGTACATTATATAGAGTTTACAATTAGACCTTAAAATCTAAACGGGCCCGTGGGTTCAACCCTAATAATAATCATTACTCAACCCTAATACTCCCACGCAGTTAGAGCGGTAGAGAATCGAACTCTCAGACTGGCAACAATAAAAAATAAACATAAAGAACAAGAAGAATAGTCTCAATCTCGGTCACAATCTTCAGCCAAAATTCCATAATCTTGCAATCTTTATCCCAAAACCTTATTGCAATCCAAAATATTAAATGATCATGTAATCCTGCAACGGCATCCAATGCGGCAGCGACATAGGGCGGCGAGCAACGGACCGTAGTCCTGAAGGCGGGGCGGCGACGGACCGTAGTCCAGCAAGCGGGGAATAAAGAGGGTGGCGTGGCAGTGACAACATGATCATATGTGGTATCCTAGTTGAAAAGGTGAAATAAAAGATGACACGCAACGACCGTGGTCGTATGGTGGTGTATCATACCAAAGGCCAGTGACCATGGCCAAGCGGCGTTCTTCGGTGGCAACGGACCGTGGTCCAACAATAACAAACGAAAGAAAAGAAACATAAAAGATGGGATATGGGCAGATGAGTTTTGTGGGGAAGAAAGATTTAGGTTAAATGGCTTGGATCTAAAATCGAGACGAAACTCTATTTAGAACGTAAATAATAAGATAACAAAAGCAAAGAGAATGGACAGGGCGGCGGTGGTGGCACACCGCCCTGTCTAGAGTTTTAACACGATGCCGACGGCTAGGATTTATATATATGTAGTGACACGACGGATATGGTAGAGAGCGTAGGGTGGCTCTGATCCCATGTAAGATGGTAAAAGAGTGATTGAATATTATTGATAGAATAGGGTATACAGAGTTTACAATTAAACCCTAAAAATCTAAACGGATCCGTGGGCTCAACCCTATAATAATCGTTACTAAAACCTAATAATAATATAGTCTAATACCAAGAGCTTTGCCTCTTAGAACAGAAGAGGTTCCTTAGTATCTAAAATCATAATATATTGAACAAGTGTATACTTTACACCTCTTAACACGTATCCATGTTCGTTTTAGGTACTTAATTGATCTTAAGTAATATCAAATATAAAAACATTTACATTATGTATCTTTATTGCAAAATGTTAGAAGCAGATATGTATTCAATATCTCTTGGTAGGTACTTGGAACATACGAGTGGTCAGGTTGTAATCCTATGCCACCTGAATTTTGGCTCCTTCCAAATGTTTTACCAATTCATCCAGGTTCGCAAACTTTTGTTTCTAGTGACTTAATTCTAGAGTTGTTTTTCTGGTGAGTATATTAAAAATCTAACAAATGACGTCGTTAATGTGAAAACATAGGCAAAATGTTGTGCTATTGTCGCTTAGTTTATATGCCGATGTCATACTTATATGGCAAAAGATTTGTGGGAAGAATAACAGGACTGGTTCAAGCACTAAGGCAAGAGTTTTATACAGACCTGTATCAGGATATAAATTGGTATAAAGCACGAAATACTTGTGCCAAGGTTCGTTAATCTATCTTGAAAATGCTTAAATTTCTCATTTCCAGCTCACGAAAAAAATGCAAAATGCTATATTATGCGCTAATATATTTCAGGAAGATCTCTACTATCCGCATCCTCTTGTTCAGGATATGGTATGGTATGTTCTTCATAATGTCATTGAACCTATTTTAATGTCTTGGCCCTTTCAACACTAAGAGAAAAGGCCTTAAAAGTGGCAATCGAACATGTTCACTATGAAGATCAGAGTAGTAGATATCTTTGCATTGGATGTGTGGAGAAGGTATTTTATATATATATATATATATATATTATATATATATATTATATATATATATATATCTGTGTGTGTGTGTGTGTGTTCCAAATAAAAACCATAATTAAGTTGTCCTAATTTAACATCTAAAAATAATTTGACAAGGTTTTATGCTTGATTGCAACATGGGTGGAAGACCCAATGGGTATGCTTATAAACGTCATCTTGGGCGAATACCTGACTATTTTTGGGTTGCTGAAGATGGACTGAAAATGCAGGTTTTTATCACTAGTTTGGTCATTGGTTCATGTGACTTATTTTTTTTGAATATACGTGATTTATTTTCAGAGTTTTGGCTATCAAATGTGGGATGTAGCCTTTTCTATTCAGGCTATTATGTCAAGTAGTCTAGCAGAAGAATACGGACCAACTCTTAAAAAAGCACATGACTTTGTAAAATCCTCACAGGTAACCAACATGAAAAAGAAAAAAAACATATATGGAAGGCTTACAAAACTGTATATACATATTAAATCTTTTCAGGTTTGCAATAATCCCTTGGAGATTTCAGAAAAATGTACAGATACATTTCTAAAGGCGGGTGGACATTTTCAATTCAAGACCATGGCTGGCAAGTCTCTGATTGTACAGCCGAAGGCTTGAAGGTTCTTGTCTAGATAGTTGCATTAAGTGCTAAAATATTTTATAATGGTATGAGACTATATTTCCTTTACATGATATTTCTTCTATAGGTTTCACTTTTTTATTCCCAAATGAGCCAAGAACTTGTTGGTGCAAAACTTGAAACTGAGCATCTCTATGACGTTGTCAATGCTATTCTTTCTTTACAAGTATGTCATGAAGATTGTTATGTAATAATGGCATTGTTAAATATAATTCTATTAGTACTCTAGAAAGATTAACATGTTGTCTTTATGTGTCTTTTTACTATTTGTAATAGTATAGGGACTAGTTTTATAATTTGTTAGTTCCTTGTGTTTCATAGCTTAGACTTGTAGCAGTTCACTGAATCTGTGATTGATAGACAATTCAATTAAAAGTTTGTGGATTTCAGATGTGTTTCATCATCAGAAACATGTTTTAAACCATAATCAGCAGTTAAATTCATCAAATTCGAGATAATTTGTTGAATTTGTGTTCGAAAAGTTCACTATTTTTCAAACTGAAAATTACAAAATTGATTGATTTGTTGTGATATTGAAAGAATTGATGTTAGAAGAATGATTATCAGTATACAACATGTCTAATTGAAAAGTTCAATCCAATTCATCAACTTTTGAAGAAATTTAGAAGATTTGAGTTAGTTATATTCATATGAACATGATGAATGTGGTGCATTAGAGTTGAGGTTTGCTGAAAAAATATCTAAGTGTTAGGCATTTGACTACTGTTTAGTCGCATTAACACTGTTTGTGTGTATGGACTCAGACGCTGGGAACTGTTTAGTCGCATCACCCTCGATACTTAGAATTTTTTTTAAGAAAATTTCAA
The DNA here is from genome assembly GCA_025506515.1 of Flaveria trinervia. NCBI lineage: Eukaryota > Viridiplantae > Streptophyta > Magnoliopsida > Asterales > Asteraceae > Flaveria > Flaveria trinervia. Next base: position 16,191,046 of record CM046444.1, read on the forward strand.
AAACTTTTTCATTTCTTTTCTTAATTCAAAATCTAAGAAAAACAACAAAAATATAAGAATGGTGAAATTAGAAGATTCTGAAAATAGAGTTTCAAAACTTAAAAATAGAGCTGATTTCAAAAATTGGTCTCTTAGGTTAAAACATCATTTAAATTCCATTGACACTGATATTTGGAAATCTATAGAGAAAGGACCATACATTCCTATAATCACTAATGGGCCTAACAGAGAGGGTTTGTTTATACTAAAGATTCTCAAGAACCCTATCCTGAAGATGGTCTTCAAGGAGATGATTTGAGAAGAGTAAAGAATGATATCAAAGCACATTCCTTGATGTGTAAAGGACTACCTCTGGAAGTTCTTAAAGACCATTCGTGAAGGAGGCAAGGAGATTCAAAATCTCAAGAAACAAAAGTTGAAAAGGCAATTAGAATTGTTTCAACATTTGTCTGGAGAAATCATAAATTAGATGATGAATAGATTTGTTCAACTTACAACTGAGATGTCAACAGCTGGTATTAGCCTGATCTTGAAGATCTAAATCTTAAACTACTCAATGCTTTACCCTCATCATGGAAACAAAGAGTAACGTTATTAAAACATATTGATAAGTTCCTTATGGATCTAGATCTACTTATTGCCAAGATAGAGTAGGTAGAGATTGATGAAAGCTCAAGGAATAATGATAGAGTAGCATCAATGTCTCAGTATCAGTTTGTTGCTTCTCCTGCAAACACTATTGAAAATGCATTCATGGCAAAAAAAAGTGAGAAAATTACAAAAGAAGAGGGAGATTTATTTATTAGAGCAGGATTTTTCACTAATTCATCGTTTACTAGTGCTCCTGCTTATACAACACAGTCCCATTCTCAATCTCCTCCTAAATCTCAGTCTCAAACATCTAATGTTCAAACAGAGACTTCTTCATCTAACTCTGCTAAATATATCAAAGTTAAAGATGTGGTAAACATCCTATTAGAGGATGAAGAGTCTAAAACTACATTCACTGCATTTATGGCTAGTTTTCAAGCATATCAAGGTAGCCATTTAACTCAATTAGACCTTGATTTGCAGGATTTGTTTGAAATGAATCCTAAAGATGTTGAAGAGATGGACTTAAACTGGCAAATGGTGATGATTGCTTACAGGACACAAAAACACTCATATGTCAATAGGAAGTACAAGCCAAGCGCTAACAAGACTGTTGGGTTTGATAAGTCAAAATCAAGGTGTTTTAACTGTAACAGTTATGGACATTTCTCCAGAGAATGCAAAGCTCCAAGGAATAATGGAGGAAATGCTCAATCAAGTTCTAGCAATCAAAGGTTTCAACTAGCTCAGAAGACTTTTCAAAAGCCTTATCAAAGTCTTCCTATGCTCGAGCTTAAAGATGAAACAAAATCATCCAATGAAACCAAGAAAGCGTTAGTAGTGAGCATTAAAGATGGTTATGATTGGAGTGCATATGCTGAACAGTTTACTAATGATTTAACATCAAGTTTATCTCTTGTTGCAGAAATCCAGGGAGAAGATTGGTCATAAAATAATGATCCAAAGGTGAAAGGTGAGAATGAAGAAGATGACTATGATTGGAGTGACAAATCTGATCCTAAGGAGGATACAATGAAGTAGCTTAATGGCACAGTCTGATCAACCTAAGGTTGACACTTCATCTTCAAAATCTAAAACCTTATCTCTAAAATTCCCTGAAATCCCATCTGAAGTGAGAGAAAAACTCTGTACAAAATCATGCTATGAACATGTTGAATACTATAGAAACTACTCATATAAAATCTGTGAGAAACTAAAACAAGAAGAGTCAATGCATAACAAACTAAAATCTTATCATAAAACAGTAGATCAAAAGATTATTTATCTTCAAACTTCATCGAACAAAACACTAAAAGAATTAGAAATTGTTTCTAAACAATTGGAAGGGATGACCAAACAACTTGAACAGGAGAAGATAGCACATGCTGCTACTCAAATGGATCTTGCTAAAGTAAAAAGTTCAAAAATGATTGTAGAAAAACTGGTAAGTGAGAGAAAAGATAAACAGAAAGCAGGGTTAGGTTTCACTCATGAACCTATGCTTGAATCTATTACAAACACTTTACCAGATAACTTTAATACACATGATTATTCTCCTGAGAATAAAGCTAAATTGAAAGCTTTTCAGGTCAAAAACAAGAATTCAGAAGAAGAAAAGGAAAATGTAAAAGTTTTTGTTGAAAATGATCAAGAAAAGATTAAAAATGGTCATCCAAACAAGATAAATCTTATGAACCTAAATAAACAAAACAAACACTTCTGATCAAATTCATTTTGTATTAGAAGAAGTAAAAGTTCAAAGCAAAGATAAAGATAAACAACAAGTAGGAACATCAAAAGATTCAAACACTATTAATCTAAAACAAGTTCAATCTAAAAAAGAATCTTCTTCTGACGATGTTCAATCTGGAAGTAAACCAAGTTCTTCTAAGTCAAAGAATCAAAGAAGAAGAAAGAAATCATCGAAAACAAAATCTGAACAAAACAAAAGTTCAGAAAAGTTGATCAAAGCAACAAATCAGGAAATAAAACTTAAACCGATAAAATTTGTGTCAGCCGGTTTGTTAAATATGAATTCTCTTCAAAACAACAAGGTAAATACTATGAACAAATCTCACTCTGATCTGAAATCAAGTTCAGATTCTAAGACTTCCGCTGTAGCAAAAAGATTTATTCCTAAGGAATTCAAGAAGGAAGTTCATGTTAAACAAATGCAAAATAATTTGGCACAAAATCAAAATGTGAAAAATGAAAAACAACAGTTTAACTATTTGACACCAGAATATAAAAATGAATCAAATATAGTGTCAATGTCAAAAGTTATCAAACAGTGGTTTATAACTCCACAAAAGTACTGTGAAATATGTGATATGAAAAATCACAATACTGCTGAGTGCTATTTCAACAAGTACTGTCACATATGTGACATGAGAAATCATTTCACAGCAGATTGTTATTTTAACAAATATTGTACTTATTGTGATGAGAAGACTCATAAAACTGCAAATTGTTATTTTAGAAAGAGATCACATACTGGAGGATTTGCAAATTCAAACATGAGCTAAGGTTATGTTAATCCACAATATACGAGAAATCAATTGATGGATTTCAAAAATTAACTAATCAACCTTCTTTAGGTTTGAGATTTTTTTAAATGAACAATTATGTGAGATTTAAACAAAATGTGCAAGAACAATTCATACCAAGATCTGTAAGAATGACTAATAAAAAGGTTAGTCATCAATACGAGTCAAAAATTGATCAATCAAATGGTATGAATGTTCTCAAAAATAACTCAAACAATTTTGAAAACAAGATTGGTAAATTCATCAAGAATAAACCTGATTTGAATAATTTTCATTACAAACAATTTACCATTGTAGATAAATTGGAAACCCAAGACCATCTCGGCTTGGTTTAATTTTCTTGTTGTGCAGGTACGCCCAAGAAAACCACTAATACATGGTATGTGGATAGTGGGTGTAGCTGGCATATGACATGCAATCCTACCTTATTACAAGATTTTAAGTTAAAGGATGGAACACACGTCACCTTTGGTGGTGATGCATGAGGAAAAATAACAAGAGAAGGAACAGTATCAAATGGGATAATAAGCTTTAACAATGTCAACTTTTGTTCACAGTTGAACTTTAATCTTTTAATAAATTAATCTTTTAAATTTCTTGGTCCCCGATTAGTCTCGTGGCGATGTAAGAAACAAACAAATGTCTCTGTTTTAACTGCAAAAGCTAAGTACATTGTTGCATCAGCAGGATGTTCTCAAATCCTCTGGTTGCAAAATCAACTACTGGATTATGGGTTCAATTTTCTTAAAACACCTATTTACATTGATAACACTACTGCTATGTTCATTACAACTAATCATGTTCAACAATAAAAAACAAAACATATCAAAATTCGATATCATTTTCTCAAAGATAACTCTGAAAAAGGGTTAATCATATTGATTCAAATTGCAACGAAAAAAAAGTTGGCGGATCTATTTACTAAAGCCTTCCTACCAGGACGGTTTGAGTATTTAGTGGAGTCAATTGGTCTTATTAATAATATGTGAACTCTCTAAATCAAAAGATCATCATAAGTGATCCTCTCAATGTTAATTGTGTGTTTGTATTTTGTGTTTGTGTGTTTTTTTTCTTAGAAAAACCAAATACAAAAGTATAATTCAAAACTCCAAAACTACAGTCTTTTTTAATTGTTAGTTTATTTTTAGAAAAGAATTTGTTTATGCAATATGTGAGAAATGATAGTACATTAGTGAGATCAGTTGCATATTTCACTCGTTAATAAAGTCTAACATGATTAGATATGATGTGTAGACAATATCATGCTACTATACTAAAAACGTAAATTCTTGTGATTACACTAAATCTTAATGCTTGTGTGTATTCATCTGAGTACTTTTGAGATGTATTGGCTTATCAGATTGATTGCTGTTAAGTTACACCACTAACACCTGATGGTGATGTGATTAATCATGAGATATGTTACAAGCATCATATCACTTCTTTGTTATGAGTCATCATAGACCTGAAGTGCTGAGATATCCTTTGTTGTAAGTCATTACAGACCTGGATTTTCTCTTTGATGTAAAAGATGCCAATGTGCACAATCTATTCAAACGGATAGTTAGAGCTGATCAAATGGTTATCCATGATCATTCTCTATTTATTTAAGTAACATGAGCTCTGGTTATACATATGTTTCAGGTAATAAATTGAGTATGTGTTCTTTCTTGCATATCTTGATGATAGTGAGCTCTCTAAGTCTCTGTATGAATTACATCATATCATATCTAAATATACACTAATCAATCCATGAATTGAAAAAGTAAGTGAGTTGATATTTTGTCAAAAACACTTATTTTCTGTCCTTAGATCTTGTGTCTCCTTTGATGTGATATCACTGACCTAGGACACACTTGATCAGGGTTTATTCATTGTCTATGACTATTAACCTTTTTCTTATTTTAATGTGCCGATCTTCATTGATATGATCTCACTGTATACATTAGTTTTTTTGTTTATACTAGATTTTGATTCTGCTTTCATTTTGATTTTATGCATGTTTTCTGTGTGTGAAGAAAATGTAACAATAAGATGTGTGATCTTATTATGTTATCTTAGAAAACTTATAAGTTGTTCAAACTTAAAAGTTTGGGGGAGTAATAAATGGAAGAGTTTTTCTCCGAAAATCAAAATCAAAGTTAAAATCTTGAATTGAAAGGATGATGCTATATGTTCAAAGTGTATGTGAGTTTGATAATGTAACTTTTGAAAATGATAATATGAACCTATATAAATTGGAAGTGGAAATGCTTCTTTCAAAAGTTGAAAAATAGATATTTGATTATGTTTTGAGACTAAAATGAAGAGAAAGATAAATTTTAAAAAGTTAACAACAAGTGAAGAATTAAAATTGTTAAAAATTAAAATTGAGTGTGCAAAATGTAAAAAGTTCAAATTTGAGGGACTAAAAGGTAAATTTTGGGAAATTCAAAAATATGCTTAAAATGTTTAAATATTAGTATGAAATATTACTAATATGTTTAAACAGTGTGCATGTGAAGAATTTTGAAAAACACAAGTGTAAGACTCATGAAAGTCAACTCATGCGTCTAATTAGTGTTCATACATCTAAATAGGAGCATGGTGAACTTTCAGGAAATTATACAAGTGTTTGGCTGTCTTTCATATTCCCATGCGCCTAAACAGTGATAATGAGTCTAATTTTAACCAAGTGTTAGACGTTTCAAGAACTTCATGCGGTTGAATAGTGCAAAAGAACCTAAAGAGTGCTTATGCGTCTGTACAGTGCTCATGCGACGAAAGAGTGCTCATACATCACATTATTTTGTGAATTTTAGGGTTTCATACGCACAAACAGTGCTCATGCATCTAAAATTTGACTTAATATATATTGAACACTTACACTTGTTTCTCATTCACACTCAAATTCTCCGAAAACAAAACTCTCTGAACTATCAACTCTCGTTCTTCATCAAACTCTTAGATTCTCATTGATTGTATCGAATCTTGTTGATTGTTAGATATTATTTGTGTTCATAAACGTAAGTTTGTGATTCAGATCAGTAGATTTTTGTTAAAACATGATGATTGGCATAGTCATTTGACTGTTATTCGGACGTTCAAACACTATACTATTGAACATTAAAAATTTAACTAATCAAATCTTAATTATATCCAAAATTGATTCTGGATTGTTGATATGTATCAAATTTTGAGCATTTTGATATATTATTCATCGACTGAAATTGTGAATATTGTTGATAATAGATTGAATAGTCGGGTTCTTTGAAGGAAGACGAAGAAGATGATCAGACAATTCAATTTTGAAGAAAAAATATATATATAAAAATATAAAAATATTTTTAAATAAAAAGTAGATAAATCAAAATTCAAAAAATTGATTAATAAAAATGATAGATACAAAATGAATAAATTTTAAGATTTCACAAATTAAATTCATAAGTCAAAAGTCAAAATCATAAGTCAAATTGAATTCGATATTACAAAATTGCAAATTCATATGTAGAAATGAAAGTCATTAATCAAAATTTTAATGTTCTAATATTCTTTTTCTCTATATTTTGCAAATGGCAGCTTTGAAGTTTGAGCCTAAACATAATGTTGCTGCATTTTTAGATGAGGAAAACAGAGAAGCTGTTGGTTATGAAGAGATGATAAGATTTCTGCTCAGATCAAAATATGTCTATGCAATGTGAGCAAGACCTATGATTAATACAAGATTGATCAAAAGATTCTGGAGAACAGCAGAAATAGAAAGAGATGATAAAGGGAATAAAGTATTAAGAGCTTTTATTACATATGATAGAATGCTTGAAGTTTCTAGACAAGCAATTAAAACAACTCTTAAGCTTGGTGAAAATGATCCAGAAGACTTAGCTGAGTATACTTTCAATGAATGTAGAGATGTATTTTTCCTAAGAAACAATTCTTCAGAGCAAGAGTATAAAACACTGGAAATTGTTGTGTTATATATGTCAACATTGCATGTCCAAAAGAAGTGCTAGTTGGGATTCATTCCCAGTGGACATTGCATCTCCTATCATTGCTCTAGCCACAAACAGAAGGTTTAACATGGCAAAGTGGATAATGAATGGATTCATATTCAATCTTGAAAGAGGAAAGAGAAACAAATACTTGATGTATCCAAGATTTCTCCAACTGCTCATTAATGAAGAGAATCCAGATTTATATGTTGAAGGAGTTGAAGGAGATAAGTTACAATTAGAGCACATGTCTGTAGCTATGTATAAGAGACTTGCTATGTTTACTCGTGCTCAAATCATTTCATTATTTGATTATATACGGAATGTAGCTATGGATGAAGTAGACATCAATCAACAACACTATTATTTATCTGAAGATGAACCAATAGATCCAAATGATCTTATTGAGGATGTTGTAGATGGTATGATTGATGATGATGATGAAGAAAGTGATGATGAAGCTACTGAAAGCTCATCAGATGATGATGATGATGATGATAATGATGATGATGGTAATGATGGAGCAACTGAAGCATATCAAGAAGCTATTGATGAAAGGAGTGATGATGATAATGTCAATGAAACTCAAAACTTAGCTGAAGAAACTATTAATGCTGATATTTATGATGATTCTGTACATGAAGTTCAAGGAGATGAACCAGCTATTGTTGTACATGAAGAAGATTCATAAAATCAAACTTTTGATTTTGAGTTCATGAATGATATGTTATTTGAACAAGTGTTTCAAGCTGAAGTGACTGAAGAGGTTGAAGAAATTCCTCTGAGTACAACACACAATGTGTCAGTACAAACAGAGGAGATAGTTGATATATATGAGATGGAGAATTTGAAAGAAAAAAATGTGATTAAAGAGAAAGAAATTGAAGAATTAAAAGTTGAGAATGAAAGATTGAAAGACATGAGTATATCTCTGAAAAAGAAATTCAAAAATAAAGGATGAAAATTATAAGTTGAAAGAAAAAAATTTACTGAAAGATGAAAAGCTTGTGAGCTATGCAAAAGACAAAGAAGATGTTATCAAAAATTTTGAAGTTATGTGTAACACCCGGTTATTCTATTAAAGTAAATAAAAGAAGGAAACATCAATAAACCCAAGTTGAGGGGTTAAAATGTAAAAAGGGACCAAAGTACAAAAAGTTGGTGTAAAGGTGGGCATGGCCGCCCACCCTCTTTTCACATCACTTTTCATTCGGTTCTACAGAGAGGGAGAGCAGAAAACTTTCGGGTTGAAGAAGAAGAAGAGGTTGAATTCAAGGTATGAATTCGAAGTTTTTTAAGTGTTTATGATAGGTTTTGTCTCGGTTATGTGCTTATCTGTTTGTGTGTGCGTTCGTGTGTGTGTTTGGTGGGTTTCTAGGTGTTTGAACTCATTTGCATACGGGTTAGAAGGAAGATACACCCAAAGTTGCACCAGGTAAGTTTCTAGACCCTGGTTTTACTTGTTTTAAACTCTTTGGGCTGTTACAATGTTTATGTATGTATACCCGTATGTATTATGCATGTTTGATGATGTTCCTTAGGTGTTATTATGGTGTTCATGCTTAGAATGACCTTGGTAAGCTTAGAACAAATAGGCTTGATGTTTGGGTTTGAAAATATCCTAGAAACATGTTGAGCAGAAGGTTCATACGCCTAAATAAGGCTCATGCGCTTGGAAATGCCTTAGAAATGTTTTAAGTGTAACTCATGCGCTTGAACAGTGGTTCATGCGCCTAGAATATTAGTCAGACGACTAAGTGTAAGGCCATGCGCCCTAATAGTGTCCATGCGACCGAATGGCCATGCAGCTAAGTATCCATACGTTGAATAGCCCATGCGCTTGAATAGTTCATACGCCTAAGTGTTAAAACGGTTAAGTGTTGGCTTATGCGCCTGCATAGTGATGAAGCGCCCAAACAGGGCTCATGCGCCCAAATAGTATTGGTGCACCTAAACACTTAGAATTTATTACAAAATTTTTAGGATTTTGTGCTATTAGGGTTTTGACCAAGGTTTGACTAGGGCTTATTAATGCTTAGTTTTTTGCATGATTATGATTGTTTTTGATTGTTCCATATTATTATTATTACTATTAGTGTATGACTTTACGTGGTGTGTTTACTATCGTAACGTAAAGTATTACTAATAATAATAAAGCGAAAAAGCAATGAAGAAGAGAAGTGGAACTTAAATAAAATGTTAACAACTCTTGCAAACTTATAGGAGGTGCATGACCATGTTGTCATAAGCTCAACTGTGATGCGGGTTAGCTACCCTATTATGCACACAGGACCAGTCAATTGAGATTGGCGGACCTTAGCAGCGTACCCTAGGTGACTGGCCGGCCTTGTATACAGTAATCAGAGCCCATTGGGGTACCAGAGGATCCATCACAGTTTCCCCGCGCATATAGTTTGGGGTATTTCTCATTGGTCCATATAGACAGTGAAAGATAAAGATAAAAGAGTACAGAATAAACAAGGCACACAGTAAAGAGAAGAAGCATTATCTGGTTGTATAGTTAATGCGTGCTCACGTATAAAGAGATGAAATTTTCACAGAAAAAGTATTTTCATATGTATACCTTACAGAAAGCATTTTATTACTTTTAAAACTAGAACTCACTTAGCAACGCTGACTTTTATACATTTTCAGTTGGCAGGTAATCATTGCTGAGGATGGCATGAGGGTGAAGCTACTCGGCAGGGAAAGACTCACATCCATTCATACTTGTTATTGTTGTTGTTTTGTAATGCAATTAAATAATTCTTTTGTATTCGGTTAAACAATAGTATATTGCTCAACAACAATGTATTAATGCTGTGAATGACCAACTGTGAGGTCTCCAGGAATGGGGCCTTACAAGTTGGTATCAGAGCCAAAGATTAAGAGAATTGGGTTAAATAATTTTTAAAACCTAAACTTAAACTGAAAATAGGACAATTGGAGGGATGTCAGCCCGAGTAGCTACGTGCCATCAGGTATTTTCTTTTAATGTTAATCGGCATTACGAGCGCATGTTATGTGATTTATGTGCCTTTAATAGATTTAGATACTAATGTAGTCAGGATAGGAAATGCTTGGGGTATGAAGAGTAAAGTAAGTGGCTAATCACAACTGGCCACTGTAATTAGGGACTTACTATACTTGACATAATTTAGTTATTACCTTGAATGACTGCATTTAGTGTTTGAATCTTATAGTGTGTTAGAGGATGGCTGGACAGAAATCATCCAAGACTCCTAGAGGCAGAGGCCATCCATGTGTGACTAGGAGTAGTGCTAAGGCTCCTAAGACGACCCATGAGAACCCTGAGGTTCATGGCCGGAGCAAAAGAATGAGAATGCTAGCTTGAATGCCTCAGCTAGGGAGGCAATTGCTGATGAAGTACACCAGGTCATGCAGACAGTCTTACCATCTGTGGTGACTGAAGTCATCAGGGCTATGAGAAGCAAGGAGAGGAAGGAGAAGGAAACTAGAAAGGGATCAACGGGCAAGGGAAGGAAAGGGGAGGAGGAACAACTGGAGCCTGAGACTGTGTTGTCCGATGAGGAGGAGGATGATGTAGTGGGGGTAGCGACCAGAGGGTGCAGTTATGGGGCATTCCAAAGGTGTAAGCCCCCGACTATCGATGGCAATGGCAATGCTGCTGCCGCTCACTGCTGGGTGAGGGAAATTGAGGCAGTCTTGGAGATCAGTGAGTGTCGCGAGGACCAGAAGGTGAAGTTCGCAACTCACTCTTTCGTTGATTCAGCGCTATGTTGGTGGGACAATATTGTCCAAGCTGAGGGTGTCGAGCCATCGGGAAAATGCGATGGAAGGAGTTTAAGCAGTTAGTGATCGAGGAATTCTGTCCTCACAGGGAACTCTATAAAATCGAGAGGGGGTTCTTCCTACTTGAAGCGGGAACCATGACCCACCAGCAGTACACCACTAAATTCAACGAGATGGCGAGGCTGGTGCTGGATCAGGTGACGTTGGTGTCAAGGAAGATCAAGAGGTACATCCAGGGATTGTCGACTGACATTCGCAGGCACCTGATTGCTACTCAACCAGGTACCTTTCGATCGATGGTGGATTTGGCGGGTAGGTTGTATGATGAGCGAGAGGAAACTGTGGTGGAGGTGAAGAATATGAGTGGGGATGGTAAGAACTGGAATGGGAAGAGGTTTGGATGTGGTGGTTTCACTCCAAACAACAAGAAGAGGAAGGTGGACGACTGTGGGGTGTCGTCAAGATCAGAGCTGAAAAAGTCTGGCAGATGTAGAAGGGAGCATACCAGCGAGTGCAGGATGGGATTGAATGTATGCTTCAGGTGTGGCAAGCTTGGCCACATCGCTAGAGACTGTAGGACACTAAAATGCTATAACTGTGACGGGGAGGGCCACACGACCAACGACTGTATGAAGCCGAGGGTAGAGAGCTCTAACACGAAAAAGAAGCCGAAGGAAGGAGGGCAGAGGGCAAGTGCTAGAGCTTACACCATGACCTGGGAGGAAGCTAGAGCTGATCCCGATGTCGTGTTAGGTATGTTTCTAGTAAACCAAACTTTTGCCTCTGTATTGTTTGATTCCGGTGCTAGTAGGAGTTTTATTTCCACTACTTTCTGCGCTTAGTTGCATATTAGTAGTAGAAATGTCAGTGAACCATTCGATGTAGAAACTGCTGTTGGTAAGTCCACTAGAATTACTGATGTGATAGAGGACTGTGCTATAGAGCTAGAAGGTCATAGGTTTGCTGTTAGGTTACACGTGTTGCCCCTAGGTGGATTTGATGTAGTACTAGGGATGGACTGGTAAGAAACCTATGAAGCAAACATCGTATGTCGCAAGAAGATGATTCGATTAGTTGCGCCCGATGGGAGTTTGGTTACAATTTATGGAGATCGCGTTACTACAATCCCGAAGGTGATTTCGATGGCGGTGGCGGGGAAGTGCATGAACGTGGATGTAGTGCCTACTTGGAATACGTAAAAGATGTGGATGCGTTGGTAACGCAATTATCTGAGGTACCGGTGGTGTGCAACTTTCCGAACGTATTCCCGGAAGACTTACCCGGCGTGCCACCGGATCGCGAGATTGAGTTCCAAATTGATTTGATGCCCGGTGCTCAAGCCGTTTCTAAAGCACCATATCGATTAGCTCTGACTGAGATGAAGGAACTCATGAGCCAATTGCAGGAGTTAATGGATAAGGGATTCATTTGACCGAGTATCTTTCCGTGGGGTGCTCCGGTATTGTTTGTAAAGAAAAATGACGGAAGTATGCGAATGTGCATTGACTATCGATAGTTGAACAAGTTGACGGTGAAGAATCGGTACTCGTTACCAAGGATTGATGACCTGTTCGACCAGCTCCAAGGTGCCAGTTGGTTCTCGAGGATAGGTCTACGATCTGGCTACCATCAATTGAAGGTGAAGGAACAAGACATTCCTAAGACAGCTTTCCGTACGCGTTATGGACACTACGAGTTCCTCGTTATGTCTTTTGGTCTAACTAATGCGCCAGCTGCTTTATGGATTTGATGAATCGAGTATGCCGGCCGATGTTGGATAGATCAGTGATTGTGTTCATTGATGATATCCTGACCTACTCGAAGAGCGAAAAAGAGCATGCCGGTCACTTTCGGGAGGTGTTAGAGACATTAAGAAGGGAGAAGTTGTATGCCAAATTCTCCAAGTGCGTGTTCTGGTTATGCGAAGTTCAATTCTTAGGTCACGTGGTTAATCCCAAGGGGAATATGGTAGACACTGCAAAGGTGGAGGCAGTGATGCAATGAAGTCTCAAAGACGCCATCCGAGATTCGTAGTTTCTTGGGTTGGCGGGATATTATTGAAGGCTCATTCAGGACTTCTCCAAGATAGCCTCCCCGTTCACTAAGCTGAACCGTAAGGATGTGAAGTTCGTGTGGGGTCAAGAGCAAGATAGGGCTTTTGAGGAGTTTAGGCAAGACTAACCCAAGCCCCTGTCTGTCATTACCGACGGAAGTGAAGATCTGGAGGTTTATTCGGATGCTTCCTACTCGGGGTTGGGTTGCGTATTAATGCAGAGAGGGAAGGTTATACCTATGCATCCCGATAGTTGAAGGTCATAAGGTCAATTACCCTACTCATGACTTGGAGCTAGCAGCCATGGTCTTTGCACTAAAGATTTGGAGGCACTATCTGTACGGGACAAAGTGCACCATTTTCACTGACCATAAGAGCTTGAAGTACTTCTTCGAGCAAAAAGATCTGAACATGAGGTAGAGAAGATGGTTGGAGCTCATAAAAGATTATGATTGCGAGATCCATTACCATTCGGGCAAGGCTAATATGGTGGCTGATGCCCTTAGTCGAAAAGTGAGGCCCGAGCCGATTCGGGTGAAAGCATATCAGCTGATCATGACCTCTGAGATGATGAAGCAAGTCAAAGAGTTTCAAGATGAGGCATTGAAGGAAGATCATCTTAACTCTGAAAGGATGAGAGGTTTGGTTAGGGAATTGGGTGAAAGCACACTTGGAGTTAAAACCAAATTTGGACGGGTATGGATTCCTTGTTTTAGGGATCTACGGGTGAAGATTATGGATGAAGCTCACAAGACTCGATACTCCATTCATCCTGGTGCCACGAAAATGTATCAAGATATGAAGAAAGATTATCGGTGGCCGGGTATGAAGCACGATGTGGTGGGGTATGTGAGTAAGTGCCTTACTTGCTTACAGGTGAAGGCCGAACATCAGAAGCCGTATGGGAAGATTCAACCTTTGGATATACTGTAATGGAGGTGGGAGCACATCACCAGGATTTCATTACGAAGCTACCGCATACTCCGAAAGGGTACGATGCCAAATGGGTGATTGTTGACCGTTTGAGAAGAGTGCCCACTTCCTACCTATCCGCGAGACATATTCATCTGAGAGGTTGGTGGATCTATTCATCAAGGAAATTGTAACTCGTCATGGTGTGCCAGTGTCTATTGTGCCTGATCGTGACACCCGGTTTACATCTAAATTTTGGAAGAAATTCCACGACGCCCTAGGGACGAGGTTACATATTAGCACGGCTTATCATCCCCAAACTGATGGTCAGTTAGAAAGGACCATTCAGACATTGGAAGACATGTTTCGGGCATGTGTAATTGATTTTGGGGGAAGTTGGGATGACCACCTACCATTAGCCGAATTCTCCTACAACAACAGCTATCATGCCAGCATTGGTATGCCACCTTATGAGATGCTATACGATAGGAGATGCAGAACACCTGTTTGTTGGGGTGATATTGGTCAGAAGGAATTGGGGAGCATCGAGGTAATTGAGGCTACGACTGAGAAGCTTGAGAAGATTAAAGCCTTCATGAAGGCAGCCAAAGATAGAGAGAAGTCGTATGCTGATAAATGATGCAGACCGATTGAGTTCCAGGTGGGTGACCGGGTTATGTTAAATGTGACATCCGGTAAATTTCCGTTATCAAACCCCGTTAGTTCCGTTAAGCCTTGTATACACGTGTCGTGAGCACACACTAGTTGTCGTTTAACGTTGGTGACCTAATAATAATGAATAATGTTAATTTGATGTGAATCTAAGTGATTATGTGAGTATTGGGTTATGTTTATGTGTTTACACATTTATAAACAATTAATTAAAGAATTTATCGCGTAACGCGGAAACGTGTCTGTTTATTCGTATGTCTTGTGTTTTTATAAAGATAATATATATAATGAATTTTATAAGTTTATATCTTTATATTATGAACTTAAGAACACTTTACAAAGAGTTTAAAGCTTAGTTTTTATAAAATACAAATTACAAGGGTTAAAAGGGTAAATATGTAAATTAATATTAATAAAACAAAAAACACACAACCCTAAACCCAATCGGCCGCGATCAACCTCCAACACCCTCCCCATTCGAAATCAGCCTCAAAATTTAGCAAAACATCATTTAGTTAATCGATTTCAAGTGCTAAAACACAATTGATCTCCATTCACAAGTATACACGCGAATTAAAGGTTAGTTTGGGTTTGGTTCGTGTGATTTGTCTTGGCCGAGACTGTAGTTCGATTTGATGATATGGGTGCTGAATTTTGATCAATTGATGATGTTTATATGTTAGTTAGGTTGAATACATGTTAGTTAACGTCGATCATGGATGAATTACATGTTTTTAGTGGATTGATCATGAAATTGGTTTTGAAACAAACCCTAATTCGTAATTGCATGATTATGGATGAATGATGGTAGTTTGATGAATGTGTGATGATTAATAAGTTGTATGAATGTTAGGAATCATGAATCTTGCAAGAAATCAATGATTTAGGGTTGATGTTCATAGGTTACTAATAATAGTAACTTTATTTGCATGAAATGTTGATTATGGATGTTATGATGTTATGGGTGTGTTCATGGTGATAATTAGATGTTAGATTGTTGTTGTGATCATTGGAAATTCAAGAACACATGTTATAGTTCATACGTTACTAAAGATAGTAACTTTTGGATATGATTTGGTGAATTATGATGTTTGGAAGTGGTTGATTATGTTTAGATATTAGTATAAGCTTGAATTGGTATATTATTGATGAATTCATGCATACCTTGGATGTTTGATAGGTTTTGGATATTCTTTCCCAAAAGGGAAACTTTATTTGTGTAAACATTGAAGTATGATGTTATGACCATGTTTGGGATGATAGGAACTTGCTATTATGTTCAAGGATGGATTCTAGTGTGATAGAATGTGTTAAATTAGTTGTATGGCATGTTTGAATAATCATGGGTGATATTTGGAATTGGTAATCATGTATGGATTGTATGTTGTGTAGTAGTAGGACATCATGCTTGGGTCTGATAATTGATTGTTGTGATGTTGTGAATGCAATGCATATGCTTAAAGATTTTGGTTGTGATCATTATACACGCGTGCGGATCTGAGGCCCCTACTTAGTAGGATTGGCAGGGTTTAGGATGTGAAGTCGTGAGTGGCTTCACATGGCATGTGATGAATGGTTGAACCTTGTATGACATGTTGGTTGTTTTGTAGCTAATGGTTATGTTAATGTTCTAGATTCGCATGACTTGTATAGTAGTTGATTGTATGATGATCTAGGTGATACCCGGTTGATATAGCATATGTATGATACTGTTTGAATGCTTATCATGTATGTTGTATGTGTTCATTGGCTTTAATTGGATTATAACTCATAATGTCACCACGGGTCAAACGGGTCAACTAGGTCAAACATATCTATTTGTCTGGAAGCTTGAGTCTTTGGTTTTGGTATGATTAGGGTTTCACATGTCTTTTATTTACACGTACTTATGTACTCACATGATCTAGGTAACCTGTGAAGGTTGGCTATCCTCTCGTTTCTCAAAATAAACCCTAAGTACCTTTGCATACATCAGGTGAGTTCATGCCCCACTCTTTACTTTATCTCTCTCTGGGGAGATAGCATACTGGTATTTATACGAACGCTTTCATTATTTAAGTTGTGTAAAATATTATATAGTGTGCTGTTTACCATGAGAAAAGTCCTCACACTTTTGAATTGTTAATATTTAATAGCGGGGAAACTTGGGTAGTACTACTGGGTCTGACGAGCCCCACCTGTGTGACTCGAGGTCAACCGGGTGCAATTTGTCCTATTGATCATTGTCACGACATGGTAAGTCGTGACAGGAGGCAACAACTATCACAGTCAGCTTCAATTGCAAAATCACTATGTATTAATATTTGTTGATATAGACTAGCTATCTATTACCATACACTGCTTATATTTATCGCAACTGTTTACATGTTTATTGAACTCAACTCTTGAACTCACCAACCTATGTGTTGACATTTTAGTATGCTTTTCTCAGGTCCTTAACTTGCTTGCCATAGGAGCACTGCACGGTTCACTTCATTAAGACATTATGCTTCAAGACAATGTGTTATTTTAACAATTATGGTTTACTTTTGGTTTGGCACTTGTTTTGCCATAAGTTATACTTTATAGACTTGGTTGTTTTCAAAAACGCTTCCGCATTAATTAACGTTGGTATTTTGGTTGAATTTGTTGTTATGGCATATAGAGTCGTTCTGAGTAACTATTGACTGTGATCCTGGTTTGTTCACACGCCTCGCGGTAAAACTCCGCAAGTGGATTTTGAGGGTGTGACAGATTGGTATCAGAGCCATTGGTTATAGGGAACTAGGTTGCATACACACTAGACTATAACCGCACACAGTTAATTAGTTACCTGTGCCTTACTCTCATCTACTGTATACTCATTGGCATACACGTCACACTCTCAGCAGCATGGCATCATCTTCAAGAGCTCCGGGTAAACGACCCGAATCACCTACACGATCTGAATCCCCACCTCCCGCACCTGTACCTGATGATGGATTCGATTGGCCCAGACTGGCTTATCCCCGAGAGGAGATTGACTGGGATCAACCATTCGCGTTGATGAAGCGTGATCCTCCGCGTGACTGGCGTTCTTATCCTAGGTTTGTTGACCACATCATGTTTAGGGAACGCGTACCTGTCCTAAAGCCAAGGACCAGGAACAATGCCAATCAACCCATGTTTTCACTCCCACGAACGGCGCAGTCTAACGAACAACTGATTGCTGCACTAATGGCTGCATTGGATACTGAACAGCATCGCGTAAGACGACTCACGGGTGATGTCTGTACACTACAGCAAGAGGTGTACAACCTGAGACATCAATTGGACGAACTCAAGGAAGAACACGGGAAGACGCTGAACGGTTGTCACCATATGCAAGATGGTGTTATGGCACTCCAAGGACGCGTGACTGCTCGTGAACAGCGGGACGCCATAGCCGATAATAGGATTGCCATATTAGAAGCTCAACGCAGCACTTCAGATTGCTATAGCTCCTGCTCCTGTCGCAGACTCTGAGGATGAGGAGGATCCCGAGGAGGGACCCGAGGAAGAGGAACCGGAGGAGATGGAGGATGATAGTGATGGGTCAGACATTGTCGATTGACTCTTTTATATGACTTAGACTACGTAGTGTTTTCTTTTTGAAACCTATGTGGGAAGGGTTGTTTCCCCACACGAACGACAAAACTTCAATTTTGACATTGCTAAATACATTGTGACTTATTGCAATTTATTTACTTTGGTTATTATTTTTGTTATGAATGTTGTGGTTGTGATGATACGTTATTCTTTCATTTATTATTTACTACGCTTCAATGAGTTAAATGTGTATGATGTTACTCATTATTGTATTGTGAATTTAAAGTGAAAAGAATGGACGCTCGTGGACGTGGACGTGGACGTGGTCGTGGACGCGGACGAGGACGTGGCACCGGGGAACAGGGTGGTGGTGCTATTAACATGACTCCTGCGGAATTGGCTGCTCTAATTAATGAGCATGTCAGGCGGCAGTGGCTGCTGCCCACGTGGGTCAGCCAGCAGGTAACAATGACAGAAAAAACAATCTGATATCCTTTATAAATGTAGGGGATGTTTGATTAATGTGTGTTGTGTTAAAACAGGACCACCAGTGTGTACATACAAGTCCTTCATGGACTGCAAACCACACACCTACAGCGGTACAGAGGGTGCTGTAGGGCTTGTACGCTGGTTTGAGAAGACTGAGTCCGTTTTCTCCAAATGTAACTGTCCACCGGCGGATCAAGTAAAGTATGCCACCGGGACTTTGGAGGGTGCTGCCCTGTCATGGTGGAACGCGCAAGTCCAGATGCTTGGACAAGCGATGGCAAATGGACTCCCCTGGAATGAGTTCAAGGATATGATGATCGAGGAGTACTGTCCTCGAAATGAGGTGCAAAAGTTGGAGATGGAATTCTGGCAGCTCAAGATGAAGGGTTCGGAAATTGAGGCTTATACAACCCGTACTCATGAGCTGGCCACATTGTGTCCAGGAATGGTTAATGAGACACACAAGAGAATCGAGCACTACATACGAGGATTGGTGCCTGAAATCCAAAGTATGGTTACGGCCTAACCCAACTACGATCCAGCAGGCCATCCAGATTGCTCCAAACTTACTGACCAGGCGGTAGAGCAGGGCTACCCAAACGGGGCGCTGTGGTGAGCGTACCCGACAACAAAAGGAAGTGGGATGTTCCCAGCAACAGCAACAACAAATCATCATCATCATCGTCTGGCGGTCAACAGCAATCCCAACAACAGCAACACCAGTTCAGCAGCAGCAGCGGCGGTTCGACAATAACCGCAATTTCAACCAAACTGCCCCAAATAACCAAGGACCCAGCGGTTACGGCGGCAGACATCCCAAATGCCCACGGTGTAACTACCACCATGTGGGACGGTGTGATAACTTCAAGTGTCAACGTTGTGGAAAGATTGGACACGCTGCGAAGGATTGCCGTGGTGAACTAATGAGGAGGCCACAACACCTCAAGAAACTCCCAAGGGTTGTTTTGAGTGTGGGAAAGAAGGGCATTACAAACGAAACTGCCCACAACTAAGAAGGAACGGAAATGGCAACAACACAACAACAACAACACCAACAATCATGGGAACAACAACAATGGTAATAATAATAACAATGGTGGAAATGGCAATGGAAATGGCGGCAAAAAAGATGAGCCAAAGGGAGAGCCTTCGTCATTGGCTCAGGTGAGGCTCTAAATGATCCCACAACTGTTACTGGTAGATTCCCTGTAATGGTTGTTTTGCTACGGTACTATTTGATACTGGAGCCGATAGGAGTTTTGTGTCCTTAAAATTCTGTAGTCTTTTAAGTGATATACCCTCTGCTTTAGAATCTAAGTACACTGTGGAATTGGCCGACGTAAACAAATCCATGTAACGCATATCCTTAAAGACTGTAGGATAGAACTTGCTGGTCATACTTTCGCTATAGATCTCATGCCTGTTACGCTGGGGAGTTTTGATGTTGTGATAGGCATGGATTGGCTCTCTAGCAAGCAAGCGGAAGTCATATGTCACGAGAAGATTATACGGATCCCGGTTGGTGATCAAATTCTTACTGTCAAAGGTGATAGGAGTGGTGCTGTGATAGGCATCATCTCGTATATGAAAGCTCAAAAGTTGTTACGAAAGGGCCGCGTGGCTATCCTAGCACTTGTAACCGATAAGCAAAAGGAAGAAAAGAGAATGGAGGATATTCCCGTAGTACGCAACTTTCCGGAGGTGTTCCCAGAAGATCTTCCTGGATTACCACCGCACCGCCAAGTGGAATTCCAGATTGAGTTGATTCCTGGCGCAGCTCCGATTGCTAGAGCACCTTATCGATTAGCACCAAATGAACTACAGGAGTTGTCGTCACAACTTCAGGAGCTTCTGGATAAAGGCTTTATACGACCTAGTACATCACCTTGGGGAGCTCCTGTACTCTTTGTTAAGAAGAAGGATGGCACATTCCGGATGTGCATTGATTATCGTGAGTTAAATAAAGTAACAGTCAAGAACCGATACCCTTTACCTCGTATCGACGACTTGTTCGATCAGCTTCAAGGATCAAGCTATTACTCAAGATTGACTTGAGATCTGGTTATCATCAACTCAGAGTTCGAGAAGAAGACATTCCCAAGACCGCATTTCGTACTCGTTATGGTCATTATGAGTTCTTGGTCATGCCTTTTGGGTTGACTAATGCACCTGCTGTGTTCATGGACCTCATGAACCGCGTGTGCAAACCTTATCTGATCAGTTTGTCATTGTGTTCATCGATGATATACTGATATACTCTAGGACCAAGGAGGAGCATGAAGAGCACTTACGAATGATCTTGGAACTGTTGAAAAATGAGCACTGTATGCTAAATCTCAAAGTGT
The DNA here is from genome assembly GCA_025506515.1 of Flaveria trinervia. NCBI lineage: Eukaryota > Viridiplantae > Streptophyta > Magnoliopsida > Asterales > Asteraceae > Flaveria > Flaveria trinervia. The sequence continues at coordinate 16,211,942 of CM046444.1, forward strand.
GATTTTTGGATAAGAGAGGTACAATTCCTAGGTCATATTGTTAATGAGAAAGGAATACACGTTGATCCTGCCAAAATTGAGGCGATAAAGAATTGGACTACACCCAAAACGCCAAGCGAGATAAGACAATTTCTTGGATTAGCAGGATATTACCGCCGATTCATAGAAGGATTTTCTAAGATCGCACAACCTCTCACAGCTTTGACTCACAAAGAACGACATACAAATGGGCTGAGAGTCAAGAATCAGCTTTCCAGTTATTAAAACAGAAACTCTGTACTGCTCCAATATTAGCATTACCCGAGGGACAGATGACTTTGTGGTGTATTGCGATGCATCCATTCAAGGATTGGGTTGTGTCTTGATGCAACGAGACAAGGTGATAGCCTACGCCTCGAGACAACTAAAGGTTCATGAGAAGAACTATACTACCCATGACTTAGAATTGGGCGCAGTGGTTTTTGCCTTAAAGATCTGGAGACATTATTTGTACGGTACCAAGTGCACAATCTACACCGATCACAAGAGTCTTCAACATATCTTTGAGCAAAAAGAGTTGAATATGAGGCAGCGACGTTGGGTGGAACTACTGAATGATTATGATTGCGCAATTAAGTATCATCCGGGAAAGGCGAACGTAGTTGCCGATGCTTTAAGCAGGAAGGAAACAGCTAACCCCGACGGGTGCGAGCTTTACAGCTTACTATCAGTACCCAACTGCCCGAACAAGTTAAGGAGGCACAAATGGAAGCCTTAAAGTGGAAAATATTGGTTCTGAATTGTTACGGGGAATGGATAAGCAGCTAGTGATGAAAGAGGATGGTATTCGGTATTTCATGGATAGACTTTGGGTGCCTGTTCATGGAATCTGAGAGATTTAGTTATGAGCGAGGCACACAAATCTAAGTATTCTATACATCCTGGATCCGACAAGATGTACCATGACCTAAAGGCTCACTATTGGTGGCCTAACATGAAAGCGGATGTAGCTACGTACGTGAGCAAGTGTTTGACATGCTCGAAGGTGAAAGTGGAATATCAAAAACCATCCGGACTATTACAACAACCCGAGATTCCAATGTGGAAATGGGAACAAATCTCCATGGACTTTATTACTAAACTACCCCGGACTAGTACTGGTTGTGACACGATATGGGTTATTGTGGATCGATTGACAAAGTCTGCTCATTTTCTTGCAATAAAGGAACCGACAAGATGGAGAAGTTAACTCGCCTGTACCTCAAGGAGATGTTTCGAGACATGGGGTACCGATCTCAATTATCCCGACCGTGACGCTCGTTTCACGTCACATTTCTGGCAATCATTGCAGAAATCTTGGGTACACGTTTGGATATGAGTACTGCATATCATCCACAGACGGATGGTCAGAGTGAACGTACTATACAGACGTTGGAAGATATGCTACGTGCTTGTGTGATTGACTTCGGGAATAACTGGGAAATTCACCTGCCATTGGTGGAGTTTTCTTATAACAACAGTTATCACACTAGTATACAAGCAGCACCTTTCGAGGCGTTGTACGGGAGAAAATGTCGATCACCGGTTTGCTGGGCAGAAATTGGTGATAGTCAGATAACAGGTCCTGAGTTAATTCATGAGACGACTGAGAATTATACAGATACGGAACCGTATGGCTGCAGCGCGAGACAGGCAAAAGAGTTATGCTGACAAGAGACGGAAACCTTTAGAGTTTCAGGTTGGTGACAAGGTTTTGTTGAAAGTCTCACCATGGAAAGGCGTAGTTCGGTTTGGTAAACGAGGGAAACTAAATCCGAGGTACGTTGGACCATTTGAGATTGTGGAAAGAGTAGGTCCAGTAGCCTATCGATTAGCCCTACCTGATTCGCTAAGTGGAATTCATGATGTATTTCACGTGCAAACTTGAAGAAGTGCATAACTGATGAAACGACGATCGTACCACTAGAAGAAATTCAGGTGGATGAACAATTGCGCTTTATTGAGGAACCAGTTGAGGTGATGGATCGTGAGGTGAAAACACTTAAGCAAGCAAGATACCTATTGTTAAAATCCGTTGGAATTCGCGACGTGGACCGGAATTCACATGGGAACGGGAAGATCAAATGAAGCTTAAGTACCCTCAACTATTCGAAGGAACGATGCCAGCAGACGAAGGTATTGATTTAAATTTCGGGACGAAATTTCTTTCAACATGGGGATGATGTGACAACTCATCCAAAACTCACACGATTTCGATTTCTGTGTGCCAATGCAGTAGACCAGTGATGGAAACCAGTGATGGAACACTCTCACCATGTAACGCAATTTTCGGGACGAAAATTCTTTCAACATGGGGATAATGTGACATCCGGTAAATTTCCGTTATCAAACCCCGTTAGTTCCGTTAAGCCTTGTATACACGTGTCGTGAGCAACACTAGTTGTCGTTTAACGTTGGTGACCTAATAATAATGAATAATGTTAATTTGATGTGAATCTAAGTGATTATGTGAGTATTGGGTTATGTTTATGTGTTTACACATTTATAAACAATTAATTAAAGAATTTATCGCGTAACGCGGAAACGTGTCTGTTTATTCGTATGTCTTGTTTTTTATAAAGATAAGATATATAATGAATTTTATAAGTTTATATCTTTATATTATGAACTTAAGAACACTTTACAAAGAGTTTAAAGCTTAGTTTTTATAAAATACAAATTACAAGGGTTAAAAGGGTAAATATGTAAATTAATATTATTAAAACAAAAAACACACAACCCTAAACCCAATCGGCCGCGATCACCTCCAAACACCCTCCCCATTCGAAATCAGCCTCAAAATTTAGCAAAACATCATTTAGTTCGATTTCAAGTGCTAAAACACAATTGATCTCCATTCACAAGTATACACGCGAATTAAAGGTTAGTTGGGTTTGGTTCGTGTGATTTGTCTTGGCCGAGACTTGTAGTTCGATTTTGATGATATGGTGCTGAATTTTGATCAATTGATGATGTTTATATGTTAGTTAGGTTGAATACATGTTAGTTAACGTCGATCATGGATGAATTACATGTTTTTAGTGGATTGATCATGAAATTGGTTTTGAAACAAACCCTAATTCGTAAATTGCATGATTATGGATGAATGATGGTAGTTTGATGAATGTGTGATGATAATAAGTTGTATGAATGTTAGGAATCATGAATCTTGCAAGAAATCAATGATTTAGGGTTGATGTTCATAGGTTACTAATAATAGTAACTTTATTTGCATGAAATGTTGATTATGGATGTTATGATGTTATGGGTGTGTTCATGGTGATAATTAGATGTAGATTGTTGTTTGATCATTGGAATTCAAGAACACATGTTATGTTCATAGTTACTAAAGTAGTAACTTTTGGATATGATTTGGTGAATTATGATGTTTGGAATGTGTTTGATTATGTTAGATATAGTATAAGCTTGAATTGGTATATTATTGATGAATTCATGCATACCTTGGATGTTTGATAGGTTTTGGATATTCTTTCCCAAAAGGGAAACTTTTTGTGTAAACATTGAAGTATGATGTTATGACCATGTTGGGATGATAGGAACTTGCTATTATGTTCAAGGATGGATTCTAGTGTGATAGAATGTGTTAAATTAGTTGTATGGCATGTTTGAATAATCATGGGTGATATTTGGAATTGGTAATCATGTATGGATTGTATGTTGTGTAGTAGTAGGACATCATGCTTGGGTCTGATAATTGATTGTTGTGATGTTGTGAATGCAATGCATATGCTTAAAGATTTTGGTTGTGATCATTATACACGCGTGCGGATCTGAGGCCCCTACTTAGTAGGATTGGCAGGGTTTAGGATGTGAAGTCGTGAGTGGCTTCACATGGCATGTGATGAATGGTTGAACCTTGTATGACATGTTGGTTGTTTTGTAGCTAATGGTTATGTTATGTGCTAGATTCGCATGACTTGTATAGTAGTTGATTGTATGATGATCTAGGTGATACACCGGTTGATATAGCATATGTATGATACTGTTTGAATGCTTATCATGTATGTTGTATGTGTTCATTGGCTTTAATTGGATTATAACTCATAATGTCACCAACGGGTCAAACGGGTCAACTAGGTCAAACATATCTATTTGTCTGGAAGCTTGAGTCTTTGGTTTTGGTATGATTAGGTTCACATGTCTTTTATTTACACGTACTTATGTACTCACATGATCTAGGTAACCTGTGAAGGTTGGCTATCCTCTCGTTTCTCAAAATAAACCCTAAGTACCTTTGCATACATCAGGTGAGTTCATGCCCCACTCTTTACTTAATCTCTTTTGGGGGAGATAGCATATTGGTATTTATACGAACGCTTTCATTTTTAAGTTGTGTAAAATATTAATATAGTGCTGTTTACCATGAGAAAAGTCCTCACACTTTTGAATTGTTAATATTTAATAGCGGGGAAACTTGGGTAGTACTACTGGGTCTGACGAGCCCCACCTGTGTGACTCGAGGTCAACCGGGTGCAATTTGTCCTATTGATCATTGTCACGACATGGTAAGTCGTGACAGGAGGCAACAACTATCACAGTCAGCTTCAATTGCAAAATCACTATGTATTAATATTTGTTGATAATAGACTAGCTATCTATTACCATACACTGCTTATATTTATCGCAACTGTTTACATGTTTATTGAACTCAACTCTTGAACTCACCAACCTATGTGTTGACATTTTAGTATGCTTTTCTCAGGTCCTTAACTTGCTTGCCATAGGAGCACTGCACGGTTCACTTCATTTAAGACATTATGCTTCAAGACAATGTGTTATTTTAACAATTATGGTTTACTTTTGGTTTGGCACTTGTTTTGCCATAAGTTATACTTTATAGACTTGGGTTGTTTTCAAAAACGCTTCCGCATTAATTAACGTTGGTATTTTGGTTGAATTTGTTATGTTATGGCATATAGAGTCGTTCTGAGTAACTATTGACTGTGATCCTGGTTTGTTCGCACGCCTCGCGGTAAAACTCCGCAAGTGGATTTTGAGGGTGTGACATTAAAGGTCTCACCATGGAAGGGTATTATCCGATTCAGGAAGCGGGGCAAGTTGATCCCAAGGTATATAGGCCCTTTCCGAATCATTGCTCGAGTAGGAGAGGTGGCCTAGAGATTGGAGTTGCCAGATGTGTTAAGTGGAATTCACCCGATATTCCATGTATCTTATCTGAGAAAGTGCTTAGCTGATGAAGAGATGATTGTCCCACTGGAGGATATCGAAGTAGACAAAAGGCTCAATTATGTGGAGCAACCAGTGGCAATGATCGATAGAAAAGAGAAGAGGCTGAGAAATAAAGTGGTTCCTCTTGTGCGTGTACAGTGGAAGCACAGGAAGGGATTCGAATCTACATGGGAGACTGAGGAGGAGATGAGACAGCATTACCCTCGTCTGTTTGAGGAATAACAGGTTTCAGGGACAAAACCTAAATATAAGGGGGTGGACCTGTAATACCCGGTGATTCTATTAAAGTAAATAAAAGAAGGAAACATCAATAAACCCAAGTTGAGGGTTAAAAATGTAAAAGGGGACCAAAGTATAAAAAGTTGGTGTAAAGGTGGGCATGGCCGCCCACCCTCTTTTCAAATCACTTTTCATTCGGTTCTAGAGAGAGGGAGAGCAGAAAACTTTTGGGTTGAAGAAGAAGAAGAAGAGGTTGAATTCAAGGTAAGAATTCTAAGTTTTTAAGTGTTTATGATGGGTTTTGTCTTGGTTATGTGCTTATGTGTTTGTGTGTGCGTTTGTGTGTGTGTTGGTGGGTTTCTAGGTGTTTGAACTCATTTGCATACAGGTTAGAAGGAAGATACACCCAAAGTTGCACCAGGTGAGTTTCTAGACCCCGGTTTTACTTGTTTTAAACTCTTTGGGGTTGAAAATGTATTCAAACGATTTTACAATGTTTATGTATGTATACCTATATGTATTATGCATGTTTGATGATGTTCCTTAGGTGTTATTATGTTGTTCATGCTTAGAATGACCTTGGTAAGCTTAGAACAAATAGGCTTGATGTTTGGGTTCGAAAATATCCTAGAAACATGTTGAGCAGAAGGTTCATACGCCTAAATAAGGCTCATGCACCTAGAAATGGCTTAGAAATGTTTTAAGTGTAACTCATGCGCCTGAACAGTGGTTCATGCGCCTAGAATATTAGTTAGACGACTAAGTGTAGGGCCATGCACCCTAATAGTGTCCATGCGACCGAATGGCCCATGCGGCTAAGTATCCATACGTCTGAATAGCCCATGCCCCTGAATAGTTCATGCGCTTAAGTGTTAAAGCAGTTAAGTGTTGGCTGATGCGCCTGCAAAGTGATGAAGCGCCCAAATAGTATTGGTGCACCTAAACATTTAGAATTTATTACGAAATTTTTGGGAGTCTGTGCTATTAGGGTTTTGACCAAGGTTTGACTAGGGCTTATTAATGCTTAGTTTTATGCATGATTATGATTGTTCCTTATTATTATTATTATTATTATTAGTGTATGACTTTACGTGGTGTGTTTATTATCGCAACGTAAAGTATTACTAATAATAATACAGCGAAAGAGCAATGAAGAAGAGAAGTGGAACTTAAATAAAATTGTAACAAGTCTTGCAAGCTTATAGGAGGTGCGCGACCATGTTGTTGTTAGCTAACCTGTGATGCGGGTTAGCTACCCTATTATGCACACAGGACCAGCAAATATAGATTGGCGAACCTTTGCAGCGTATCCTAGGTGACTGGGCCGGCCTTGTATACAGTAATCAGAGCCCATTGGGGTATTAGAGGGCCCATCGCCAGTTTCCCCCGCGCTTATAGTTAGGGTATTGTTCATTGGTCCATATAGACAGTGAAAGATAAAGATAAAAGAGTACAGAATAAACAAGGCATATAGTAAAGAGAAGAAGCATTATCTAGTTGTATAGTTAATGTGTGCTCACGTATATAGAGATGAAATTTTCACAGAAAAAGTATTTTCATATGTATACCTTACAGAAAGCATTTTATTACTTTTAAAACTAGAACTCACTTAGCAACGCTGACTTTTATATATTTTTAGTTGGCAGGTAATCATTGCTGAGGATAGCACGAGGGTGAAGCTACTCGGGAGGGAAAGACTGGCATCCATTCATACTTGTTATTGCTGTTGTTTTGTAATGCATTTAGATAATTCTTTTGTATTCGGTTAAACAATAGTGTATTGTAACATCCGTCATTTTTCCAAGTTAAAAACTGGATTTTTAAGTTCTATTATAAAATTATTATAATAATTGTAATGTGTCAAATGTATTAAATTTGTAATTTTATAATGTGAATTATTCATTTGTTAATTATCTAAATAACTTGTGATAATTTTTGTTTTTTAGTAATTCTTTCCCATAAAGTTATAAAATGAACAAAAGATTTATGAGTAAATATAAATTTATTATTTACAATAAATAATCAAGTTATAAAGTTTACAAGTTTTATAAATGTTATAAAATTTAACAAATTATTAATTTGGATTATTATTCAAATGAGTGTTATAAAGATTAGGGTTGAATGTGTAATTTTCTAAAACTAAATTTAAAGGTTTTAGCATGAAATAATAAACTTTCAAACCACAGGGACCAAAACTGTAAATACCATTTAAAACCCAACTCCCTCCCCTTCTTTCCCCTTCTTTCCCGGCGAACGGCGGTGGTACCTCCGACCAAGTCCGGCGACTCTCCAACTAGACTCAATTCCACCCAACACACGCTTAATCACCACCAACGAATCGCACATTCTACCCGAACCTGCAACTTAGCCGTTGTCCATCTTCTGGGTTTCAGTAATCAAAATTGACAGAGTGCAAATGACCATCATCATCATATGAATCTTTTCAAGCGATTAATTGAATCAAAACATCATAATCACCCCGCAATCATTCTTGAACAGACGCGACCTCACCTCGCATCAGTTCTTCCCCATTCTAACTCAGAACAGGTAATTAAACACACCTTCTACTCGATTTCAAGGGGGAAACAAAAGCCTTATGGTCGATTTTACCAACAATAACGAATTGGAGTTCAATTTGAAGCAATCGCAATCTTGGGTTCTTGAAGGAATTTGGGGATTTCATTGAAATCTATTTTAACATTTAAAACCAAGTTTTGACAGCTGCAGGGCCTATAGCCCACCGGTAACATACTTGTACCACACATATGGGGTCCCGGGTTCGAACCCGGGCACCCGCAGGTTGTTTTTATTTTTTTTAATTTTTACTTATCATTTTAAATTCTATAAACTCTTAATATATTATTTAAACAAAATAAATATTATTGTTGTTAATCAATTTATTCTGGAAATTATCAATTTAATTTCTGCAAAAGTTTTTAAACAAACTAATATTCTTTTTTTTAATTATAAAAGCTATGACAAAAAAAAAACTGTCTTTTAATACTTTATAATGTTTTCTTTAAATCAAATGAGATATGTTATAACATATTTAAATAATTAATTATCTAGTTATTTTGATCAAAACACTAATTTATTTATTAAATTAATTTTAAAGGTTTTAAAACTTATGATTTTGATTACAATTACTTCAAAGAATAATAAAGTTTATAAAAATCTTATTAATTCTTTAAGGTAATAAAAATATTATGGTTCAAATTTGAATTATTTCAAAATATTATAAACTTACATGTTAAACAAGTAGTTGTTTAATTAGTTATTTAAATAAATATTAAATACTTAATTATTCATCTCTTCATTTAATCATGTTATATATAATTAGTTAATAAATGAATTCTTTAAATTTTATTTAAACTTTTGAAACTAATAAAACAATATAATTTGCTATTGTTCTTTATTCCTATTTTAAGGTTTTGGATATTATAAAAATCATTCGAAGGTTTAAAAACTTCATAAAATTATTCTAGGTTATCTTACAAGTTATTTAAAATAAGTATTCAAGAACCTTTACCAAATTTTAAATAGTTAAATATTACTTATTTCTTTCGCGCATCATATTAAATCAATAAATTAAACTATTGTATCTTTTACCATAATTGTTATTGGTTCATACCATCTTTGTTTAATCAAAATATAATTGATTGCGTTACTATATTTTATTTAACTTAAATAATAAAACCCTTAAATTCCAATTGAAACCCTAGTTCATGTCTAATTGATAATCTTATTATCAAATCTAATCTTGGAATCTATACGTTTAGGCAACTTGTAAAACAAATCGTTGGAGTCTCGTCTACATTCTTATCATCATGTTATTTTCATCTTGTGAGTTCTCCATGCCCCCTTTTTACTTTATTTCACACCTTTTGGGGTGAAACATGTTAATCTTATAAACTTACACTTGTAAACATCTTGATACTTGTAAATGCCATGCAATTCATCTTTACTTTTTGTCATGGTTATTTGTGTTAATGTAAGTCTTATATGAGATACATATTTTGTTTACAATCATTAACTATTGCTAGCCTGGCGACGTCTTAGATCTTTGGGCCTGACAAGCCTACTTGGTGCTAAAGTCGATGTATTGCCGACTCCTGATGACGTATGCTTGTTCATCATGGGAACCAAGTACACTTAGCCAATGTTATATACTTGTAATCAAGTCGAGGTCTGGTTGTAATTGTATGTGTTCTATGAGCTTGCTAACTTGTAACCATGGACATGAATTGCTACTTGTAACCCTTTTACATATATATACTTATGCGTGTGTTTAAACCATGGGAACTCACCAACTTTATAGTTGACCTCTTTATTTTTTTCATGTTTCAGGTTTGATGCTTGAAGATCTTCTTGTGCTCATATAGGACTTGGACCTAGACTAATTGAAAGACTTATGTTTTTGGTTGTATTTTGATTGTTATGTTATTATTTTATTTGTCTTGTAATGTTTATTGAACAATGACATTTAATAATAATTCAACGTAATTAGTTCCATGTGCTATGAGCAATCGTCACCCATTCGTTCGCCCCGATGTTTCCGCCGTCGGTCGGGGTGTGACATGTATTGCTTAACAACAGTGTTTTTAATGATATGAATGGCTTTTGTTAAAATAATTCCGCTGCTTAAGCTTGTAAATTTATAATGTTTAATGTATTTAATGATGTGAATGACCAACTATGAGGTATCCGGGAATGGGGCCTTACATTATGATAAAGGATTATGACATTCTTGAAGAGAAATTCAAGAAATTATCTGATAAAAAAAATTGAAAGATGAATTAATAAAGGTAAAAGAATCTCAAAAGCCTATCTCACCAGATCAAATGATAAGTTCTTTGATGATTATTGTTAAAGAGAATCCTGAGGTGATTAAAGGCAAAAGGAAACTTGATGATGTAGCAGATACAATTTTAATAGAGTCATCTTCAAAAGTACAAAGAATAGATGAAACTGTTGATGAGCAAAACATTCAAGAACAAATTGGAGCTCTAAAAGATATTGAAGAATTTTCAATGATGACTAGTATGACGAAGTCTTAGATGAAGAAGATATAGATGAAGCTCAATTTGTATCAAATTTCTCTTCATAAGAACCAACTCAAGATCAAGATGAAATTCTTTGAAGATAGATACAACTACCTTGTGAAGATGAAATACAATAGAGTCTTTTTGGATGGACTGGCTATTTCTCAAATAAATGATGAATATGAGAAATGCATTGCTGCAGAGTCAATTGCTCCTATTGATCCAAATAAGATTGTAATGGAACATGGTGAATGGAATAAAGCTAAAGAAAGTATTAATATAGATGAATTATCAAGCTCTGAGCTGCACCATCCTGACCCTGATCATATGAGTATTCCAGCATTAAGGTCTTAGTTGCAAGCTAGGAATTACCCATGGAGGAATCTGAAAAGATTACAATCTGTATCTTTGAGGAATCTTGTTAGAAGTTTTCAAGAAACTGAAAAACAATCAAAGAAGATGATCGTACTCGATACTGATAATCCTCAATACCTTGAGATTACCAAAAGAACAAGAGTGTTGAAGCCTCAAGAGATTAAACAGATGGCAAGAAAATCAGATGCTCATGATAGCAGAAAAGATCTAATTAAAATGTTCTCTGGTACTGAAGGGTAAGCATATAAAGCCTCTTTTGAACAAAGACAAATTTTTGATAATGCTAGATCTACTGGAGACTTATTGAGAAATGTATTGCAAAAAGGACAATCGGTTGCTGAGTTGTTAAATGCTATGATTGCTCCTGATTTCACAAACCAAGTAAAGATAATAGCATGGAAGTATGATGAGATATTTGATGCATTTTTGATAAAAAGAGTAAATGCAGTTTGTGATGTATATCATTTTTACTCTAGCATCATTAAACTTCCAGTGCAAGACTTGAAAGAGTTATATAGATTACCTCTAATTAATCCATCTGATTCTAAATGTGGTAAGATGATGATAGAATTATTAAGAAGAGGAATGGATAGATCAAGTAATTTTCTTCAAACAAGTTGTGATCAAGAAGACAAGGAGTACTTTGCTATATTCAAGAAGAACAAAAAGCATAAAGGATTACAATTTGAAGAAGAACATTTCATGATAGAATTTTATGATAGGTATTTTGAAAAAGTCACAACTCCAGGTTTAAAGGTGATTGATGGTAATCAGAATTCAAAGCCAAATTTCAGATGGTTCTATAACTCTAAGACTTTTGAGCTTAAACTGGTCAAAATATCGACCAATGGATGAGGATATGATTACATTATTTGGTGCTTTTGAACTAAAACTATTGCATCCAAGTTATATATCATTTTAATCTGTGCAAAAGTTTGAAAAGGTATCTCCAGAGATTGCAGAGCAAGATAAGAAGTATTTTCTTTCCATCATAAATGTGATGAATGCTGCAATAGAAAGAATATCATTAAGGAAAGCTCTTGCATATGCAAATATTGTTAAAAAGGACATCAGAGACATTGAGTTTATGAGAATTTCAAGAAAAGGAGTATTAGAAATATACTCAAAGGAAAGTCAAAATCCTATTGAGTTATATGCTAATATTGATATCACATGTCTATCAAAAGATACATTGGAAAGAATGAGCAAAATGGAGATAAAGACGAATCAAGCAAAACCAGAACAAGGCATTCTTGCGAGCAAATTTAAGTCTGCAATTGCTAATGCTTTGAAAGAACAGAAGATGTATAAAAAGAAGTTAATGTTCAAGATCAAGGAAGAACCTGAAGATTCTGTGAGTGCTGAAGATAGAAGATAGAAGATAAAAGCTGAAGATGAAAACTAAAGATGAAAGCTGAAGATGAAAGATAAGGCTGAAGGAAGATAAAAAGAAGACAAGATTGAAGATTTTGAAGACCAAAGACCATGTAAATCTTAGGGGGAGTATTGTTAGTACTCTAGAAAGATTAACATGTTGTCTTTATATGTCTTTTTACTATTTGTAATAGTATAGGGACTAGTTTTGTAATTTGTTAGTTCCTTGTGTTTCATTATAAATAGCTTAGAATTGCAGCAGTTAGAAGAGTGAAAAACAAATGTTTTAGAACAGATTGAGAACTGCTTACTTACTTTGTAATTGTCTTTGCTTGATATTAATGAAAATATGAATTTTGTTGATATCTTGCTTGATTTGATTACTTTTTTGTATTTCTTTGAATTGTGTTCATACATCATCACAGATTGGTACATTTGATCCTATCAAATGGTATCAGAACTCCCTTTGATCCTATCAAATGGTATCAGAGCTCCATTTGATACTATCAAATGGTATCAGAGCTCCATTTGATCCTATCAAATTCTATGTAGCTGATATGATATAAGTCTGATGTATATTCTATTAATTTATATCCAGAGTAAAAATGGTGGTTTTCCGGCTATTCTTGGCTGGAGGTACTTATAGTTTTCTTCTAGTTGAAACTGTGTATTTACTGAAAAGAACAATAGTAAAATCAACACAAAATTTGCTATAACCTTATCGTATGTTTGTTATGAATTTTAGAAGTTCAATCCAATAGAATTTTTTGAGGATGTAATGATAGAGCGAGAGTATGATCCACACCTACATCATGTTTGTTGGTGCTTATCATGTTTTGTTTGTTTCTCTAAGATGAAGAACTAGTTAAAAGTTTTGTGATTTTAGGTACGTTGAATGCACCACGTTTGCCATCCAAGGTTTGGCACTCTTCAAGAAGTTGCACCCCGGACATAGAACAAATGAGATCAAAAGTTGCATTTCAAGAGCTCTGAAGTACATTAATGACACACAAAACCCTGTTGGGTCATGGTAAGTATGATATCTTATGTGTTGTTCTTATTTCTATATTAGACAATCAAGCGTTAACTTTTAGCTCATTTAGACTGGCACCATCAAATATTGCCCATAAAGTTTAAATTATTCAACCAATGATAAGTGTTTAAGTCCTTCAAGCCAAGGTCTCATGTTTAAATACAACTTCGGCTAATTTTCTTATAAAGGTTGCTTATATCAGTAACAAAAAAAGTTAAACGATTCACATGTAAGCTTGAAATCTTTGTAGGTATGGGTGCTGAGGAATATGTTACACCTATGGTACATGGTTTGCAGTCAAGGCACTAGTAGCTTGTGGTAAGAATTATTGCAATTGCCCTACCCTTCGAAAAGCCTTTGAATTTCTGCTATCGAAACAACTTCCCGATGGTGGATGGGGAGAGAGTTATCTTTGGAGTGCAAACAAGGTAAAAATCAAATGATAGAAATTGTGTAGGGTTTTCTCGAATGTAGTTGGTTTGATGTTTGGTAACTCATATTTAATATAGGAATATACGAATTTGGATGGAAATCAATCAAAATTAGTACAAACATCTTGGGCTTTGATCTCACTTATAAAAGTTGGACAGGTTCATACCTTGATAGGTTAAAATGGATCGATGTGTGATTGATATCAAGCAATTGACAATAATAAGAACAATGTAATCAAACAAACACAATATCAGAAAAATTCATAGAGTTTTCATTGATATCAGATGGATTACAAAGTGCAAATTGAGAGAAAAGATCTAAAAGTTCGTTACCTGCACATACATAGCAATCCTATTTATACTAAAATCAAGAAAACAAAAAGGAACGTATATTTACACAATAAGTCCCTAATCTATGACAAAAATTATCTAGACTAAATGCTAATTTTTCAAGGTTTCTAACAATACTCCCCCTAAGATTTTCATTTGTCTTCAGCCAAAATACTCTTCAGGTTCTTCTTTTATTTTGAACATCGGATTTTCTTTGTACATTTCTAATTCTTTGAGAGATTTCTTTATTGAAGATTTGAACTTTTCAGCCAAAATTCCTTATTCAGGCTTTGATTCATTTATCTTGATCTCCATTTATTCCATCATCATCAGTGTCTCTTTTGATAATCTAGCAATATCCACATTTGCATGCATTTCTATTGGTTTTGAATTTTCTTTTGTATATATCTCCAGCACTCCTTTGGGATATATTCTCATAAATTCAATGTCTTTTATATCTTTCTTCATGATGTTGGCATAAGCCATTGCTTTCCTCGGTGAAATTCTTTCCATTGCTGCATTCATCACTTTGATAATTGTTAGAAAATACTTCCTGTCATTTCCAGCTTCTACTGATGATACTTCTTCAAAAGATTGATTTGATATGAATGAAATGTAACTTGGATGTAGCAGTTTAAGTTCAAACACACCAAATAGACTGAACATATCATTATCCCAATCCACCAAATTTCTTACTAACTTCAAATGAAACGAGGATGAATCATAAAACCATCTTAGAATTGGTTTTCATGATTGAGTACCATCAATAACTTTTAATCCAGGATTTGTTACTTTATTAAAGTACTTGTCACCGAATGTCTCGAGATAACAATCATCCATTTCTTTGCTTGACTCACCTTTTCTTGATTTCTTCTTCATTTTTGCAAAATAACTCTTATCTTCTTGCTCATATCGTATTTTAAGAAAAGCAGGAATCCTTGATATTCTCCTATCTAGTAATTTTACAAATACCTCTCCTCTTTCACCTTAGTAGAATTTATTAGTGGAAGTTTGTGCAATTCTTTCAAATCTTGAACTCGTAAAGTAATTATACTTGAGTAAAAATGATATACATCACATATAACATTATTCTCTTGATAAGAAAAGCATAAAAAAATTCATCATACTTCCATGCAAATATCTTCACTTCTTTTGATTTATCAGGCACAATCATTGTATTTAGCAACTCTGAGATTGATTGTCCTGTTTGAAGTACATTTCTTACAATATCTCCCACAGATCTAGCTTTATTCCATAATTGTTTCTGATCAAGAGATACGTTATAAGCTTGATGTTCAACACTTGGAAACATATTCATAAGATTTTTTCTATGCTTATGTATTTTTCTCACCAACTCCATTGATTTAATTTCTTGAGGTTTAAGCATTTTTGTTCTTTTGGTAATCTCGAGATACTGAGGATTATCCATGTCCAATATGATCATCTTATTCTACATCCTCTTACTTTCTTGAAAAATTCTCACCAACCTTCTCAGAGATTCTCCTTGAAGCTTATTTAGCCTTTTCCTTGGATAGTTCCTTGATTACAACCACATTCTTAAAGCCGGTATGCTCATGTCTTCTAGGTTTGGGTGGTGCAATTCAGCCTTAGGAATATCATCTATATTTATACTTTCATTCAGTTGAGCCCATTCACCATGTTCAAGACTTATCTCATTCGGATATGCTGGTGCTGATGATTCTGCTATCGCACATTTTTCATATTCTTCATTTATTTGTGTTACGGTTAGCCCATCGAGAAAAACTCTATTATACTTTCTCTTGATCAAATAGTTATATCTGTCTACAAAATCTGTTGGAATTTCATCTTGAACATTCTCAATTGGTGATTCAACAATATCAAACACATCTTCATCTTCAAGAACTTCATCAAGAGCTTCAATTGTCTTTTGTACTTCTTCTTCTTCTTCTTCAATCACATCTATATCAACTGATTTCTAAACTTTTGTTGGACCAGTAGATGTTTCATCTTCATTCATCTTTTGTTTGCCTTTTTCAGCTTCAGAAAACTTTACAGTTGGTCTTTCTTCATGCTCTTGAGTAGGTTCTTTCTCAACAACCACCGCTTCACTTTCTTTTGAAGGTTCTTGAAGAGATACTTTTAGTTTTTTAATTTCTTCAAACATAGTCTTTAGTTTTTCTTCCAAATTTGTCATCATGACATTCTTCAATTCATCATTTGCTTTTAACATTTCATTTTCTTTCTTTAGTCTTTCAATTTCTTCATTTTGAGCAATAATCCTTAACTTCAACTCTTCAATTTCATCAGCATCATCATTCTGATCAGTTTGAACACGAACATCTTAAAATTGTTTTGTCTCTTGCTCTTTTTCAATAATTTCAACTTCAGGACTCTTAGCTTGATCAACAAACATAACATTTTCTATTAGTGGTTCATCCCATAAAGAATTAAAATCAAATGATTTATTGAAGTCAACCTTTTCAACATCTTCATTTTCAGTTTGATCATTGTCTTGTTGATCATTCCTTTCAGTATTAACTTCTTTATCTTCATTTCTTTCATCTTCAACTCTTTGATCAGAAATTGTTTGCTCACTGTCCATTTCTTGACTAGGTTCATCAACTGTTTGCTCAGCTTCAAAACCTTCTATTCCATCTCCTTGATTACCACCTAGATTATCTTTATCATCATTGTTTTCATCATTATCATCCTTATTACCTTCATTATCATCATTCTCTTCATCATCATCATTCTCTTCATCAGATTCTTCAACTATCTCCTCCATCACATCTCCAATCAAATCATTAGGATTAACTATTTTATCTTCAGATAAATGAAAATGTTGCTGATTAATATCAACATTATCATCTATTACATTCCTTATGTACTCAAATAAAGGTACATATTCAGCTCCAGTAATCACATTTAACTTCTTGTATACCATCTCAGCCATATGCTCTAATTCAAATTTATTTCCTTGAACTCCATATGCATGAATGTCTGGATATTCTTCATTAATAATCAACTGAAGAAATCTTGGATGCATCATATACTTGTTTCTTTTCCTTTTCTCCAGATTGAAAATAAAACCGTTCATTATCCACTTTGCCATATTAAATCTCATGTTTGTGACTAGAGCAAAAATCAGAGATGCTAAATCAACTAGGAAAGAATTCCATCCTGCACTTCTTTTAGACATACAGTGCTAGAATATATAACATAAAAGCTTCCAGTGATTATAGACTCTTGCTTTGAAAAATTACTTCTTTGGAAAATTATCAGGATGACCCATTTGCATGAATATCTCTCTACATTCATTAAATGTGAATTTAGACAGATGCTGGGTTCATTCTCTCCCAATCTCAAAGCAATTCTGATAGAGTCTTCAGAAACTTTTATCATTCTGTCATTTGAAATGAATCCTCTTAGAACTTTTCTTCTCTTGTCATCAAGTTCTACTTTAGTAGATCTCCAGAATCTCTTGACAAGTCTTCCATATATAACTGGTCTGGCACACATAGCATAAACATACTTGGTCCTTAGAAGAAATCTAATTATTTCTTCATAACCAGCAGCTTCTCTCACTTCATCATTTAGAAATGCAGCAACGTTATGCTTTGGCTCAAACTTTAACTGATTCATCTGTCAATCACAATAAACATGAATTAGTATGAAGTTTTTCAAATTTTATCAAGAGAACAATTGAATAAGTCCTTCACTAATTTTTAAGTTTTCTTAATACAATTTTATATTTTAAAATTTGATTAATTTTAACAAAATTTAGTGATTTGAACTTGTTATTTAATGATTTAATCAAATTTTAATATATATAATCAATTAAGAATTTTGTTTCTAGATGATTTTATGTTCATATTTGAATCTTAGATGACTTTTTCAATTTAATTTTTTATTTTAAAATTTTGTCGATTCAATTTTCTATTTTTTATTTTATTATTATTTTGAAATTGAAATCCTTTGAATCATTAGAAAATTTTTTATGATGAAGATCATGTTTTGATGATTACAACATGTTCGCAATGCATAATCATTAATGATTTCATGTTTAATTTGTTACAAACAAACATCAGTATTCGACAATTTCAGATTCATTCAAGTCATTAGGGTTCGAACGCCCGAATAGGGTTCAAATGTCCGATTGAATGTGATGTGATAATCCACTGATTTGATGATGAATAATCACGATATGAATCGCAATCTCTAACATTACCTTTTGCAATTATGTAATCTTGAAATGATCGAGTAATAAGATGAATTTTGAGTTCGTCGGAACAAAGACGGTATGAACAACAGAGTAGAAGATGAAAAGTTTGAATGAAATGAACTTCTGTGATAAGTGTTGAATTTATACAAGTGTGGAAAACCCTTAGACGTATTACAACTGTTTAGGCGCATGACCACTGTTTAGACGCATGACGTCTAGGCGCATTAGCACTGTTCAGGCATTTTACCCCTGTTCAGATGTATGAAGCTCAGACGCATGAGTTACACTTGGTTAATTTCATTTGAAATATTTATAAGAGCATGTGCACTGTACAGACGCATGAGCACTGTACAAACGCATGAGCACTGTACAGACGCATAAGCACTGTACAGACGCATGAGCACTGTACAGACGCATGAGCACTGTTTAGGCGCATAAACACTATTTAGGGGCATAAGCACTGTTTAGGTGCATGAGTATTGTTCAGCCGCATGACCTACTTAGAAACGCCTTAGAATTATTTTGAGATATATGGTACTGTTTAGGCGTATGAGATTTTGTAACACGCCCAACACTTAACCAAGAATTTCAGACTTAGGACTACTGTTTAGGCGCATGAGGATTATTCAAAACGTCTAACACGTAGCATAAAACTGAAATTTCATCATACGTCTAAACAGAACATATGAGAACTGATTAGGCGCATGAGATATCCATACATCTAACACTTGTATTATTTTTCACCAAAATCATTCAAATCACAATTTTGATAAAATTTACTTTTCATTGAATAAATTTTCAAACTTTGACCAATACATTGACTTATTGACTGAACTTTGACTTTTGATTGAAAACTTTGACTTTTGACCATAATCTTTGACTTTTTGACCAAAAATAATTTTAAATTGTTTCCTGTTTAGTCTCAAAAATTTTTATAAAATGACAAATATTCTCAAATCTTTGCAAGAAGTTTTTCATATTTTAAAACTTTTTGGGTTCATTTTTTAAATATCTCAAACACATACAACTTTGAATATTTTTGCATTATTATTTTTCATCCAAACATTTATTTTGATAAACTCTTTATCATATTTACTCCCCCTAAACTTTTAAGTTTCAAACTTAGAAGTTTACAAAAGTTGATATATGAAGTAAAACCATTCATTATTAACATGCCTGCACACAAAAAAAATCATGCAAAAATCAAAATAAAACAGAATAAAATTCTACACATTGAATTATATTGCCTGCAGTGAGATCATATCAGATAATAATCAGCACATTGAAGTAAAAAAAATTTGTGAATAGTCATAGACAATGATTAAATCCTAATCAAGTGTGTTCCAGGTCAGTGTTTCCATAGGAAAAAACGACACAAGATCTAAGGACAAACAATGACTGCTCTGGCAAAAGAATCAGTACACTTACTTTTTCAATTCTTGGATGTCTTAAGGTTATATTAGATATGACATTATATAATCCACACTTAGACTTAGAGTGTTCAACCTCATCAAGATATACAAGAAAGCATTTTTACTCAACTTAAAAACCTATCATATATGTATACCCGATCTCATGGTTAGGTCAATGAGAGAATCATCATGGTTAAACCAGTTGATAATCTTTGAGAAAACCACCATGGACAAGCCATTAGGTAATCCCCAAATCCGTTTCATAAAGAAATAGATAGAGATGATTCATAAGAATCATAGGGCATCCATTTTGGACTTTATAAAGGATTGTGCACATTGGCATCTTTTGCATTTGGTGAGAATATCCAGGTCTGTAATGACTTACAACAGAGGATATCTTGTCACTTCAGGTCTACAATAACTTATAACTGAGAAGTTAATAGATGCAGTAAACAGATCTCATGGTACCACATGTTAAGTGAGCTGTGAGATTGTGACTTTACAAGCAATCAATCAGAAAAGTCAAGATATCTCAATAGAACTAAGATGGACACACACAAATGCATAGATGATTTAGTTTAATCACAAGAATCTACTTTTTCAGTATAATTACATGATCTTGCCTGCAAATCATATCTGATCATGACAAACTTTATTAGCGAGTGAAGTATGCAACTTATTAAATTGATGTACTATCATTTCCCACAAATTGCAAAGGCAGATATAATCCTAACATTTATAACTACTAAACTATTATTTTTGTACTTTCATTTTATAATTTTCTCTTTGTGTTTGCATTTTCTGTTGTTCTATTTTCTTTTTTCATTTAACACACACACACAATATATATAATTAGGCAGTTAACATTGACAACTTAACTTTGATTTATTTAAGAAACTTGAGGGAGGGTTATTATCATTTTGAAAGAAAAAAATTAGTTTTCAATATGATTAATCAGACCATTGTCTCAACTAAGTATTCAAACATTCCTCGTAGGAAAGATTTGGTAAACAAGTCGGCCAGTTGTTTTCCTGTTGAAATCTGAATCAAAATGATTAAACCTTTTTCAGAGTTGTCTCTGAGAAAATGATATCGAATATCGATATATTTTGTTTTAGAATTTTGGACAGGATTAATAGTAATAAACATTGCAGTAGTGTTATCAATGTAAATGGGAGTTTTAAGAAAATTGAACCAGTAATCTAGTAGTTGATTTTGCAACCAGAGGATTTGAGAACATCCTGCTGAGGCAGCAATGTACTCGGCTTCTACAGTTAAGATTGAGATGTTCGTTTGTTTCTTACATTGCCATGAGACTACTCGAGGTCCTAAAAACTGACAACCACCCATGGTAGATTTTCTATCTTGACAACATCCCCTATAATCACTATCAGTATATCCATATAACTCAAGATTTCCTTCATAAGGATACCATAACCCTAGGGATGGTTTTTCTTTGAGATATCTGAATATGCGTTTGACAGCAATAAGATGAGATTCCTTCGGGTCTGATTGATACTTGACACAGACACAAACAACATACATATGTTAGGTCTAGATGCAGTTAAATACATTAAAGATCCAATCATAGATCTGTATAAGTTTTGGTCAATATTTTTCCTTTAGATTAGGATCAATCTTGGTGTTTATATCAGTTGGAGTTCTAATGGATTGACCATCTTGCATCTTGAATTTCTTCACCAGTTTATCGACAAATTTTGCTTGATTGATAAAAATACCGTCTGCAAATTGTGTAACTTGTAATCCAAGAAAGAAATTAATCTCTGCCATAGAACTCATTTGGAAACAAGATTTCATGATATCTTCAAATTCTGAACATAGTTTCTGACTGGTTGATCCAAAGATGATATCGTCCATGTATACTTGTACAAAAAAAAAGATCAGATGCATCCTTCTTGATGGATAAGGTAGGATATATCTTCCCTCGTGTATAACCATGTTGAAGCAAGTGTTATGACAATGTTTCATACCAGATTCTTGGGGCTTGATGTAGACCATATAAAGCTTTTCTGAGCTTGTACACACGATGAGGAAATTCAACATCTTCAAAACCTTGAGGTTGCTTGACATACACATCAACAGTGATTGGTCCATACAAGAATGCACCCTTAACATCCATTTGATACACTTTGAATTTCATATAAGAAGCATATGCCAGGAAGACCCGAATTGCTTCTAGTCTTGCAACTGGAGCAAAAATTCATCATAATCTATTCCTTCCTCTTGAGTGTATCCTTGAGCTACTAATCGAGCTTTTTTCGAATGATAATGCCTCTGTCATCTGATTTGTTTCTGAATAACCATTTGACCCAATGGCATTTTCTCCTTCAGGTAAATCCACCAGATCCACACTTCTTGTTTTCTGAATTGTAATAATTCCTCTTGCATTGCTTCAATCCAACTATTGATCTTTAAAGCCTCTGTAATGTTTTTAAGGACCATTTGAGAAAGAAAACATGAGTACAAACAACATTTGCTTGTTTAGAGTGATGTCTTATTGTTCTTTCATTTAAAGGACCATAATCTGAGAGATAGGATGTCTCTTGTGAATGCGAGTAGTTGGAATCTCTTCTTGCTGAACATTCACATTCAGATTAGATTGGTTCAGTTCGGAGAGCTATTGAATAAAAGTTGAGGAATGTCGAATACTATTTGGAACTTGAGTTGCAGAATTGAAAAAGTAATCAAACTTGTCATTTACATCTATATCTCCGGGTACAGATGAAGTTTCAGACTCAGGATGGTGATTTCTGGACCATCATTAGGAAGAGGTGAGAATTATCAGAATCTTCAGGAACTTGTTGATGCTTAAGATTTTTTTCCTCAAAATTCTCTGTAGAGAATAAAGGATCTCGTGCAAAAGAGAAAAATGGATAATCTAGACTTGAATCATCCATATCATCTAAATCAGAATGTTCACTAAAAGTTCCCAGATCTCTTGCTTGTTTCCTGTTAGCATATGAAGATTCAAATAGATTAGAGTTAAATGAATTTGTTAATGAATCTAAATCAAATAACCAATTTGAACCATTTTGCAACTTATGGAAAAGATTTTTCAAGGAATTTAACATTGAATGTTTCAATTATAGCATTCGTCTTAGAGTTATAAACTCTATACGCTTTTGAAGCGGACGAATATCCAAGAAAGAATCATCATCATATTTTGTATCAAACTTGCCAAGATGATCATTTGAATTTAAAATCAATATAGGACATCCAAAAGATTTAAGAAAATCAATATTGGGTTTCCCGCCAAACATTAAGTCATAAGGAGTTTTCTGTTTGTCCTTAACCAACAAAGTGTGATTTTGAATAAAATAGACAGTTGATATTGCTTCATTCCAGAATGTGATAGGAATCATTACATCAGCTAATATTGTTCAAGCAGCTTCAATCAAAGTTATGTTCTTCCTTTCTGTAACTCCATTTTGTTGTGGAGTTCAAGGAGCACTGAACTGATGAGCTATTCCTTTTTATGCACAAAAACTGTCAATACTAGCTGTTGGACCCTTGAAAGGATCATACATGCCTACTCAATGGGTGATTTGATGATTGTTCTGCTGAAATCCCTCAAGTCCAAGAAGAAATGAGGATGAACAATTTGCTTAGAAGAATAAAGTATTTCTCCGCATTTGTTCTTCCGCATTGACAAATGCGGAGAACACAAAGTAAATACGGACAAGACTTTGCTCATCCGCATTGACAAATGCGGATGACCGAACAAATGCGCACAAGTATTTGTTCATCCGCATTAACCAATGCAGATGACCAACATACTAATGCGGTTGATCAAGTGAAGAAATGTTGATCAAGTTAACTCATCCGCATTTGTCAATGCGGATGAACAAGTAAAGATGCGGATGAAGACTTAGACTAGTTCTGATGTAATAGGTCAGGGGTAGTTTAATCATTTTGTAAAAGGCATCTTGTCTGCCTATAAATAGAATAGATACCTCGTACATGAGGTGACGGCTGATAGATAGAGAATTTTTGTTGTAATTATTCTCTGTAATTTATCAACTTTCATATATCAATAAAAAAGCATTTATGAGTATTTTTCTTGCATTAAATGTTCTTTGATTGTTTGTTTCCGCTACTCAATCATTGACTTGATTATCATATTCGATTCACAGTAAGAATCACTCATACTCAACCCCAGTCAATTGGTATCAGAGCCTTGGCTCTTGGTTCTCTTTTAGATATGCACATAGACTGAATATTCGATTGATCTGGTAATCAAGTTGCTAGTAGTGGATATCATCATCTCTACTTAGTAAACATCAAGAATACTCCTGTCAAACAACAAGAAAATCATACAGAACTCATTCTGAACCTCGAAAGAACTGCTTGAACAAGTTGGACCCATCAAACATAATCAATCTTAAAATCAACTAAATCTATACTTACACAAATTAAAATGGATTCTAACAGTTACTCTGAACTTGGTCATACACCTAAACCTCCCATGCTTAAACACAAATCTGAGTTTAAACAGTGGAGGATAAGTTTAGAAATTACATCATAGGTGTAGATCCTGATTTCTGGATTTCAATATTCAAGGGTCCACACATCCCTGTTACTCTCTATCAATAGCTCAAGCTGTACTTTACAAGACTGCTAGAATACCCATTGAAGACTTAACTCTGGATGAAGATGTCTATAAGAAAATCAAGATTGACCTCAAAGCATACTCAATTTTGACTCAAGCACTCAAGATGGATGTGCTGAAAAGATTGGAAAAGTATGGAACTACTAAAGCTGTTTGGGATGCACTGAAAATCATGTGTGAAGGAAGCAGTGAGGTGGCTGGAATCAACAAAGACAAGCTGGTCAATCAGTATGAAACATTCCACCACACCAAAGGAGAATCAATATCTAAACAACTGCACAGATTTGTACAGTTGGTAAATGACTTGGAAATCATGGGAGTCGCTTACAAGATTAAAGAACTTAACAAGAAAATGCTTCACAGTCTCCCTGAAAGCTAGAAACATGACAAGATCAGTGATCACAAGTTTGATGTATCAGAATGTAAAGCACGGAATACACAAACGATTAGACAAATTGTAGCAAGCTAACAATATATGTGAGCATTAAGATCGCATACGGTTATAGGGAGAGAATATGAATTTCTGATTTCTAGGAATGTTTATAGATGTAGAATATTTCTAATCGAATCAATCAATCATTCCATTCAATTGCTCATATCGCTTCATGATTACAATAGGTTGTCACTCCTTATATAGAGTGCAACAGTCACTGCTGTTATCACGGAAAGTGACAACTGGCAGATCCAATACAGAAATAACTAAATCTTAACAACTACTGAAATGTTCACAACTACTGAGAACATATCAGCAAGTTAAGTACAAAATAAAACTACTGAAACTACAACGACTGAAGAACAAGCTCTTCAGTCGTTTTACAAAACTACTGAAACATAAAACATAAAACTACTGATATCACAACTACTGAAGAAGTACTCTTCAGCAGTTGTGACAACTACTGAGGCTTCAGTACTTGATCTTCAGACTTTGACCTTCAGGCGTTTCATCAGCTGATGACTTCAGTAGATATCATCAGCTGATGTCTTCAGTCTTTGTCTTCAGACTTTGTACATCAGTTGTTGATCTTCAGTACTTGTGAACTCTTCAGCTGTTGTACTTCAGTACTTTGGTCTTTCAGCTTCAGCACTTGTGTTCTTCAGCTGTTGTACTTCAGCACTTTGGTTCTTCAGCAGTTAAGGTCTTCAGCACTTGATCTTCAGCTGTTGAAGTCTTCAGCACTTGTCAAACTACTGATGAGGCTTTCAGCAGTTGTTGTGATACCGTGTGGGACTTAGAGATTTTCTGATCTTGGCTCATTGGTTCTTTTGGTCCAACAACAACAGAATGTAACCATGCTGAAAAATACTCTTGATCTTGAGAGTACCACTTTAGACATTATGATAACCAAAATTGAAGCTTTGGAACTTGATGAAAGAAGCAGAAACCTTGGTGGATCAAGAGTGATTGAGGCTTACAAATTTCCTTTAGAATCTCATTCTATTGAAAATGCTTTCATCACTGAGGAAGATGATTTCATCTTATCAAGAGATCAAATGAACAATACTAGGTTCATTGCAACTCCACCAATCAATCATCCATCAACTTCATCACAAGCACCTAAAGTCTCTACTACTCCTCAAACCTCTCTTGAAGACTCAAGATCAGAAGAGCAAAAGGCAACTTACAATGCCTTTGTTGCAAGCTTTGAAGCCTACCTGGGAGAAAGACTCACTTCTGCTCATCTAATTTAGGAATATTTGGAAGAAATGGAGCCTGATGATGTGGAGAAATGGATCTACAGTGGCAAATGGCAATTCTTGCCATGAGAGCCAAGAAATTCTTCAGAAAAGGAAGAAAGCTGAGCCTGAATGCAACCAAACTTGGTATTATAATCCAAGGTGAAATGCTTTAACTGTGGCATGACTGCCTTTCTCGAGAGAGTGCTGCCCCCAAGAGAAATAACTATCAAAGGAACTCTCTATGCCAATCATCATCACAGCCCAACTCAAGCTATCACTCTAACAATCAACACAGCATATCATCATTCTCATCATCAACAAACATACAGAATCACCACACTGACAAACAAGCTCTGCAAGCATCGCCCTCTGCTAGTGCCCTAGTGATAAAACAAGATGAGGAATGGACTGGAGTGTGTATGCTGAGGAAGTCAAGCCTTATTCCAAAATCATGCTCTTATGGCTCACATCAACGATGACCATCTCCAATTCCTACTGAGGTAAAACTAACCTTTGTAGTCAAAATCAAGAAGAAAAGTGAAGTCAGAACGATGAAGATAGACTAAAAAGCTTGAATCAAAATCAAATCTCTCATTTATGACATAGAAAAAACTGCTGGTGAGGAAATACACCTTGCACTGTGACAGGATCAGCGATCACACGTTTGATGTATTAGATTCAAAGCAGCGGAATATGAACAAGAATTAGACAAATTGTAGCAAGCAATCGACACTAAGAGCGCATACGGTTATAGGGAGAGAATATGTTTCTGATTACAAGGAATGTTTATAGATGTAGAATATTTCCAATCAAATCATTCATTACATTCCATTCATTCATACTTTACAATAGGTTGTCACTCCTTATATAGAGTGCAACAATCACTGCTGTTATCACGGAAAGTGACAACTGGCAGATCAAATACAAAAATAACAAACTCTTAACAAACTACTGAAATGTTCACAACTACTGAGAACATATCAGAGTGTTAAGTACAAAATATAAAACTACTGAAACTACAACGACTGAAGAACAAGCTCTTCAGTCGTTTTACAAAACTACTGAAACATAAAAATATAAAACTACTGATATCACAACTACTGAAGAAGTACTCTTCAGCAGTTGTGACAAACTACTGAGGCTTCAGTACTTGATCTTCAGACTTTGACCTTCAGGTGTTTCATCAGCTGATGACTTCAGTAGATACATCAGCTGATGTCTTCAGTCTTTGTCTTCAGACTTTGTACATCAGTTGTTGATCTTCAGTACTTGTAAACTCTTCAGCTGTTGTACTTCAGTACTTTGGTCTTTCAGCTTCAGCACTTGTGTCTTCAGCTGTTGTACTTCAGTACTTTAGTTCTTCAGCTGTTGAAGTCTTCAGCACTTGATCTTCAGCTGTTGAGGTCTTCAGCACTTGTCAAACTGCTGATGAGTCTTTCAGCAGTTGTTGTGATACCATGTGGGACTTAGAGGTTTTCTGATCTTGGCTCATTGGTTCTTTTGGTCCAACAAACTCCCCCTGAACCAATGCAGCCAAAACCTCTAACTTATTTATTATCCCACTTATTGATGGCAAAATGTTGGTCTTTTTCCTTCTTGATCAGTAGAGAAGATGACCCATGTAAGCTCGGCCTGGGAAGAAATCTCAAATATTTGTTTGGCAGAGTATGAATGGGAACTCTGTTTTGGGGAACTGGACACAGAGTTGTTATCCCATTCATGAGATTTACTTCCCCATAATGAGTCTGTATGACTCACGAACATAGGCCTCAAGGAGAACAACTTGTTCCTCCTGAGAGAGTTCTTCTACTCCTCCTTCGAAGAAGAACTCTGGACCATAGTACTCTGATAAGTACTTCATGGTCCTGCCATTTTTCAGCTCCACCGTAGTTACCTCCCTATATACAAATTCATCTGGATGGTTGCCTTCAAGGAGTAACTGGAGCTCATTCTTCTGGATGTCTTCAAGCTTCTTATATAGCAACCCCTTCTTGATCATCTTGTTTTCTAGTAAAGCTTGAGGGGTCTTCTTTGCTTGGTGAGCTTTCTTGAATTCATCAATGATTTCCCAGGGTGAGACTACAACGGCCAACATGATAGTAGACTCTATTGTTTTTCGTACCTGGCCGTTGTATCTGTGTGGGATAGTTCTTTTATGGATTCTAGAACTCACCCTGGGGTCTGGCCATACTCTCACTCTCTCCTTCTGATATTGAAAGGTGTGCCTGAGAGTGTACAGCCTTTGAGCATGCCCTTTCATGGCTTGAATAGATGATGACTGAGGGAATTCCTTGTCAACCATCTTCAACAGTTGCTCATCGTGCTGTTTCTGCTGTTCTTCTTCTTCTATCTTGACTCTGACCATTTCCCTTTGAGAGTCAGATGTGATCATGGGTTGACTTTGGGGTTTTGGTAGCTTCAGAACAGCAGAGAGTGGCAGACTATCATCTTCATCCTCCTCTTCTCTTCTTCTTCCATCCTCAGCACCCGTCTCCTCCTTCTGGTACATCACTGGATGATGGTTGTGTTGGTGAAGGAATGGTGTTGGTGAGGGATTTGGTTTTGAAGAATGAGGATGTTTGGATTTTGGCTTAGAGATTGGTTGGGAGATTTGAGGGATGGGATCTGTTTGAGTGGGTGGAAGGGAAGGTTGATCCAGCATCTTTGTAGTTAGCTTCGCCTTTGTGAGTTTAGCCATCTCTAACCTTTTACCAGCCCCAGCCTCATCAAGGGCTTCCACAATAATCCCTTGTTGAATTGCTCAGACAGACAGATTCTGGTGGCTATAGCCAGAATGCTGTCCCTGGTCCATGCGCGAATCTCCACTAATGATCTTCCTAAATATTTTGCAATGAAGCGGATCATTATTTCCATCTCTCTTTCTCAAGAGCATCATACCCTGCCCATCGGGTTTGTATCTCTTGCACTTCCAACCTTCTGATCTCACTATCCAGTGTGGCTGTGTCAAACCCCTGCCTGAAAAGTTGTTCAATTATTTTATCCATGGATCGGCTGTGTGTAGTGTCAGCTTCTTTGACCAGCTCCTCCAAGGATTTGTCTTCAGCAGTGTGATCATCAGCACTTCTCTTTCGCTTGTAAGTGAGCAGAGGTTGCTTTTCTTCTCTCCTCCTCTTCTTCTTCTCCTCTGTTCTTTTCCTCTTCTTTCTTTCACTGCAGTACTCTCCCCCTTTTTGTTGCATTGGAGGAGGGGTTTGTACCGCAGAAAGAGTCTTTTGGACAGCAGCATCAACCAAGGGCTGTAAAGTTGAGGAAAGCCTCTCATCAATGGCTTTGGTTACAATATCAGTGATTAGTGGTGTGATGAGAGGGAGGGAATTTTGAAGTGCAGCACCTATTTGCTCAGGAGGTTTCTGTTCCTGAGAAGTAGGGCCTGAAGCAGAGGCAGGTGGTTGAGTGTGGAGTGGCTCAGTGTTTGGGGAACCTTCAAGTGAAGGTGCCATCTGTGGGTGGGTGGAGGCAGATGGTCTTTCCCTGTGAGAGTTGGTCAAGTAGGTTTTGCAGCCTACTGACTTTCTCTTCAAGGATTGTGTTCTGGGCAAGAACATCATAGAAAAAGCCCAGGTCATCATCAGCCGAAGCTGAATCATCTGACCTCCTGCTTAGAGCAGGATTTACATGCACTGGGTGTAGACCAGTTGATGCATGTGCCCCTTGTGCTTGGTACTGGGGACTTCCAGCCTCAGGACAGTGTCCATCATCAGCTGTTGCCTCTAGTGAGGTCTTAGCAATTACCAGCCCCACTCTGATCATGTGCTGAGTCAGAGGAGGTGGCAGCCTCACTAGATATTCTAAGCTCCTTGTCTACACCAGGAGATAGAGTGGTAAACCCCTGTGCTGTGGGTTCTCAAGTGCACGTGTTCCTCCCCCTCAATTGTAGAGGTATTCCCAGTAGTAAGTGTTTCTGGGGAGGGGGTGAGGAGTGCAGTTGAGTCAGCACTTGTGCAACTATTAAAGTTGGGCTGTGAGGGGCGGTTGTTTGGGGTGAAGGGATAGAAGCAGTGTGCACCTGGGGAGGTTGGTGCTCTTCAATGGCAATCCCCTCAAGTGAGGAAGATCCCAGATATGTAGGTACCCCTTGTGTGGTTGCTGCAGGCTCCTGTTGGGAGGAGGCCTGAGCGGCTCTGGCTGGAAGAGTCATTGTATCCACTAGGGGGTTGGACTAGTGGATATATCCTGCGTTTGTGTTGCAGGGGCATCCTCAGGGGACTCAATTCCCTGAGTAGCCGTTTTGGGTTTCTTTTTGGTGGGTTTGGTGGGGACTTTGGATTTGGAGTGGTGGCTGTGGGTTCCAGCTGCGTGGGTTTTCGCAGCTTGGCAGCCATTTTGAGTGTCCGGTCAGAGTTGTGCCGGGAGTATACTTCCGGCAGAACAGCCGTAGCAGGCTCCCAAGCCAACAAGTCCCTCAGCATTAAGCTGGTTTGTAATGATGGCCATTATGAACCGTGGATATAGTATCCAACGGTTGGCAGTTAGTTTTTGAGCCATATCCTTGAGCTCTAAAAATATTATTTCTGAAAAATTTAGTGGTTTTGTTGCTCAAGAATAGAATACATTACCTGCTGCCATTTTGTCGACATTTGATCCCAAGACGACGTCTTAGGGGCCAAACATACATTCACCATGTGAAAAATCAGGCGCTCAGCGTCATTAAAATGTTTCTTCATGATAGTGGAGGCACTGAGATCGCCTTGATATCCATGTTGAGCAAAGGATAGATCTATGGTGCCCTTGGATATCCAGCAGGAGAACTAGCATCATTCAGTTGAAGAATTTGGCGGATTGTTGCAGGAGTGATGACTACTTCTTTGTTGTTTACGACCGACTGGAGGGATGGTGTGTTGTTCTCCCCAGTGGTTACAGTAACGTTCATCCAAAATTGGTTCAAGGATTCGGCATGTAGTATGGGATTCAGAAGAAATGCCGTTTGTATTGGGACTGAACCATAAGATCGATAGCAGTATCGAACTTAGTCCAGATAGGCGATTTAGTGAGGTAGGCAACACAGTTGTGTCGCGGTTTATTTGCATGGACGCCATGGAGAGAAGGAAAATTTTGGAGAGGAACGTTAGGTTTGAAGAAGATGAAGCATTGAGAGCTTAGGTTAGGGTATTTATAGGGTACGGGTAAGAAAACGATGAAGGATGTGGTGTTAGTCATCAGTAGTTTTAACGACCGTTGACATGGTATTATCCTTTCAGACGTTGAAACAGCTGAAGTCGTGGTGTTAGGCATCAGTAGTTTAGAAAACTACTGAAGACCGTGGTTTTGACTTCAGATGATTGAAAAACTGAGGACTTGGTGTTTGTCATCAGTAGTTATGAAACTACTGAAGACAGTGGTTTTGTCATCAGCTGTTGTAAACAACTGAAGACTTGGTATTAGTCATCAGTAGTTATAAAACTACTGAAGACGTGGTTTTGCTTCAGTTGTTTAGAATGAAACAGCAGTTGTACAAACGACTGAAGAGAAAGTTCTCTTCAGCTGTTTTTCGTCAATTCTTAGCTTTTCAGCTGTTTCATACTGTCCTCAACACATTCATCAGTCTTTTTAGCTGATTTCAGTTGTTTCATAGGACATCAGTACTTATCTGTTTTTACTGATTGTAGTAGTTGTAACTGCATCAGTAGTTTAGAACAGATGAAGTACTTCAGTACTTATGAGACATTTAGCCTTCAGTAGTTATAAAAACTACTGAGGGTAAGAGAGCTCATCAGTACTTATTTACATATGTGACTAGGTACTAATGATCATCAGTACTTATTACTAAGATCATCAGTAGTTGTCATTTATTCTAGCTGCAGCATACCAAGCCTTAACACCAGGTTTTGGAAAGTTGAACTATCCAAAGGCTTAGTAAAATGTCTGCAAGCTCATCAGCACTAGGCACAAACTTAGGATCAATCAGACCTTTTTCAAAACAATCCCTTATAAAATGATGTCTGATCTCTATATGTTTGGTCCTAGAGTGCTGGACTGGATTTTTGACAATGCAAAGAGCTGAAGCACTATCCATTAACAATGGAGTCTTAGTCTCTGTAATGCCATAATCCAGAAGTTGTTTTGAAGCCAGAGTACCTGAGATGTACAACTTGCAGCAGCAATGTACTCTGCTTCAGCAGTTGATGTAGCAACTGAGGTCTGTTTCTTGCTCTGCCAAGAAATCAAGCAGTTGCCTAGGAATTGACATCCACCAGAAGTTGATTTCCTGGTCAACTTACACCCTGCATAGTCACTGTCAGAAAAAGCAACTAATTTACCAGAATGTCCAGTAGAATACCATAAACCTAGAGATGGAGTGCCTTGCAGATATCTAAAGATCCTCTTGACTGCAATCAGATGAGACTCTTTAGGTGCAGCCTGAAATCTAGCACAAACACATGTAGCAAACATAATATCTGGTCTAGAAGCTGTTAAATACATCAAGGACCCAATCATACATCTGTAAAGTGTTTCATCAACCACTTTACCTTTCTGATCTGTATCCAGTTGTGTGGTGCTGCACATGGGGGTAGAACAGGACTTACAGTTTTGTAAATCAAACTTTTGCAAAAGATCTTTTGTATATTTGGACTGATGAATAAAATTCCATCAGCCTTTTGTTTGATTTGCAACCCCAGAAAGAACTGTAATTCTCCCATGGCACTCATTTCAAACTTCTGTTGCATCAACTTTGTAAAGGCATCACACAACTTTGGATCAGAGGATGCAAAAATGAT
The DNA here is from genome assembly GCA_025506515.1 of Flaveria trinervia. Taxonomy (NCBI): domain Eukaryota; kingdom Viridiplantae; phylum Streptophyta; class Magnoliopsida; order Asterales; family Asteraceae; genus Flaveria; species Flaveria trinervia. The sequence continues at coordinate 16,244,635 of CM046444.1, forward strand.
ATCATCTACATAAATTTGAACAAGTAGATTATGCTGCCCAGCTTTCTTAATGAATAAAGTCTTATCTATGGAGCCTCTAGTGAATTTTTTCCAGAAGAAAGTTTGATAATGTCTCATACCAGGCTCTGGAGCTTGTTTTAACCCATAAAGAGCCTTATCAAGCTTATACACCCAGTTAGGATGTTTATTGTCCTCAAAGCCTGGAGGTTGACATACATAAACCTCTTCTTTATTTTTCCATACAAAAATGCACTTTTGACATCCATTTGAAAAACTTTAAGGTTTTGATAAGCAGCATAAGCTAAAAACAATCGAATTGCTTCCAGTCTGGCTACAGGGGCAAAGGTTTCATCATAATCAATACCTTCTTCTTGTGCAAACCCCTGAACAACCAGTCTGGCCTTGTTCTTAACAATAAGCCCATTTTCATCAGTTTTGTTCCTAAACACCCATTTAGTGCCTATTGCACACTTACCTGGAGGTAGAGGAACCAGTTCCCACACTTGCTGTTTCTTGAACTGAAGAAGCTCAAGCTGCATGGCATCAACCCATCCATTGTCCTTTAAAGCAATGTGATAATTCTTTGGCTCTTGCTGACTGATGAAGAGAGCATAGAAGCAGAAATTTGACAATTGACTTCTTGTTGATACTCCAGCAGTGATATCACCAATGATTTGAGACATAGGGTGATTCTTCAGATCTTGATACACAATGAGATCTGTGCAAGTGTTTGTAGCAGGCTCAGTAGCAACAGATGGTGATGGTGAATCATTTCCTTGAAACCAATCAGTGGATGGTAATTCAAAGGAAGTTGAAGACGAAGAGATCTCATCAGCATTTGTTGTGGATGGTGCTACTGGAGCTACAGGATATCAGGTCTAGCTGAGTCAGGCAGCTGATCACTAAACCTGAAGAGGTGAGTACTGCAATCATCATCATCATCAGCAGTACCACCAGGTGGTGAACTGTTGACAGGAGCAACAGCAGGAGTTTGATAAGGAGCATATTGCAGTATGTCCAAATCAAATAACTCCACAGGGCTTTGTGGAATCTTGTCCTTTGGAGATTCATTGAACTTAACATGTAGAGTTTCTTCAACCATCTTTGTTCTGCAGTTGAAGACTCTGTATGCTTTGCAAGTAGATGAATACCCAACAAAGTACCCTGCATCCACCTTAGGATCAAATTTATGGAGTTGATCCTTTGTGTTGAGAATAAAACAGGGACACCCAAATGCTTTGAAAAATGAAATCAGAGGAGCCAAATGATGGAGGACTTCATATGGAGTCTTCATCAACCTCTGATTTACTAAAACTCTATTTTGCACATAGCAAGCTGTGTTGACAGCTTCAGCCCAAAAGGTTAGTGGCAAACCTGAGTCAGCCAGCATGGACCTTGCAGCTTCAATGAGGGTCCTGTTCTTTCTCTCCACTACTCCATTTTGTTCTGGAGTCCTTGGAATGCTGAACTGCCTTTTGATTCCCTTTGAAAGATAGAAGTCATCAAGTGTATGATTTCTGAACTCAGTTCCATTGTCACTCCTAATACACTTGACTGGAAGGGAATACTGTTCTCAATATACAGCACAAAGTGAATAATCTTCTGTGCAGCCTCATCCTTTGAATGTAGAAAGAAAGTCCATACAAATCTGGAGTAATCATCCACAATTACCAGACAGTATTTCTTCTTTGCCATGCTCATTACTTTCACAGGACCAAATAGATCCATATGCAGTAATTGCAAGCAGGCAGTGGACTTAGACATTTCAATAGGAGGGAATGAGACTTTGTGCTGTTTTCCTCTTAAACATGCAGTGCAGGTTTCATCACAGTGGAACTCCTTTATTGGTAAGCCTCTGACTAAACTATTGTGGGTAAGCTGATTCATGTTTTTGAGATTAACATGACCCAGCCTCCTGTGCCACAGTTTAGATTCTTGAGAAGAGGCTTTGGAAAATAGGCAAGGATTTCCTTTGAGATCTATCTTCTTAGAAAGATCTAAGGCATACACTCTTCCTGTCCTGTTGGCTGTCAGGAGAGTGTGATCATCCAACACCTTGTCAATCAAGTGTAAAACTTTGGATGACAGAATCCTACAGTTTTGACTGGTGAAAAGGGCAACATGGCCTTTATCACACATTTGACTGACACTCAAGAGATTGTACTTGAGATTTTCCACATGATTAACATCATCAAATTTGATTTCTCCATTGGAGACAAAGCCCTTACCGATGATGTAACCCCTAGCATCATTGCCAAAAGAGACAAATCCCTTCTTTCCTTGAGAGTAGTCATGAAGAAGAGAGCTGTTCCCAGTCATGTGCATAGATCCCCCACTGTCTACATACCAGATGCTACTTTGGCATGTTGAAGAACCCTGCAATAATAAACAATTAGTTAGTTTTAGAGACCCAAACCTTTTTGGTTTTGGGCCTGGTCTCATCAATAGATGGTAAACTAACAGGTTTATTTGAAACAACAGCCTGAGAGGAAGAAGATGGTGTAGAAGAGGAGTCCTTTGGCTTGGACCTCCTTTTCTGTGGTTTCAACATAGGAGCATCTAGTTGGTTAACTCTACCCAACAGATGTTGAACCATCATAACCAGCTGTGTCTGATTTTGTGATAAAGCTTTCAGCTCATCAGACACATTGCTAGTGGAGTTTGATAAGTTCCTATGTTGCACCTTCTTCTTCTGAGCACCCTCAGCTGTCACCTGTTTAACCCCTTCCTTTTTGGATTTCTTTGAGGACTTAAGGGTTACAGGATTTGATGTTGCTGATACAAATGTGGTCTCAAACTCAGTTTTCATTTTTACCATTTTCTCATTAATTTCTTTTTTTGTTTGAGTTTGGAACCTCTTTTGTACCAACAATCATCTGTAAGATGATTGAACAAACCACATACTTCACATGGTTTCTTCTTCATCTTAGGTTGATCATCAACTAAAGAGGATGAAGCAACAGAAGACTTGTTCTTCAATGCTTTGGAAGCATTGTTTGCTTTCTTGACAGCCTCTTTAGTAGTCTTCAAACTCTTCTACTGCCAGTTTTCTTCTCTTCAGTACTGACAGCAGTTGAAGTTTGAACTTCAGGTGTTAATCCTGCTCTCTAGTCCTTTTAGGACCTTCAGAATTAACTCCTGAGTTGATCAAATCATTAATCATGTGAATGTCAGCATTTGAACCATCAACATCAGCTGATAGGTTCAAAGAGGGCTTGATGCTGACTGCTACTTCTGATTGTGCTGTATCAGAAGGTAGATCACATGATGTGATGGATTGGTTATCACTCTCACCATCAGATTCTACCTCTGCTCTTGGGGTAAAATCTGTAGGTGGAGCAGTGTGATTGTAACCAATTCCAAACTTCACATTTGAAGCAGATTGCTTACTAAGAAGCATTTCAAAACCTTTGCATGATTGTACCCATCTATCACACTCTACCTGGGTAACTGCAAGAGTTTCTTTGAGATCTTTGTACTTCTCTAGAAGTACTTCTTCTCTAGCCTTATCATCAATTATTTGGCAATTCAGTTTATAAATCTCATCATCTTTATCTTTAAGCACAGACTCAAACTCAGCTTTATTTTTGGAAATTGTTTGTTCTAGCTCAATGTTCTTATTAATTAGAGCTACATTTGCTTCTCTAATGGAGGCAAATGCTGCTATGCATGGTTCAGAACATAATTTGGCTTTTGCCTCAGAGGATACCTGTGATACCTGAGATGTAGAGGCATTAGAAATGAAGTATCAGCAGACTCCAAAGCCATAAGAGCTAGATTCCCAAAAGGACTGTCACCACCATGTTGACCAGCACCTGAGAACAGTTGATCATGACCAGACATGTCATCTGGTAAACTGCTCCAGTCAACAACTCCTGGGGTGAAGAAGCTGTGTTGTTGAGGTTGAGTTGTTGATGAGATTGGGAGGCTGAGGTTTGGTAGTGCATGAGGTTGTGGTGCCATAGGAACTTGAACTTGATTTGACTGTGGCATGTAATAACAAGGGTAAGGATATGGCATTTGACCCTGAGGAACAAAATATGCTGGAGATTGTTGTTGAGGATGATGACTAGAGGTGACAGGATGTTGCCCTCTGTGTTGTTGACTATTGCCAGGAAAAGTCACAAAGGGTGCAGTGGAGTTAGATCCAGTTGATCTACACTCTCTTGCAAAGTGTCCAAGCCTTTGGCATTTGTGACACCTCAATTGCTCTTGTCAAAACCAACTTTGGTTTTGCCAGAGAGTCCTGGGAATTTTCTTCCAGTTCTTTTATAGAACTTCTGAGATCTGATATTTATCAAGGCCATTTGGCTCAAAATATCCATCTCTTCTAAGTCATCATCGCAATCCCCTTGAGATCATCCATAATGAAGCATAGATTGTCATTATTACACCCAGTAAATTGACCATCAACACTCACAAATGCAGAATCAGAATGCTTGAAGAGAAATTAATATGCTCATCATACTGGCATTCAGATGAAGCATATTCTGACTCATGACCCACCAAGGCAGTGTTGCCTGGTACAAAGTCTTCAGTGAGCTTTCCAGATGAAGACAGCTTTCTCTTCTGTTCTATCTCTCTCTCAAAAGTGAGCAGTTTCCCATGGAGTTGGGTGAGAGATAGTTTGTCCAAACTTGCACTGGAGCGTAGGACAATAGTATATGTGTCCCATCTCTCAGGCAGTGATCTGAGAAATCTGTTATTCATCTGAATATTTGTGTACTCAAGTTTGACCATTTTTAGTTCAGAGATCAAACAAGAGAACCGCTCATATTGTTGAGTCAGTGTCTCACCCTTTCTATGAGAGAATGTCTCATATTGTTGGGCAAGAATTTCTCTATTATTTGCCAAGACCTCATCTGTTCCTCCAAATTGTTCTTTCAAGGCATTCCAGAGGTCATGGGCAGTTTCATGATGCATTAGCCCAGAATATATTTCATTTGGCAGTGCCATGGCCAGATTTCCATGGGCTTTTGCATCAATTTCAAGCAACTTCTTATCCTCATCTGAGTATTGCTCCCTCCTCTTTGGAACCATTTGATTGGTTTCCGGGTTATTCACCATAGGCTTGTGTGGACCATGTACCACTGATGTCCAACACCTGCGCTGTTAACAGACAGGTGATGGAGCATACGTCTTTGCCATATGTTGTACTCATTCCTAACCAGCATCGTGGCTTGGTTGAGGAACCAGTATTGTGAGGATCATTGGAGGGAGTAGTCATTTTCAGTTCAAAAACAATTTAGTTCAAGCTTTTAAAAGTTTTAAACAGACCACAAAAACTCAATGAAAACCAAGAGAAGATCTCAGGATGAATGATCAGAAATACAGAAAATTCAATCTCTATAACCGTTTCTTGCAATGACAAAAGCTAATTCAATCAAACTTAGATCTTGAATAGCAGTTTCAATGATCAATTATTAGATCGATCAATGATTAACCTGCTCTGATACCATTTGACAGGATCAGCGATCACACGTTTGATGTATTAGATTCAAAGCAGCGGAATATGAACAAGAATTAGACAAATTGTAGCAAGCAATCGACACTTAAGAGCGCATACGGTTATAGGAGAGAATATATGTTTCTGATTCAAGGAATGTTTATAGATGTAGAATATTTCCAATCAAATCATTCATTACATTCCATTCATTCATAACTGTTACAATAGGTTGTCACTCCTTATATAGAGTGCAACAATCACTGCTGTTATCACGGAAAGTGACAACTGGCAGATCAAATACAAAAATAACAACTCTTAACAAACTACTGAAATGTTCACAACTACTGAGAACATATCAGAGTGTTAAGTACAAAATATAAAACTACTGAAACTACAACGACTGAAGAACAAGCTCTTCAGTCGTTTTACAAAACTACTGAAACATAAAAATATAAAACTACTGATATCACAACTACTGAAGAAGTACTCTTCAGCAGTTGTGACAAACTACTGAGGCTTCAGTACTTGATCTTCAGACTTTGACCTTCAGTGTTTCATCAGCTGATGACTTCAGTAGATACCATCAGCTGATGTCTTCAGTCTTTGTCTTCAGACTTTGTACATCAGTTGTTGATCTTCAGTACTTGTAAACTCTTCAGCTGTTGTACTTCAGTACTTTGGTCTTTCAGCTTCAGCACTTGTGTTCTTCAGCTGTTGTACTTCAGTACTTTAGTTCTTCAGCTGTTGAAGTCTTCAGCACTTGATCTTCAGCTGTTGAGGTCTTCAGCACTTGTCACTTGTTGATGAGTCTTTCAGCAGTTGTTGTGATACCATGTGGGACTTAGAGGTTTTCTGATCTTGGCTCATTGGTTCTTTTGGTCCAACATCTTTAAATAGGAAGAATCCAACTGTAGCTTCTCAGGGGTAGAAACAACCCTTGTCCTAAAAATGTTAGAGCTCGTTGCTCAAGGTGACAACCTAGCAGTCCAAGCTAGTGTTGACCCACACCTACTGCCTCCAACCCTCTACACAACCCAATATCCATCACCACCACAGAAAATCCAACGAACCCCTGCCAGACTTTCGTCTGTGGAGGCCCCCATATACTCACTAATACAGGAAGAAGTGGATACTGGAGCTCCCACTTCTTCTGAGGAGCAGACCACTCCCATTGTTTCAAGAATCAGTGATGAGGTTCCTCATGCTCACACTGATGAGCTCACTAGCCCAACAGCCTTAAGCTTTCACTCTGAGTCTCAACACTCAAGTGAACAACCTTCAGGGGACAGCTACCATCCCCAGCCTTTGGATCTCAACCAACCAATTCCCAACCTATCCTTCTATACTGATGAAGACTTAGGATTCGGTGTGTACCATGAGTCTCTCTTCTCATCCCCTACTCAAAGAGAGACGATTACCTCTGACTCTCCTCAGTCTATCCCACATCAGTCACCTATTACTGAGGTGGACACTTCTGAACTAGTTCCGGATGTCCATATGGAAGAGGCTCTCACTTTTGAAAGTGATTACATCATTCAGACCTCAACCATGGCAACTCTGCCCTCTGGCATCTCAACTGAGGCTGCCAGTGAGCAGAGGAAAACCAGCAGCCAAGAAACTCAAGCTGGTGGTGAGCGAGAGGACTTTGGTCCAATCATCTCATCCCCCAGTGATTCTTCTGATGAAGATGAGGGGAACTTGAGACTAAAGGTGCAGAAATTGTCAAAAACATGCACCTATTTAGTCTCTAAGGTCAGCCACTTGGAATCTCAGGTGACTACCTTACAAAACAGGGTCAATGATCAGCAACTTCAAATTTCATATCTAAAGGAAAAACTAGCTGGGAGACCTTTAAGGAGAGCTCAACCAGGAACACAAGAACCTGTGGAAGTGATTGACTTATCCTCCAGCTCACCTATGCAAGTGGGTGATGCTACCAAAAAGGGGGAGAAGGTTATTACAACCACAGAACCTGGGAGTTCTTCAAAGAGAATGGACATAGAGGACTCACCATCCTCACTTGCTGTTGTGCATTCTCAGCAACTTCCTCAAGTTCACATTAATGTGGACTCTATAGACTCAATCATCAGGAGTCTCTTTGAGGAAGGTATACCAAGGGCTGTCCATCTCCACCATAAGGAACTGGCAACTACATCATAAGGTGGAGGTATGATGAGGACAGAAGAGCCCTTATACTTCACAGAGTTCAAGGCCAACAAGAAGTCTTTCAGTTCCAAAGCCTGTGGTTCTATGAAAGACTGGATTTAGTCAACATGCCACTTGTCAATCCAAGCAAATCTAGACAAGCTGACAGGCTGGCTCAAAGAATCCAAGACAGGATCCTTGCAGAGTTCTCACTAAGAAGGAGACTTAGGCAATCAGGAAATGTCATCAGTCAACTGGATGTTGAGGTGGACCCTAAGATTAGTTTCATAGGGGAAACCTTGGCTGAAGGCCCAGTGGCAGAACCTGAGACCCTTGTCTCACCATCAACAACTGCTGCAGAGGTCCAAACTCCATCTGAGACACCTGCTGGTGAAGGTGGTTCTCAGCCTCTCTCTGGCCAGAGCATGGAAGCTACACCAAGCAATGAAGGCCAAGCCTCAATCCACCCTGAGTCATAAAGGTCTGTTGGTGACAAAGGGAAAAGGATAATGACTCCTGAGGAAATTGAGGAGGAAGAGAGAGAGAGGAAAAGGAGGCTAAGGGGAGAAAGTTCTTCTGGGTCATCTAAATTCATGCAAGCTGCAATCAGGGCTGCCCCCAGACCAAATACTAAAGATGATGAGTTAAGGGCAGTCAGGATTACCTATTTACAGACCAGGAACTATGATGTTGATGAAATCATCTCCCTCCCCTTAGAAGAGTTGAATGAACTGGCTGACATGGAAGTGTCAAGAGAGATAAAGGAGAAAGAAGATGCAAGGTTACTTCTCAAATTCAAAGAGGAGAAGAGACAGAAAAGACTTTACAAGCATACTCCCACTCTCTCTCCAGTTCAAGAAAGTCCTGCACAGGAAGATATGGCTCCACAAGAACCTCAGGTAGATAAAGAAGAGGATAGAATCAAAATGATAAACTACCTGAGTGCCACAGGCTTCTATTAGGCAAATGCACTTCTTCCCCTGTCCTATGACTTCATTGAGTTCGAGTACTTAAAGCAACTTGAGCTTGAGCTAGTCAAAGAAAGAAAAACAACCAAAAGGAAGCTAAGGGAAGAAGCTGCAAAGTCAAGAGCCATCATTCAAAAGAAAGCAAAGAAGTCTGCTGACAGACAAAGAATGATGAGCTTCTTGAAGTCATATGGATTCTCCGGAAGGAGACTTGGTCCCATGTCTCTATCTACAATGGATGAGCATATAAGGGTGATCAAGAAGAAGATTAAAAGTGGTGAATTGATTGACTTGCACTCTCTTCCAAGTCAAGTCCCACCTGAAGTGGAGGTCAAGTTTGAACAACCAGAGACACCTGAACCAGAACCTCCAGCTGAGCCTCAACAAACTTCATCTTCTGATCCAAGACAGGGTCAAACTCCCTCTCCTTCTGAACCTGTGAGGGAGGAACACCCAACTGAGAAAGACACTGATGATCAACATGGTGCTGCAGACCAGTCTTCTCAGTTAAAGACATAAAGAGGAAGAAGAAAATGGCTTCTAAACCAAAGACTAAAAAGAAGAAGCCAAAGTCATCTACCTCTACACCCCAGGCTGAATCAAATCAACCTGAGGAAGTGCATGATGAGGCAACCCAATCAACTCCTATGCAAGTGGCTCCTCTAGCAACTAAGACACCTATCTTGTCCTAGACTCATTCTACCAATCCAGAAAGATGGCATGTTGTCAGAGATCAAGGTGTTGAGAATGTCTACTCCTGGAAAGACATAATCAACTTACCTCTGCATGATCTCTTTAAAATGAGAAAATACTATGAGAGTCTTGATGATCCTGACTAACAAATGAAGAAATGAATGGTCTTGATTGTACTGAAGACTACCAACATCTGAATATCTTCTAAGTGTTTTGGTAGCATCAGCCTAGGGGGAGTTTGTAAGGATTCCTTAAGTCTGATGCAACCCAAAACATCCAAAGTGTCTCAGCAACATGCACTAAGTACTGAAGTGAAGAATGCTTCGGAAGTTTTACACAATACATTAGACAACATTCTAAGTGTAAAATCTTCCAAAGTCAAGACCAATATCTTCCGAAGCCAAACATGAAGTCTTCCGAAGCTTCAAGAGACAAAGTCTTCCGAAGCTTCACCCTATGAAGACAGATTTCTTCCGAAGACTTTTAGTATACATGCTTTATCTGATGTACTGTTCCATAAAGCACCTTTTCCGCTGCATCTCTGATAAGTCACCAACTTACAAGAGTTGGTGAAAAGGTCCATGCTTTTGGTAACTGTACATTGAGGTCTTGAGTCTGAAACTTTCCACTTTATGTACTTTATCCTTTTTGTAATGTATAAGGATGTGAGCTATGGCATGTCATAGTCACAAGGTCAAAAGGCAGATATGCCTTTTGATTCTACAATTGATTTTGTTAGTGTCTAGTCAATTGTATCCAGCTGGCTTTCATAGTATAGCCGGCTGTAGGTTGTAGTATAAGTATTTCAAGTTTCTTGTATCTTTAACATACTTTGTAACAGTTGTAAAAGAACTTGAGAAAGCAATATACTGCATCCTTGAAAACCATATTCTCCTGTTCTGTCTCTTGCTTTACTTGTGTTCTTTGTATCACTTTTGGTTAACCCAGTTTACTGTTTGATTAGAGTTTAGATAATCTCCTCATTGTGTTGTTGTGTTGTAATTGTGTTCAAACCCTTAAACGATCCTACAGACTTTGATCATTCGAGCATGCATAGTGTTCATACAGGTGATGAAGATTATGAAGATGAGTGGAATAATAATGAAGAACCCTATAATGGTGCAAATTATGATGCTTGTGATGGAAATTTTGGTGGTGGTGATGGACAAAATGGAAATAACAATTAGGAGAATGGTCAACATGGGTGGAATGCACCACCTATCAATCACCAACGGGGTAGAGTTGATAATAACACCAATCAACCAAGAAGACCTCAAAGAGCTCAAGTACGAGGTGTGGATAGCCATTTCAGACCTGCTATTTCTAAAAATCCAAATCCTATTGCACCTCCAAATCATAGAGGAAGAGCTTTTGATGTACACCATCATTATCTCACCATTCTTCCAGCATTTAGAGGCACTGCAACAGAAGAACCATATGTGCATCTTGCTGAAATTGATGTCATATGTAGCACTATTGGTGAAAATCACTTCGCACAAGATGAAGTGAGGCTACGACTGTTTCAATTTACTTTGAAAGATAGAGCTAAGCAATTGTTCCTTACTTTTCCTGACAATAGTATTCATACTTGGCAAGAGATGCAAAGGGTTTTCCTTGAAGAATATTACTCTATGGGAAAAACAAGTGATGCAAGAGAGGCTATTTGTTCTTTTCAACGATTGGGTGAGCAATTTCATGAGGCATTTACAAGATTCAAGGACTTGATCCGCATGTGTCCTCGTCATGGTATTGAAAGGTGGGAATTGATTAAGGCATTTTTAGATGGACTAACACCAAAAGAAAGAAAATACTTGTATTCTACAAATAATGGAACATTCTTATCTAATCATGAAGATATGGATTGGGAATTCCTAGAACGAATGTGTAAGAATTCCAAAGCTCAAGCTTCGGCTAGTAGAGGATCAAAGCCTGCTCTGACAAGGTCAACCACCATTGATTATGAGACTAAAGAAAGAATTGCATATTTGGAAAGACAATTGGCTAAGTTAGGACAAGTAGGGACTAAAGATGTAGTTTCAGTTGGATTTAATGTATGCAATGAATGTGGTGAACTGGGGCATGCAAGTGTAGAGTGTTAGTTGCTTCTAAGTCAACATGAAATGGTGAATCCAGTATATGGAGAGAATAAGTAATTTGATATGAACTCCAATACTTATCATGACAGTTTGAGAAATCATCCAAACTTGAAGTATGAAAATGCTTCAAACCAAATGAACCCTAATTTTCAAGGTAGTAATCAAGGTTTTCAAGCATATCAGAACCAACAAAAAGGGAATTACAATTAAAAGGGTTATCAAAGAACCTCATACTCTCAAGGAAACAATCAAGGGAGCTACAACCATACGGGTCAACAAGAGTCTACAAATGCAAAGTTGGATGATTTGATGAATATTATGAAAGAGAATATGAAAGAGAATAAAAAAGAGAATGAAATCAGAGATAAAGCTTACGAAGCCTTAAACAAACAAGTAGGACAATTAGTTGAAGATGTGGCTCAAATTAAGCGGAACCCCGAGAAACTACCAAGTGATACCACTATCAATCCTCAAAATCAAGGAACCAACACGGAAAATATAAGAAATGTTCACATAAATTCGGTTAGTATCCTTCCTGACTCTAAAATGATTAATAATAACTTTACTTCTTTTTCATAACAAGTTACAATAAGGAAGAAAAAGTGGATGCGGTGGAAGATAGTGACAATGGAGCACCCATCATTCCAATCAAAGTGGTGAAATTAAAGATAAAAAGAGCACTCTTGGATTATGGAACAGTTGTTAGTATCTTTCTCGGTATGTTATATGATCAGTATGACTTCGGTTCTCTAGTGGAAGTTAACACCACTATGGTGTTAGCTGACTTGACTCGGAAAAGTCCTCGGGGATGGTGAGGAATGTTATAAACAAGTTGGGAGAATTTTAATACCCGATGGACTTTATGGTGCTTGATTAAGCACCGGTGAGGACAAACGAGCAGCCGAATGTCATATTAGGTTGACCGTTTTTAGCAACTGTCAATGCTCAAATCAATTGTCGGGATGGAACAATTGAAATGTCTTACGAAACTCGTAAGTTACGTTTTGATGTATTTTCGAAGTCGGTTAATTATTTTGTTAATGATGAAGTTTGTGTGGCACATATGACTAACGTGTGTGTTCCTACTTGTACTTCATTCCACGAGGTTCGACAACCCTACTTACCCTAACTAGTTTAAGATGAATAGAAATACAATTTAGCATCTTATTTGAGAATGGTTTTGAGTATGATATGGTTAAACATGTGGACTTGAAGAAATTGATGAATTTAAAAGAAGAGAAAGAGCTAATTATGATGATGGAAACAAAAGATGAGAAGCCTAAAATGAAGAGAAAAATCAGAGATCCACTTGATCATATAAAAGACAAAGTTGAGACATTAATGTTTGGGCCATAATACGATCTAGTTGAAGACCCACTTGATTATTTGAAGAATACCGGAGTCAAGTATCCTACTCGACCACCATGAGTGGTCGCGGGTATGGTCTGGTTGAAGACCTAAAACTTAGCACTATTCGGGAGGCAACCTGAAATTAAATTTTTATGCTTTTATGTTTAATGTGTTTGTTTAAGTAGTTTGTGTTGTCAATTTGGTGGTGTTATTATTATTATGTGTTAGGAGTGGTTATTTTTATGTTTGGGCCGGTTTGGGTTGAAAAGTCGTTGTGTTGATTGATTGGATAATTGATTTAAAGAATCCTACACTTAACCACAATACCATACATTGGGGACAATGTATTCCAAGTGTGGGGATGAGGGAAAGAAATATGTGGAAAATTTTAAATTTTTTGTTTTTTAGCAATTCAGTTAGGCATGAAAAAACAGTTAAACCATTCCAATTGGTTCCTACCATGTTCAAAAGTAATGGTTATTAGTCATGATCTAATTCCAAGATAGCATAAGAAAGTGTGTTTAGTAAGTTTTTTAAAAGAAGTTAAGAATTACCTAATTATGGTTTACAGGCTATTGGTGTAATAAAAGCATGCACACGTCAGCAACCTTATTTCCTAACCTGCTGAGATTTTGAAGCCTACAAGATTGTTAGTTCACACAAAAATTGTTTGATTTGTTAGTGTAGGCCATATGAATCTTTTTTTTAGAACTTGTGTGATTTGATGCATGCTAAGACGGTGGACTTGATAAATGCACATGGATGATACAGGCAATCTAGGCTTCTTTTTTCCTTTCAACCCATTTTAATACGTTACCAATTGCCTAAAATTTTCTCTAGTATCTCCTTTTGAGCTTTAAACCTTTTCTTTTGTTAAACCCATATCATTAAAACCCAAATTAACCCATTCACCCTTACAAAATACAATGATAGACAAATTATTCTTTTCACCCGATATGACCCATTCACCACTGATGATGACATTCCAAGTGTATCAGTATTTGATTTTTGGTAATAGTTAGTGATTGAAAAAAAAAGAAAAAAGGAAAAAAAAGAAACGAAAAAAAGAAAAAAGAAAGAAAAAAAAAGAAAAACAAAAAAGAATGCAAAAAAATACTAAGTAGGGGATAAATGTGTACCCATGGTTGTTGTTTTATTTTTAGTAGTATTTATTTTAATAAGAATCTCAACAGTGATATAGCCACTTTCACAGCCAAACATTCCTACCAGAACCTAAGCCCAAAACGATAAGTCCTTTTGATGTCTGCATTGTTAACATGTTAGTGTGGAAGTTTGATCATCACTCAAGCATATGATAACAAAGTTTCAAATGTGGACCTTTTGAGTGATTTATTGGTGCAATTTTCACCAATTGAGAAATAAACCGAGTGGAGTGAAAATAGTGAGGGGTGTGTTGCATTAAAATAAAAACCAAAAGCCTATTAGGTTTAATTAGGAGGATTCTATTTTGAAATAAATGTAATATGTTGTACTTGCTAACCAAACACGATTTTTGTAATTCTAGAATAAAGTATGACTTTGGACCATATCTAAGACATAGTAAGGGACCTTGGTTTATATATTGTTATTTAGTGTTTCAAACAGATTTGCTTGAGGGCAAGCAAAGGTTAAGTATGTGTTGATCCATATGTACCTAGTTTATGATCTTAATGTAATATGTCTGTCATGTCCTAAATGTAATGAAACGAATGACTTGCATGAAACATAATATATGGTTATTAATCTTTATGTTTAATGTTTCAGTGTATGTTTTAATGTTTATCATTTATTAACGCATATTGAACCAACTATATAGGTTTGAGATGTTTTGAGTAGATCCTAGTCAAGTAATGATTCAGAATCATATTCAAACTTAGTCGTGTGAAGTTTTCATGCGAATGGGCCATGAAAATAGACCATACGCATGAATACTTCATGCTAATAGACCAGTTGCACGACTAAACTAGGAGACTGGTTCAGTCGCACGACTGAGACATACGGATGACTCAGTCGCACGACTGAACCTTCACTCGTGTGATTGACTCAGTCGCATGCTTTAATAGTACGACTGAACCATGCTAATGGTCCAGTCGTACGATTGACTAACCCTAACCTATAAATACCACTTAATTCGTGGAAAAACAAAACACTTTGAAGAATTCGACTCCTACTCGTATCCTAGCCATCCAGAACTTCCAAAAAAGCCAGTCCAAGTGCATAGATCGTTCTTGATCGATTCCTATTCGTTCTTAACGTTTAGTTTATTCGTATATCGATTGGGTTAACGTTCTCACTGATTGGATCGCCAATCAAATAGATTTCGCACTATTTGAGTTGGTATACATGTAAATCAGTTAGTACTCCATCCAGTACATGGTCCCTAACAAGTGGTATCAGAGCTTTGGCTCTTTATTTATGTGTGATTCAATCAATTTTGATATAAAAATCATGTTTTTCATGCAAAAACACGATCTTTTTGTGTCAAACAGTGTTTTGGACGTCTCCAGGTCAAAAAGTTAACGTTTTCCGGCATACGAAAATTAGAGTTAGTGAGAAATTCGTGTTTTTGCGTCAAAATACCTTAAACCTTCGAATTCCCAAGATTCAGTAGCTTTAGTCGCACGATTGACTCAATCGCATGACTGAATCCATACGCATACGCATGATTGGACTCAGTCGTTCATCCATACGTAGGACTGAATTGCCTAGTCACATTGTTCATTCGCACGAGTGAGCCATCCGCATTGGTTCATTCGCATGTTTGATCCATCCGCATTGGTCAATCGCACAAATTGTCCAATCGCACACCTTTATTCGCAGAAGTAAAATAGTTTTGTTCTATAGACCAAAGTCAATAGTAATGGAGGATCAATATTCAGCATTCACCGTAGGAAGGGATTCTAGGATTCAAAATTTGTTGCTTCTAGAAAATGAAGTAAGAAATCATAACAAGACCCCTAAGCTTATAACGTTAGATGATTACACACAATGGAAGCAAAGATTTGAGATTTACTTAAATGGAGTAGATCCCAATCTGTGGGAGTCGATAGAGACAGGATATATAGCATGCCTGTAGGTGCAGATGGAGTCAAACTTACCATAGGCGGTATGACTAACGGCCAAATGGTAAAGTACAATGCAGAGAAGAAAGTATATGCATTGCTAACTTAGTTAATTCCTAAGGACATCTTCCATCAATTTTTTTGTGAACAAGCAAGCTAAGAAGCTGTGGGATGCATTGGAAAAGAGGTATGACAGAAATGCATCGTTAAAATCTCTAAAGGCTAAAGCATTGAAGAAGGAGTTTGAGAACTTCTTGACAATGGGAAATGAGAGCTTGGACGACGTCATTGACCGGTTCTACCATTTAATGAGTGAGCTGCAACCTCATGGAGTCACCACGTCTATGGAAGACAAAGTTTGCAACTTTGCAGATGGGTTGCAGAGAAGTGGGTTTCCTTTGTATCCAACCTAATGATTTGCTGGCGAAGTTAGATATCAACGACTTCATTCTAAAGCTGAGAGAGGAAGAGTTGAGGATAAAGTACGTGGCCCAAAAGTCTTCATATGATCAGAATCCGGCATTGTACAACTCAACTCCACAAGTCAAAATGTCTAGAGCACCACTTCAAACAACATTTGTGCCAAGTTCAGCTGGTTCATCTAAAGCTACCACTTCAAGATCTAACACGGCAGGGTCATCTTGTACCCAATACATAGCACCTAAAGCCAATGCTACAAAACTGAAGACCGAGAATGTCAGGAATGTTACAGTGGAGGTAGCAAAGGAGCAGATGGATCTCTTTGCAACGGTCATTCACTCCTATGACGGACTAGTTGCTAGGAAGATTGGGAACTTCAATCTGGTAGATGAGGAGTACGAGCAGGTAGACGAGACAGAGCTGGATAGAATGGACATCATGTGGGCCTTAGCAAGTGTTGTTTGGAGAGCTAAGAAGTTTGTCAAGAAGACCGGATAGAATTTGTTTGCTATGAAGGACACAACTTTTGGTTTTGACAGGACCAAAGTTACATTCTTCAAGGGGAGAAGGGGCACTTCAAACGTGAGTGTGTGAAGCCCAAGAAGACAAGAAATGGAAATTCATTTTCATCCTTCAATCATTAGGATAAACCCACAAGCAGTCCTACTTCATCAAGCAAGGATCCTAAAGCCTTGACTGCTCACGATGATGAAGGACAACATTGGAGCTTTCGGTTTGTGTCTCCTGGAGAATCCAACATTGCTAGTGTTAAGGATCTAGATGATGACTCAGCAAGCGAAGGTGATATTGCAGTGGAACTCACGATGCTAAATGTTGAAGAAACTACAACTTTGGTTGGTCACCTGCTTGAAGAAGGAACAAGTTCAACAAGTCCAGAATCACCAGAACCAGCAAAGTCTGACTCTGCTTTGATGGCTGATTCACTCACACCCTCTCAGGTAAGTTCCACTATTCAACTTTTCAATAATCATGCTGGTTTTGATTGTAATAAATTTAGGGAAAGCATTGATTTGAAATTTTCTAGGTTATTAGACCATAATGATAACTTAGTAAATGACTTGCAACTATGCATAGAAGCAAATAGAGTCTTAAAACTAAATGAGCACAGTTAAAAAGAAAATATAGAACTTTTGAATAAACAACTTAAGGAAACTGAAGTTGTAGCTTTTAACCAAGCTAATGACACTAAGTTCTATCTAAACTCCCTAGAAGACACTAAGAAATAAAAAGTAGTTTTGGAAGTAAAAGTAAATTCATTAAAACAAAAACTGCATAGTTGGACAAGTTCTTTTCACATTGTCCAACACTTAGTGAGAGAACGCAACAATAGGGAGGGTTTGGGATATAAAGTGGTTCCACCATCACATGAGACCTTAATGAATGCCAAAAGTAAACCAATAAATAATAACCCAGTCAAGGATCGTGTGGTGTCCACTCCTCTTGTAAGTGATCCAGATTCCACATGTAAACCAAATGAATCTGGCACTAAACATAAGGATGCCACTTCAAAATCAAATGGTAAAATGCTTTGTGTTAATCTGGATGAACAATTTGAGAAGGTTAAAGTAAAGTCTGGTTCAACCAAGTTTAATTCTGAACCTAAACAGACTAAACATGTTAACCCATCACGCATATCATGTCTAAGTCTAGGTAAACAAAAGAGTAAAGATGTTAATAACGTTCAAACAATTAATTTTGTTAAACAAGTTAAACCATTAAAACAGGAAGTGACTAAGCCCAAACTGAATAAAGTCACACAAGTGTCACATACTTCTCCACAGCAATAGTTAAATCATCAAGTCGAAAGCAGATCATGCTACAACTATGGAAAGTATGGTCACATCGCGTCTTACTGTCCTTATTACCAGACACCAAAGAAAAAGGTTGAACTTTATGACACTAAAGCGAGCTCTTTCAAAAGAAGCTCCATTACTCCACCAAAAAGGGTCAGTGAATCTAAAGTTCAACCCATTAGCCAGTCATCTGTTTACCACAAACAGGCCTTACACAAAGCTGGCTTATGGAAAGAAAAGTCTATGTCTGGAAATGAGAACAAGAAGAAAAATAATCTTCCCTCACCCTCTAATGGACAATGGGTGGAATTTATGATATGTGATGCCTCTGGGTCTCCCAAGCCAGTTAAGGCTTGGGTCCCTAACCTTAACTAATGTTTTGAACTGACTGTAGGGTGTTCGCTATAGTTCTAAAACAAACACTTGGATTGTAGATAGCGGAGCATCGAGGCACGTGACCGGAAACTGGGCACTCCTATCAAACATCAAACAAATAAAAGGAGGTCATGTTTCATTTGCTAGAAATAAACGGGGTTACATCATAACTCAAGGGGAAGTGGTGAATCAGAAAGTGAAGTTTGACAAGGTAAACTATGTTCAACAACTTCAAAATAATTTGCTTTCTGATTCCCAAATATGTGACAAGAAATTTAAGGTAGTTTTCGACAATAAGAAGTGTTATGTCCTGAAAAGGATTATGTGAATCCGGAGGACCAATTCTTAATGTCAGCCTCAAGATATAATGACCTTTACATCTGGGATCTATCAAAGGCCTCCACAACGGATCACCAAGTTCAATGCTTCTTGTCAAAAGCTACTGAGAAGGATTCTATCTCCTGGATAGGAGAATAGGGCACATCAATCCACGAAAGATAAACCACTTGATCCAGAATGACCTAGTGCGAGGAGTCAATGTCAAGAACTTCCAACTCCCGGATTTTTGTGTCGCCTGCAAGAAAGGCAAACAAATAAAGAAGTCTTGTAAGGCAAAGAAAGTTAATTCCATAAAAATGCCTCTTGAGCTTTTTCACATGGATCTGTTTGGTCCAGTCAGTACAAGAAGCATCGCAGGCGACTTGTACTGCTATGTAGTTACAGATGACTACTCAAGATTCTCTTGGTGATGTTTCTGAAATCAAAATTAGAAACATTTGAGTCATTCAAAAAATTAGTAACTACATAGGAGTCTCTGTACAAGCTGAAGGTAAGACAAGTACGCTCAGACAACGTAACCGAGTTCAAGAACCAATGGATGGAGGCTTTCTGCAAAGAAAAGGGAATTGTGCACTAGTTCACTTCCGCCTACACTCCTCACATGAACGGGGTTGTTGAGAGAAAGAATCGCAGCTTAATAGAGACAACACGGACAATGCTAAGAGACTTGAAACTGCCTATCCAATTTTGGAATGTTGCAGTTGCCAATGCATGTTACACGTTAAATCGAGTTCTGGTGGTAAAACGTCATGGCAAGACGTGTTACGAGTTACTTCAACAACGTAAACCAAATCTGGAGTACCTCGAACCGTTTGGAGCACCATGTACGTTGCTGAAGAAAACTCAGGAAGGCAAGTTTAGCGAGAAGGCTAAAGAGGGCATTTTTCTAGGATACAACATACCGAATAAGAGAGTTTACAACAACTCAACGGGTCAAGTAGAGGTGTGGTGTAACGTCGACATTCAGAGATACACCACTCCTCCTGCTGGAAAAGGACCCGCATTCTTTTTCGACTATGATGGATTCTTCAAGTCCTTCAACATCCCTCTCTCCACTTCTGACGATGAGTTAGCAGCCAAAATGATGTATGATGTCTTAAACACACCATCACCAGACTCAACATCATCTGGTTCACAAGATGAATCGTCTAACCATTCAAGGGGAGCACTCGAGGTAAGTGACTCCTCCTCTGACGATGAAGCCATGGAAAATGATCAGAATGATAAGGAGGAATAGATTCCTACACCTACAAGTCCACAAGAATCTGACGTTTATGCCTCTGAGTCTTCAGAACCTCACACTCCTATTGCCTCAGATACGGAACCAAATGTTCATAATCTTGATTCTGAGGTAGTTGTTCCCACCACTCCTGGATCACGCCTAAATGTCTATCATCCTCTGGACAATGTCATTGGGGATGTCAGATCAGGAGTTCAGACAAGAAATTAGTTGTATTCAGTTGATTATGCCTAAGTAATGGAGAAAGGGTATCTTCATGATGGTGCTTATTGTTGTTTTGTGTTTCAGTTTGAGCTAAAATACGTTAGTAAGCCCTAAATGATGAGGCATGGGTGAGTGCCATGCAAGAATAACTTCTTTAGTTCAAGAAGTTAGGTGTATTGACACTGGTAGATAAACCTAAATGTGCTAAGGTCATTGGCACCAAATGGGTCTTCAAATGTAAGAAAGATGAGCAAGGTGTTATCATCAGGAACAAGACTCGACTTGTAGTTCAATGATTTCGGCAAGTCGAGGGAATTGATTACAATGAAGTATTTGCACCAGTGGCGAGAATGGAAGCAATTCGTATCTTCCTAGCCTATGCCTCTTACATGAAGATTAAAGTTTATCAACTGGATGTAAAGAGTGCATTTCTTCATGTTGAAATCCGGGAAACAGTGTATGTCAGTCAACCCGAAGGATTTGAGGATCCATATCATCGGGACAGAGTTTACAAACTAGATAAGGCTCTCTACGGGCTTCACCAAGCCCCAAGAGCATGATATGAAAAACTCTTAACTCACCTTGTGAAACACGTATTTCGCAGAGGTGTAATCGACTGTACATTGTTCATCAAAGAAAAGGATGGGGATCTGCTGCTTGTTCAGATTTATGTTGATGACATAATCTTCGTTTCCAAGAATGAAAACTTATGTAAAGAATTTGAAGCAGTAATGAAGACAGAATTTGAAATGAGTATCATGGGAGAGATGAAGTTCTTTCTCAGGTTACAGGTGGATCAAACACCAAGGGGATATTTCTACATCAGACCAAGTATGTAGGGGATATTCTCAGTCGGTTTGACATGGAGAATGCTTTCGTAGCTAGGACTCCTCTTGCTACAAACCATGATATAGCACCCGACGAAAATGGTGATCTGGTTGATACCACAATGTACCGAGTAATGATTGGATCCTCATGTACCTCACTGCCTCAAGACCTGATATCATGTATGCGACATGTCTTTGTTCAAGATATCAGGCGAAACCAAAAGTTAACTGTTGGACCAAAAGAACCAATGAGCCAAGATCAGAAAACCTCTAAGTCCCACATGGTATCACAACAACTGCTGAAAGCTTCATCAGCAGTTTGACAAGTTCTGAAGACTTCAACAGCTGAAGATCAAGTGCTGAAGACTTCAACAGCTGAAGAACTAAAGTGCTGAAGTACAACAGCTGAAGAACACAAGTACTGAAGCTGAACAGCTGAAGAACACAAGTACTGAAGCTGAACAGCTGAAGAACACAAGTGCTGAAGCTGAAAGACCAAAGTACTGAAGTACAACAACTGAAGAGTTTACAAGTGCAGAAGATCAACAACTGATGTACAAAGTCTGAAGACAAAGACTGAAGACATCAGCTGATGATATCTACTGAAGTCATCAGCTGATGAAACATCTGAAGGTCAAAGTCTGAAGATCAAGTACCGAAGCATCAGTAGTTTGTCACAACTGCTGAAGAGTACTTCTTCAGTAGTTGTGATATCAGTAGTTTTATATTTCTAGTTTCAGTAGTTTTGTAAAACAACTGAAGAGCTTGTTCTTCAGTCATTGTAGTTTCAGTAGTTTTATATTTTTCAGTAGTTATAACAACTGATAACACTTAGACCTTTTTGTAAGAAGATGTCAGCTGTTTTGACATCTTCAGTAGTTGTGTTTTAGTTGTAATAAATCTGTTAGATGTCACTATCAAGTGACATCAGCAGACGTCACATCTCTTATATAAGAGGTGTCGACCTAATCATAATTGTGACATTCTGTTACCACGAAAGCGAATATTGAATGAAATATATTTGCAGATATTCTCTCTCTCTATAACCGTCTTGTTCTTCATTGAATATCGTTTTGTTCTTGTGAATCGACTAATTCATTGTTTGAATTCCGCTGCAATACTCGTCAATCAATCAAACATAGATCACTGATCCTAACAAGTGGTATCAGAGCATGGTTAATCATTGATCGATCTAACAATTGATCATTGAAACTGCTAATTGATTTCTGTGTTTGATTGAATTAGCGCATTTGCAAGAACTGGTTATAGATTATTGAATTTCTGCCGCTTTCGTTCATTTATTTTGAGATCTTCTGGTTCAATTGGTTATTGCGTTTTTTGTTCTAAATCTGTTTTAGCTTAACCGAATTTGATTGAATCCGAGATGACGACTCCTTCTAATGATCCTCACAATACCGGTTCCTCAACCAAGCCTCCGATGCTGGTTAGGACCGAGTATAACATATGGCAACGAAGAATGCTTCATCACCTGTCTGTTAACAGTTCAGGTTGTTGGACATCTGTGGTACATGGACCACATAAGCCTATGGTGAACAATCCGGAAACCAATCAAATGGTTCCGAAGAAGAAGGAACAATACTCTGATGAAGATCGGAAACTATTTGAGATTGATGCTAAAGCCCATGGAATTCTGGACATGGGCCACTGCCTAATGAAATCTATTCAGGGCTTATGCATCATGAAACTGCTCATGATCTCTGGAATGCCCTGAAGGAACAATTCGGCGGCACAGATGAGGTCTTAGCAAACAATAGAGAAATCCTTGCCCAACAATATGAGACATTCTTCATAGAAAGGGTGAGACACTGACTCAACAGTTTGAGCGCTTTCCTGCTTGATATCTGAGCTGAAAATGGTGAAACAGGAATACACCAATAGCCAGATGAACAACAGATTCCTCATATCACTGCCTAAGAGATGGGACACACACCATTGTTCTACGCTCCAGTGCAAATCTGGATGGCCTATCTCTCACCCAACTTCCTGGGAAACTGCTTACATTTGAAAGAGAGATAGAGCAGAAGAGGAAACTGTCCTCATCAGGAAAGCTCACTGATGACTTCGTACCAGGCAAAATGCCTTGATTGGTCATGAGTCAGAATATGCTGCATCTGAAAACAGTTATGATGAGCATATTGATTTCTCTTCAAATAGTTCTAATCATGCATTTGTTGGTATTGAGAGTCACTCTGGCAGTAAGTAATGAAATTTATGCTTCATCATGGATGATCTGAAAGGAATAGCTGATGATGATCTAGAAGAGATGGATATTCTGAGCCAGATGGCACTGATTAATATCAGATCTCAGAAGTTCTACAAGAGAACTGGCAGGAAATTTCCTGGACTCTCTGGCAAAACCAAAGTTGGTTTTGACAAGAGTAAGTTGAGGTGTCACAAATGCAAAGGCTAGGACACTTTGCAAGAGAGTGTAGATCAACTGGATCTACTCTTCTGCACCCTTTGTGACTTTTCCCAGTACTAGTCCACAAAACAGAGGGCAACATCCTGCTGGTTCTGGTCATTATTCACATCCTAGATCTCCTGCATACTTTGTTCCCCAGGGTCAAATGTCATATCCTTATCCCTGCTATTATGTGCCTCAACCAAATTCTGTTCAAGCTCCAATTGCACAACAACCACAAGCATTGCCTGAACCACAGCCTTCCTAATCTCATCAACAAACTCAACCTCAACAACACAGCTTCTTCACCCCAGGAGTTGTTGACTGGAGCAGTTTACCAGATGACATGTCTGGTCATGAACAACTATTCTCAGGTGCTGGTCAACACGGTGGTGACAGTCCATTTGGAAATCTAGCTCTTATGGCTTTGGATTCTGCTGATACTTCATCCTCTAATGCCTCTACACCAAAGGTATCACAGTATCCTCTGAGGCAAAAGCCAAATTATGTCGTGACACATGCATAGCAGCATTTGCATCTTAGAGAAGCAAATGTAGCTTTAATAAACAAGAACATTGAGCTAGAACAAATAATTTCCAAAAACAAAGCTGAATTTGAGTCTGTGCTTAATGATAAAAATGATGAGATTTACAAATTGAAATGCCAAATAACTGATGATAAGGCTAGGGAAGAGATACTTCTAGAGAAGTATAAAGATCTCAAAGAAACCCTTGCAGTTACCCAGGTAGAGTGTGATAGATGGGTACAATCATGCAAAGGTTTTGAAATGCTTCTTAGTAAGCAATCTGCTTCCATGTGAAGTTTGGCATTGGTTACAATCACACTGCTCCACCTACATTTTACTCCAAGAGCAGAGGTAGAATCTGATGGTGAGAGTGATAACCAATCCATCATCATGTGATCGACTTTCTGATACAGCACACTCAGAAGTAGAAGTCAGCATCAAGCCCTCTCTGAACCTATCAGCTGATGTTGATGGTTCAAATGCTGACACTCACATGATCAATGAGTTGATCAACTCAGGAGTTAATTCTGAAAGTCCTGAAAGGACTAGAGAGCAGGATTTAACACCTGAAGTTCAAACTCCAACTACTGTCAACTGAAGAGAAGAAAACTGCTAGTAGAAAGAGTTTGAAGACTACTAAAGAGGCAGTCAAGAAAGCA
The DNA here is from genome assembly GCA_025506515.1 of Flaveria trinervia. NCBI lineage: Eukaryota > Viridiplantae > Streptophyta > Magnoliopsida > Asterales > Asteraceae > Flaveria > Flaveria trinervia. The sequence goes on from CM046444.1 coordinate 16,269,221, forward strand.
AACAATGCTTCCAAAGCATTGAAGAGCAAGTCTTGTTGCTTCACCCTCTTTAGTTGATGATCAACCTAAGATGAAGAAGAAACCATGTGAAGTATGTGGTTTGTTCAATCATCTTACAGATGATTGCTGTACAAAAGAGGTTCCAAACTCAAACAAAAAGAAGAAATTACAGAGAAAATGGTTAAAAATGAAAACTGAGTTTGAGACCACATTTGTATCAGCAACATCAAATCCTGTAACCCTTAAATCCTCAAAGAAATCCAAAAAGGAAGGGGTTAAACAGGTGACAGCTGAGAGTGCTCAGAAGAAGAAGGTGCACATAGGAACTTATCAAACTCCACTAGCAATGTGTCTGATGAGCTGAAAGCCTTATCACAAAATCAGACACAGCTGGTTATGATGGTTCAACATCTGTTGGGTAGAGTTAACCAACTAGATGCTCCTATGTTGAAACCACAGAAACGGAGATCCAAGCCAAAGGATTCCTCTTCTTCACCATCTTCTTCCTCTAAGACTGTTGTTTCAAATAAACCTGTTAGTTTACCATCTATTGATGAGACCAGGCCCAAAACCAAAAAGGTTTGGGTCTCTAAAACTAACTGATTGTTTATTATTGCAGGGTTCTCCAACATGCCAAAGTAGCATCTGGTATGTAGACAGTGGGGGGTCTATGCACATGACTGGGAACAGTTCTCTTCTTCATGACTACTCTCAAGGAAAGAAGGGATTTGTTTCTTTTGGCAATGATGCTAGAGGTTACATCATTGGTAATGGCTTTGTCTCCAATGGAGAAATCAAATTTGATGATGTTAATCATGTGGAAAATCTCAAGTACAATCTCTTGAGTGTCAGTCAAATGTGTGATAAAGGCCATGTTGCTCTTTTCACCAGTCAGAACTATAGGATTCTGTCATCCAAAGTTTTGCACTTAATTGACAAGGTGTTGGATGATCACACTCTACTGAGAGCCAACAGGACAGGAAGAGTGTATGCCTTAGATCTTTCCAAGAAAATAGATCTCAAAGGAAATCCTTGCCTATTTTCCAAAGCCTCTTCTCAAGAATCTAAACTGTGGCACAGAAGGCTGGGTCATGTTAATTTCAAAAACATGAATCAGCTTATCCACAATAGTTAGTCAGAGGCTTACCAATAAAGGAGTTCCACTGTGATGAAACCTGCACTGCTTGTTTAAAAGGAAAACAGCACAAAGTCTCATTCCCTCCTATTGAAGAGCCTAAGTCCACTGCCTGCTTGCAATTACTGCATATGGATCTATTTGGTCCTGTGAGAGTGATGAGCATGGCCAAGAAGAAATACTGTCTGGTAATTGTGGATGATTACTCTAGATTTGTATGGACTTTCTTTCTACATTCAAAGGATGAGGTTGCTCAGAAGGTTATTAACTTTGTGTTGTATATTGAGAAGCAGTATTCCCTTCCAGTCAAGTGTATCAGGAGTGATAATGGAACTGAATTCAGGAATCATACACTTGATGACTTCTATCTCTCAAAGGGAATCAAAAGGCAGTTTAGCATCCCAAGTACTCCAGAACAAAATGGAGTAGTGGAGAGAAAGAACAGGACCTCATTGAAGCTGCTAGGTCCATGCTGGCTGACTGGTTTGCCACTGACCTTTTGGCTGAAGCTGTCAACACAGCTGCTATGTGCAGAATAGAGTTTTAGTAAATCAGAGGTTGATGAAGACTCCATATGAAGTTCTCCATCATTTGGCTCCTCTAATTTATTTTTCAAAGCATTTGGGTGTCCCTATTTTATTCTCAACACAAAGGATCAACTCCATAAATTTGATCCTAAGGTGGATGCTGGGTATTTTGTTGGTTATTCATCTACTTGCAAGGCATACAGAGTCTTCAACTGCAGAACAAAGATAGTTGAAGAGACTCTGCATGTGAAGTTTAATGAATCTCCTTTAGGACAAGATTCCACAAAACCTGTGGAGTTGTTTGATTTGGACATAGTGCAATATGTCCTTATCAACCCCAGCTATTGCAGATCCTGTGGCTAAATCATCTTCTGCAGCATGTCTTCCACCTGGTGGTATTGATGATGATGATGATAATATCAATACTCACCTATTCAAGTTTAGTGACCAACTGCCTGTGTCTGCTAAACTTGATGTTCCTGTAGCTTCAGCAGTTCCATCCACAACAAATGCTGATGAGATCTCTATTTCCTCTACATCTTTTGAGTTACCATCAAATTCTTGGTTTCAAGAGTCACATCAACATCTGCTGCTGCTGAAGGTTCTACAACACTTGCACAGATCTCATTGTTTATCAAGAACTGAAGAATCACCTCATGTCTCAGATTATTGGTGATATCAATGCTGGTGTTTCAACCAGAGGTCAATTGTCTAACTTCTGCTTCTATGCTCTCTTCATCAGTCAGCTAGAGCCAAAGAACTACCATGTTGCTTTGAGAGACAATGGATGGGTTGAAGCTATACAGCTTGAGCTACTTCAGTTCAAGAAACAGCAAGTGTGGGAACTTGTTCCTCTTCCCCAGGTAAGTGTGCAATAGGCACTAAATGGGTGTTTAGGAATAAAACCGATGAAAATGGGCTTATTGTTAAGAACAAGGCTAGACTGGTTGTACAGGGGTTTTCACAAGAAGAAGGTCTTGATATGATGAAACCTTTGCCCCTGTAGCCAGACTAGAGGCAATCAGATTGTTCTTAGCCTATGCTACATTCCACAATCTTAAAGTTTTTCAAATGGATGTTAAAAGTGCATTTTTATATGGTAAAATAAAGGAAGAAGTTTATGTGTGTCAACCACCAGGCTTTGAGGATAATAAACATCCTGATGGGTGTACAAACTTGATAAGGCTCTTTATGGGTTGAAACAAGCTCCTAGAGCCTGGTATGAGACACTCTCTACTTTTCTTCTTAAGAATAATTTCACTAGAGGCTCCATTGATAAAACTTTGTTTATTAAGAAGGTGGATCAGCATAAGCTACTTGTTCAGATTTATGTTGATGATATTATTTTTGCATCCTCTGATCCCCAGTTGTGTGATGATTTTACAACATTAATGAAAAAGAGGTTTGAAATGAGTGCAATGGGAGAATTACAGTTCTTTCTAGGCTTGCAAATCAAACAAAAGGCTGATGGAACCTTTATTCATCAGTCAAAATATACAAATGATCTTTTGAATAAGTTTGATTTACAATACTGTAAGCCCTGTTCTACTCCCATGTGCAACACCACACAACTGGATGCTGATCAGAAAGGTAAAGCTGTTGATGAAACGCTTTACAGATGTATGATTGGGTCCTTGATGTATCTAACAGCTTCTAGACCAGATATATGTTTGCTACATGTGTTTGTGCTAGATTTCAGGCTGCTCCTAAAGAGTCTCATTTGATTGCAGTCAAGAGAATCTTTAGATATTTGCAAGGTACACAATCTCTGGGTTTATGGTATTCCACTGGACACTCTTGCAAATAGTTGCTTTTTCAGATAGTGACTATGCAGGGTGCAAGTTAACTAGAATGTCAACTTCTGGTGGTTGTTAATCCTAGGCAACTGTTTGATTCTTGGCAGAGTAAGAAACAAACATCTGTGCTACATCAACTGCTGAGGCCGAGTACATTGCTGCTGCAAGTTGCACCTCTCAGGTACTCTGGCTTCAGAACCAACTTCTGGATTATGGCATTACAAGACTAAGACTCCATTGTAATGGATAGTGCTTCAGCTCTGTGTATTGTCAAAAATCCAGTCCAGCACTCTAGGACCAAACATATAGAGATCAGACATCATTTTATTCGGGATTGTTTTGAAAAAGGTCTGATTGATCCAAGTTTGTGCCTAGTGCTGATGAGCTTGCAGATATTTTTACTAAGCCTTTGGATAGTTCTACTTTCCAAAACTTGTGTTAAGGCTTGGTATGCTGCAGCTAGAATAGTGACAACTACTGATGATTTCAGTAGTAATTACTGGTGATCATTGGTACCCATGTCACATATAAGTACTGATGAGTCCTTTTCCCTCAGTAATTTTTTAACTACTGATGGCTAAATGTCTCACAAGTACTGAAGTACTTATCTGTTCCAAGTACTGATGTAGTTACGACTACTGAATATTAGTATAAACAGATAAGTACTGATGTCCTATGAAACACCTAAAAATCAGATGCAAAACCTGATAAGTGTTGAGGACAGCATGAAACAGCTGAAAGGCTATGAATTGACGACAACTACTGAAGAGAACTTCTCTTCAGTTGTTTCAACAACTGCTGTTTCATTCTAAACAACTGAAGCAAAACCATGTCTTCAGTAGTTTTAAAACTATGATGACTAATACAAGTCTTCAGTGTTTACAACAACTGATGACAAAACCACTGTCTCAGTAGTTTCACAACTACTGATGAAAAACACCAAGTCCTCAGTTGTTTCAATCATCTGAAGTCAAAACCACGGTCTTCAGTAGTTTTCTAACTCCTGATGCCTAACACCACGACTTCAGCTGTTTCAACGTCTGAAAGGATAATACCATGTCAACAGTCGCTTAAAACTACTGATGACTAACACCACATCCTTCAGTCGTTTTCTTACCGTACCCTATAAATATCCTGACCTAACTTCAAAGCTTCATCTTCTTCAAACCTAACGTTCTTCTCCAAAACTTCTATCTTCTAATGGCGTCCATGCAAATTAAACCGCGACACACTTGTGTTGCCTACCTTACTAAATCGCCTGTCTGGGCTAAGTTCGATACTGCTACCGATCTTATGGTTGAGTCCAATACAAAATGGCATTTCTTCTGAATCCCTACTACATGCCGAATCCTCAAACAGTTTTGGATGAACGTCACCATTACCACTAGGGGGAACAACACATCTCTCCAGTCGGTCGTCAACAACAAAGAAGTGGTCATCACTCTGCAATAATCCGCCAAATTCTCATCTGGATGATACCATTTCTCCTGCTGGATATCCCAAGGGCACTACAGATCTATCCTTTGCCCAACATGGATATCAGGCAATCTAAGTGCCTCCACTATCATGAAGAAACACTTCCATGACGCTGAACGCCTAATTTTTCACATGGTGAATGTATGTTTGGCTCCTAAGACTTCGTCTTGGGATCAAATGTCGACAAAGTGGCAGCAGGTAATGTGTCTATCTTGAGCAACAACCGTTAAACTTTCAGAAATAATATTTTCGGAGCTCAAGGATATGGCTCAAAAACTAATTGCTAACCGTTGGATACTATATCCACGATTCATAATGGCCATCATTACAAACCAGCTTAATGCTGAGGGACTTGTTGGCTTGGGAGTCCTGCTACGGCTGTTCTGCCGGAAGTATACTCCCGGCACAACTCTGACCAGACACTCAAATTCGCTGCCAAGCTGCGCAAACCCACGCAGCTGGAACCCACAGCCACCACCTCCATATCAAAAGTCCCCACCAAACCCACCAAAAAGAAACCCAAAACGGCTACTCAGGGAATTGAGTCCCCTGAGGATGCCCCTGCAACACAAACGCAGGAGATCTCCACTGGTCCAAACCCCCTAGTGGATCTAAGGACTCTTCCAGCCATAGCCGCTCAAGATTCCTCTCAACAGGAGCCTGCAGCAACCACACAAGGGGTACCTACACATCTGGGATCTTCCTCACATGAGGGGATTGCCATTGAAGAGCACCAACCTCCCCAGGTGCACACTCTTCACCCCATCCAACCGCCCCTCACAGCCCAACTTTAATAGTTGCACAAGTGCTGACTCAACTGCACTCCTCATCCCCTCCCTAGAAACCACTTACTACTGGGAACACCTCTACCATTGAGGGGGAGGAACACAGTGCAATTGAGAACCCACAGCATAGGGGTTTACCACTTCTATCTCCTGGTGTAGATAAGGAGATTAGAATATCTAGTGAGGCTGCCACCTCTTCTGATCAGCACATGATCAGAATGAGGCTGGTAACATTGCTAAGACCTCACTAGAGGCAACAGCTGATGATGGACATAGTCCTGAGGCTGGAAGTCCCCAGTACCAAGAAAAAGGGGCACATGCAACAACTGGTCTACACCCAGTGCATGTAAATCCTGCTTCAAGCAGGAGGTCAGGTGATTCAGCTTCAGCTGATGATGACCTGGGCTTTTTCTACGATGTTCTTGCCCAGAACAAAATCCTTGAGGAGAAAGTCAGTAGGCTGCAAAACCTACTTGACCAACTCTCACAAGGAGAAAGACCATCTGCCTCCACCAACCCACAGATGGCACCTTCAGTTGAAGGTTCCCCAAACACTGAGCCACTCCAAACTCAGCCACCTGCCTCTGCTTCAGGCACTATTTCTCAGGAACAGAACCCTTCTGAGCAAATAGTTGCTGTACTTCAAAATTCCCTCCCTCTCATCACACCATAATCACTGACATTGTGACTAAAGCCATTGATGAGAGGCTTTCCTCAACTTTACAACCCTTGATTGATGCTGCTATGCAAAAGACACTTTCTGCGGTACAAACCCCTACCTCCAATGCATCCAAAAAGGGGGAGAGTACTACAGTGAAAGAAAAGAAGAGGAAAAGAACAGAGGAAGAGAAGGCTCAAAAGCAAGTCCAAGAGGAGGAGAAAGAAAAGCAACCACTGCTCACTTACAAATGAAAGAAAAGTGCTGATGATCAACTACTGCTGAAGACAAATCCTTGGAAGAGCTGGTAAAAGATGCTGATAATACACACAGCCGATCCATGGATAAAATAATTGAACAACTCTTCAGGCAAGGGTTTGATACAGCCACATTGATAGTGAGATCAGGAGGTTGGAAGTGCAAGAGATTCAAACCCCATGGGCTGGGTATGATGCACTTGAAAAAGAGAGATTGGAGATCATGGTCCGCTTCATTGCAAAATACTTAGGACGATCTTAATGGAGATTCGCGCGTGGACCAGAGATAGTATTCTGGCTATAGCCACCAGAATCTGTCTGGTGAGCAATTCCACAAGGGGATTATTATTGAAGCCCTTGATGAGGCTGGGGCTGGTAAAAGGTTGGAAATGGCAAAACTTACAAAGGCTGAACTTACTACAAAGATGCTGGATCAACCTTCCCTTCCACCCACTCAAACACTGCCTACCCCTCAAATCTCCAAACCAATCTCTAAGCCCAAATCCAAACAACCACAATCACAACTCAAACCAAACCACCAATCCCTCCCATCTAAACCGATAGCCTATGATGCACCTAAGAAGAAGAAGAGAAGGGTGTTGAGGCTAGAAGAAGAAGAAGAAGAGGATGATGTGGAAGAAGATAGGATGCCTCTGTCTGCAGTCCTAACACTGGCGAAAGCCAAACCTATGCCCATCACTCCCACCTCACAGATGGATGTTGTGAGAGTAAAAATTGAAGAAGAGGAGCAGCAAAAGCTTCATGATGATGAAATGCTGAAAAGCATTGACAAAACCTATGCTGCCTCCTCATCAATTATCAGCATGAAGAAAGAAGCTCTAAGATTGTACACTCTCGCCAACACATTTCAATATCAGAAGGAAAGGGTGAGAGTATGGCCTGATCCGAGGGGGCTCACAGGATTGTAAAGAAAGACATTCCTTCGAGATACAAGGGTCAAGTCAAGAGGATCGTAGATGAAGAGATCACAGTGGCCCTTGTAGTATCACCCTGGGAGATTGTCGAAGATTTCAAGAAGGCCTACGAGACTAAACAACCACCCCAGAAGATGCTAGAGAACAGGATTATCAAAAAGGGGTTAGTCTACAAGAGGCTTGAGAACTTCAAACAGAATGAGCTAAGTCTGCTACTCGAAGGGAATCATCCTGATGAGTTTGCATATAGATAAATTACAACGTTGAGCTCAAGAACGGCAAACATGCCAAGTACATCTCAGAGCTGTATGGGCGGAAGGATTGTTTGATGGTGAAGCCGAGAACCTGACCATAGAAGAACAAATCATGTTTCTCAGAGCCTACACCAGAGAATCCTACAGGCTCATACACGGGAAGTAGATCTCATGAATGGGATAACAGCTTTGTCCCAAAGCAGAGTTCCCATTCATATCTTGCCAAACAAATATCAGAGACTTTTTCCCAGGCCGGAGCTTATATGGGTCATCTTCTCTACTGATCAAGAAGGAAAAAGACCAATCTTTTGCCAACAATAAGTGGGATAATAAATAAATTAGAGGTTTTGGCTGTATTGGTTCAGGGGGAGTTTGTTGGACCAAAAGAACCAATGAGCCAAGATCAGAAAACCTCTAAGTCCCACATGGTATCACAACAACTACTGAAAGCTTCATCAGTAGTTTGACAAGTGCTGAAGACTTCAACAGCTGAAGATCAAGTGCTGAAGACTTCAACAGCTGAAGAACTAAAGTGCTGAAGTACAACAGCTGAATAACACAAGTACTAGCTGAACAGCTGAAGAACACAAGTACTAAAGCTGAACAGCTGAAGAACACAAGTGCTGAAGCTGAAAGACCAAAGTACTGAAGTACAACAGCTGAAGAGTTTACAAGTGCTGAAGATCAACAACTGATGTACAAAGTCTGAAGACAAAGATGAAGACATCAGCTGATGATATCTACTGAAGTCATCAGCTGATGAAACATCTGAAGGTCAAAGTTGAAGATCAGTACTGAAGCGTCAGTAGTAGTTTGTCACAACTGCTGAAGAGTACTTCTTCAGTAGTTTGATATCAGTAGTTTTATATTCTAGTTTCAGTAGTTTTGTAAAACAACTGAAGAGCTTGTTCTTCAGTCGTTGTAGTTTCAGTAGTTTTATATTTTTTAGTAGTTATAACAACTGATAACACTTAGAACTTTTTGTAAGAAGATGTCAGCTGTTTTGACATCTTCAGTAGTTGTGTTTCAGTGTAATAAATCTGTTAGATGTCACTATCAAGTGACATCAGCAGACGTCACATTCTTATATAAGAGGTGTCGACCTAATCATAATTGTGACATTCTGTTACCACGAAAGCGAATATTGAATGAAAATATTTGCAGATATCTCTCTCTCTATAACCGTCTTGTTCTTCATTGAATATCGTTTTGTTCTTGTGAATCGATTAATTCATTGTTTGAATTCCGCTGCAATACTCGTCAATCAATCAAACATAGATCACTGATCCTGACATTAACCATCTTATAGGGGTCAAGAGGATATTCCGTTATACGAAGGTACACCAACAATGGGTTGTGGTATCCTCATGATGATGATTTTGAGCTTACCGTGTACAGTGACTCGGATTTGGCGAGCAAGATGAACTACAAACCACCTCAGCAAGATGTCAATCTTTGGGATAAGATTAGTCACGTGGCAGTGGTAAGAAGCGACATCAGTTGCGTTGTCAACTTGTGAAGCTGAATATGTTGCTGCGGCAAGCTGCTGTTCTCAAATCATCTAGATTCAACAGCAGATGGGGACTACGGTTTGAAATTTTCTAACACCCTATATTTGTTGATAATTCTACTACAATAGATGTTACTAAAAATCCTGTCCAACATCCTAAGACAACAACATCGGCATAAAATATCACTTATATGTGATTGTTTTGAAAAGAATCTAATCGATGTTGTTAAGATTAAATACAGATTTCTAACGCGCTGACCTCTACACAAAAGCCTTTGATAAACCACGTTTTCTATATCTGTTAGAGGTCAACGGCATTAAAAGAAAAGTGATGTAATTCCAGAAGATGAACATGTTAGTCTGATGCGTCGAGTCAAATTTTCTTTTATTTTTATTTTATTTTATTTATTTAACTTTATTGGTTTTATTCTTCGCCTATTAAAATACTAAAAATGCAAATCGTTTACGGTTTTAGAATTTTAGGGGGAGAATAGGTTAAGTTAGTATTAAAAAAAATAGAAAAAACAAGGGAGGAGGACAGGCAAGCTAAAAGAAAGAGATTGTATCTGAGATATCGATCAACGACTATGGAAAATGATAGTACATAGAAACAAAGAATTTGGGACTTTAAAAGATTTAAATTGAATTAGATGCAAAATTCAAAGTATAAGTCTGAGAAGTCAAAGCAAAAATAAAAGGAAAAATGATAGTAAAACTAGCTGCTACTCAGGTAACACGGAGAAAGTAGACCTAGAGGTTGCTAGACCATTAGATGATGTGTCGGTAGATTCAACACAATAGATAAGTAGACCTCGTTGGTGATCTCAAGTTCAAACTAAGTTGTTTAACAAGCTGTGGGTTATCATCTTATCTCTGGTTAACACAAATAACAGAGTTCCAATAAGGGGTGACGAGCAAAATAAACGCCACAAATGTGTGCGGATGACCAAAATATGAGCAAAGCACATGATGAAAATTGCAAAAAGCAACCAAACTAATAACCTATGTTGTTGGTGCAATCTGTGCAAAAAGAATAAAATTTCTCTAACAAGAAGATAGATTGTGTGCCTCTCTGCTGTGCGGTGGCACTGACCTGGGGATAAGCATAACGTATATATTCTAGAATTCATTGTTGTTTGCCGCCTCTCTGTTGTGCGTTGGCACTAACCTGAGGCTTGGCTTCTCTTTAAAAGCTCTAAGAATAGTTTCTTCTTGTTAAAATACCCGTAGACCACTCAAAAATCTCCTGGGAATGTGATTACCATATAAGCATGGGATCCACAAATGCTTGTTGAAATAATTAACCTAATGTATCACCAATCTATGTCAAAAGTCTGTGTATGGATTTAAGTGGACAAGTATACTGACAATCATTATGGCTGCAATTTTTGAAAGTCCAAATCAATGTGTGCATGTCTGAGGTGACCAAACATGTGTTCAACTGTTAAATAGGTCACGTCTAAGGTGACAAAATGTGTTTTGTTTAAAAGGATCATGACCGAGGTGATCAAAGGTTTTCAAAGTTAAAATGATCATGTCTGAGATGATCAAATGCTCAAAATGGTTAATCAAAAGTTAAAAGGGGTTAAATGTCAAATGGTCATAAAGTCAAAATCATGAGTATGATCCATTCGTATGATTGGACCATGAGTATGGACCAGTCATACGATTGGACCATACTTATGCATTAGTCAATCGAATGGAGCATGAGTATGAACCATTCACACGAATGGCTTACAAGGTTGAGCCAGTCGCCTGAATAGAGTTGTCTGAATGAGTCAGTCGCCCAACTGAAACCCAGTAGGCCGACTGAATGTGATCGAATGAACCAATCGCACGACTGAGATCCAATCGCACGAATGAAAAGAGCGAATGGATCCAGTCGCCCAATTGAAACTAGATTCAGTATAAATAGGGCTATAGTCGATCGCATATACTCATCACTCCTCAGTTGCCCTAAATCGCCTATACTGCCGTTACTCTGCCAAATTTTCTTCTGACCATGCTTGACTTCAAATTGTTGTAGTCTGACGATTGTTGTGTTTATACAGGTACAATGCGGTGCAATCTACCCAAATCGCAGTCAATTTGTGCCCTAAATTACTGAATTCGGCCCTAACATAGAACCGAAACTTAGTTGGATTAATAAACTAATAAAACTAAGTAAAATGTTAAAATCAAGGTTATTAGGTGCTATGTAGGGTGATTGCAAGTCTAATGAGCCAAACCACAATGTTTAATTTGAAGATTTGCTTAAAATTTGAATTTCAATTGAATAGACAGTCTGTCATGCGATTGGTCACCCTGATAAACTTTAATCGCACGACTGAGTTGGGCGAATGACTCAGTGGGCAGATTAAACGAGGCATATGAGCTCAATCGCCCGACTGAACCCAGTCGTAGGCTCAGTCACCCGACTGAACTCAGTCGCTGGCTCAGTCAACCGACTGACCTCAGTTGTTGAATCAGTCGCCCGATTGAACTCAATCGCATGATAAGTCAACCGACTGAACTCAGTCGCATGGTTCAATCGCACGATTGAACCAAACTTATATCAAACAGTTTAGAGTGAATTGCTTTCTATTATGTGCTAATCTAATACATATGTGTCTTGTGTTACAGATCTATGGCAGATCGATGGACCATCAACACCAAGCACAATATATGTGCTCATTTGAACTCCATCACTCGGAACGCTGCCGAGTTTGCTGCATCATTGCTATTCTAAAGAGATTAAGGATACATAGAGCGATATCTACACCATGCACTCCCTACAGGTCTATACAGCAGGCCTTCTGGGAGGGTGCATCGGTTGACCGATCTAGTGAGCCCTACTGCATTCGGAGCACCATCTTCGGGCAAGAGATAGAGGTGACAGCGGCAGACATTCGATGTGTACTGGACCTGGTGATGATGGGCTTACCCAACCAGGTTACACCCGCTTACTGTGTAAGGATGTTTTCTCAGGATGAAGCACTCTGGGGACATCAATATAGGTGTTCTAAACAAAAGCAACCTGTGTCCCCAGTTCAAGTACTTAACACACGTCATCCTCAAGTGCATTGCATCAAGAAGGGGTGGATTTGATGACTTATCTGACCAAATCCAAATTGCTTATGTGGCACTAGTGTTGAATCACCCCTTCAGCTTCTCCAACATGATATTTGCATACCTGATCGAGAACCTTGAGGCCAAAGGCAACGAAGGCTTCTGTATGTACTTAAGATTCCTATAGATGATTATAGATGAGAAGCTTCCTTCGCTACCCAAGGAGAGCCATGATACAGTATCTCTCAAGATTATGAATGACACAACTCTTGGAAGAATGAAGGTCTACAGGGGAAAGCAAGTCAAACCCCCTGTGAGGAGACTGTTCGGGCACCTGGCCCGGGAGGATTACATGGCGTTGGCAAGGCGTAAGTGGCGCCATGAGAAGAATGACTCAGATATTGAGCAGATTGCTCTTCCATCTGATGACTCCGATGATGATGACCGTGGCATTGGTGGAGACTCTGGCCCCGCTGCTTCTAGGGCCACCACTACACATGTTACACCTCCACCACCCACTCATGGAGATGCCACCACCGCTAGTTTCCATTAGGATTTTTGCCCTCCTGGTGAGGTGGAGGAGAGTGATGAGGAGCCACTGACCAGGACGATGGGCAGCAGGGTGGTTGCCACTGAACGAGGTATTCGGGAGGTTGGTGGACGCCCTAGCAAGTCTGTAGAGACTACTGCAGATCCCAGTTACACACCTGATATGCCCAGCAGCATCTTAGGGGGAGCATGCTCCTTAAGGGGCATGAGGAGAAAAAGGATGGCTCATCCCTATGGGATGAAGTCTAAGAAGAGGAGGATGACATTCATCACTACCACCACCACAGCCACCACTACCACCATTCCACTACCACCACTAGTACCACTCCACCCATCACCACTACCACCATTCCACCCACCACCAATACTACTACTTCACCCACCATCACCACTACAGGGACTTCACCACCTATCTACACCACTTCCACCACCACTACAGCATATCCATCCCCACCCACTCATCTGCCTCCACCCATACTCACCACAGACACCACTACCACCACCAGCCACCAAGCCGATCCCTCATCCCATACCACATTCACCACTGGACCACCTTTACCTCCCAGTGGGGTAGAGGAACAGCTGTCGGCACTAAATCGTATGGTGTTGAAGCTGTTAGCTGCCGATGTCGAGAAGGCTACTCAGCTAAGACAGCTGATAGAGCTAACCGCTACACAATCACAGCAGATCTCTCAGCAGCCAGAGGAGATCACCCAACTCAAAGAGCATAAATCCGAATCATCAAAGAAGATTGAAGAGTTGGAGTCATCTAACAAATCTATCATGCTCAAGCTTAAAGGATCCAAAGAAGAGCCTCTGAAGATCAAAGAAGATGATGATGATGGTGATGAAGATGATGAAGAGGATGATGATGAAGAGGATGAGGATGACACAGAGGATGGAGGAGATGATGAAGAAGGAGGAGATCCATCTGCTTTGGTTCCCAAAAAGCTAGTGAGAGGCGGACCAAAAGGAATCAAGATCAGGGTGCCTCGACATCAGCCCCGATAGCAGAGGAACACATGATTCAGGACAAACGTAATGCATAGATGATTATGTAATTTAAATCATGTGTAATTGAATATTGTATTAAACTTATGTGGATGGATGTTTATGTATATATTTTATGTTACTGTCTTGATTATTTACTGATGAATGATGTGTTACTTGTTTTAAATCAAGCAGATCCACAATATCAGCAAGATGAATATGATGTTGCTCACCTTCAGCAGATCAAGTCTTAACTCACAATTATACTTGATCTGCAAGGGATTATCCGGAGGTCAGTAAGCTATACTCCCGAAGAAGTAGAAATTATTCACAACCTCACTGATGAGCAACTCGTAGAAATGTTCCGATTAAACCCGAATGAATTGGTTAAGGATGCCCCTACTGTCGATGTTGCTAGTGATAACAAGCTCAACGATGTTGATGAGATAGAGATTGAAGACATCACAGCACAGCATTATCCGGAATATACTAATCTATAGGGAAATGTGGTTCCTAATTTTGGGGAAACTCTCGACAGTGATATGTATTCTAAACTGGATATGACAGATAAGGAGGCTGAGAAGAAAGCCAAGCCCAAGCCTCAGACGCCGATGTTGTGAACGAAAAGGCTGAATGGGCGGCTTGTTTTGCAGAGATCCGTGCCCAACGCATAGCGCCAAAGCCGAGTGCCTACGCCAAGCTCTATAAAGTAAAAAAGCATCTAAAGGTGTCTGGAAAGATTATAGCATGGGCTTACTTTGAGGATCTTAATGTATATGCTATGAAGAGGGAGAAGGGAATCGAGTACTTCAGATTTCCACATCATCTGAAGACTCTCCCTGGTTTTGAGCTCAACCAGTTGGCACGCCTAAACCTGCTGTATGCTGACCCCAGGAAGATGTCAAGCTGGATTGAATTTGCGTTGAAGAAAGAATACCACACTCGATCGGTTAATTTCAAGCCTCAACAACCTATGAGGTACATTCGAAGGCCAAAGGTGGACCTAAGGACTGGGAAACCCAAAGTGGTGCTGAAGTGGAGTCCACCGCGTACTATGTCAAAGATCCCCATGAGGGAAATGCCACAAGACTTCACTCCCCACTTCAAGTGGTGGTATTATGATTGGCGTACAGGAGAAGCGGTCATAGTATTACAGAAAGAGCGTCAATTGGAGACCGTCCGGGTATTTGACCTAATGTGGCTAACCAACCTGTCAGCTAGTGATGTTTATACTTTATACATGTGGCCATTATTCTATGATCCACAGGATATTATACAGGCCCTCTAGTTTCAAAACGTGATAGGACTCTGCTTTGCATTTGAGATACATGGTGGAGTCACAGTCGAGAAAAGGCATAAGAAGTTTGACGAGCTAATGAAGGATGCCAGACAATGAAGGAAACTAGGTCCAAGAGACATTGGTTTGTTTCTTGCACTGCCATGATACTAGTCTTGGTCCGATAAATTGACATCCACCAGTTGTGGATTTTCTATTACTGTTACATCCACCATAATCATTGTCTGAGTATGAGTAGAGTGTAAAGTCACCATCCTTTGGATACCACAGACCAAGTAATGGTTTTCCTTTGAGATATCTGAAGATTCTTTTCATAGCATTCAAATGAGATTCTTTTTGATCAGCTTGGTACCTAGCACAAACACACACAACAAACATAATGTCATGTCTACTGGCAGTTAAATACATAAGCGATCTTATCATTGATCTATGTAATCTTTCATCAATAGATTTTCCTGAAGGATCAGGTACAATCTTTTTAATTGTTGAGGCTAGAGTTTTGCATGAAGATGTTTCAGCAAGATTATACTTCTTCAGAATTTGATGTATGTATTTTTCTTGATTGATGAAAATCCCATCTGTCTTTTGATGAACTTGAAGACCAAGAAAGAATGTTAATTCTCCTATTGAGCTCATCTGAAATTCTGATTTCATCAATTCTTCAAAATTCACACACAATGTCTTATTAGTTGATCAAAATATATTGTCATCAACATATATTTGAACAACCAAGAGATCTTGATGTTCTTGTTTGAGGAAGAGAGTCTGATCAATGGTTCCTCTTTTGTAGCCATGCTTGAGCAAGAAAGATGATGGTGTTTCATACCACTTTCTTGGTGCTTGGTGAAGACCATATAAGGCTTTATTTAGCTTGTATACCCTATGTGGATAATAAGGAGCTTCAAAACTAGGGGGTTGTGACACATAGACTTCCTCATCAATTTTCCCATATAGGAATTCACACTTGACATCTATCTCATACACAGTGAATTTTTTATATGATGCATAAGCTAGGAACACTCTTATGGCTTCAATTCTTGCAACTGGTGCAAAAACATCATCATAGTCTATTCCCTCTTCTTGTGTGTATCCTTGAGCAATCAATGTTGCTTTATTTCTTACAATGATCCCTCTGTCATCCAGTTTGTTTTTGTAGAGCCATCTTGTTCCAATAGGATGTTGACCTTCAGGTAAATCAACTAGAGACCACACTTTTTTGCTTTCTAAATTGTTGAAGCTCTTCTTGTATAGCTTCAATCCAGCTATTGTCCTTTAAAACATCAGTGATGTTACTGAAAAGAGAAATCCTAGCAGTACTACTTTGGCTTCTTGTAGTTCTCTTTGTAAGATCTCCAATGTGTTGTTGACTGGATGAGTCTTATTGATCCTTGTTGATGGAGTTGATTCAAATGGAATAGATTATTATAGGTTAGTTATATCCATTATTACAGTCTGATCCAAACCAGGTTGAGAGTTTAGGAAGTAGTCAAAAAATTCAACATGTGGTGTTGAATGATCTTCAATAGCCTGATTATCAGCAGCATTATGAGAGTCTTCTACAGGAGCTGTAGAGGCTTCTCCACAGTCAGTTTCCTCTTCCGTAAGAGTTACATGAACTTCTCCGGAATCATTTAGCTCTTCCGTAGGAGTTACAGGGACTCCATTCACCTCTATAGATTCCCATTGTTCCTCTCCATATGCAGTATCAGCTTCTGCTGATGAAGTGTTTCTTCCTGAGGATGTTTGTATCCTTAAAGGATCAGCAGATAATGTTACTTCATTCATATGAGGAGGAACAAAAGGATTGCATACTTCAACAGATCCTGCAGTGTTCAAATAATCATAGTTAAAAGATTCAGTAAGAGCATCAATGTCAAACAACCACGATGAACCTTTAACTGATTTAGTAAATATAGATTCATCAAAGGATACATTAGGAGTTTCTTCCACAATGTTATGTTGTGGAATATAGATCTTATACGATTTAGATGTTAAAGAGTATCCAACAAAGAAACCATCATATGCTTTTTCTGAAATTTTTCCCAATGACTCTTTTATGTTTAAAACAGATACATAGCATCCAAAAACTCTAAGATATCCTATGTATGGTTTTCTTTTAAATAAAAGCTCATAAGGAGTTTTGTTGTGTTCTTTGACAATTAATGTTCTGTTTTGAACATTGCATGCAGTATTCACTACCTCAGCTTAAAAGGTGATGGACAATTGTGAATCAGCTAGCATTGTTCTGGCTACTTCAATGAGAGTCTATTTCTTCTTTCAGCCACTTTATTTTGTTGTGGAGTTCTTGGAGCACTGAATTTCCTTGCAATACCTTTGTTCCTGCAAAATGAGTCCAGTTCAAAATTGACAAATTCAGTACCATTGTCACTCCTAAAAATTTTAACCTTAGTATCAAGTTGATTCTCAATCTTGATAAGAAAGTCCATTAATGTTTCTGATGTTTCACTCTTTTGTTTTAAGAAAAAAACCCATGTGAATCTCATGAAATCATCAACTATCACCAAACAATATTGCCTTTTTCTAATGCTCATCACATTGGTAGGCCCAAACAGATCCATGTGAAGAAATTTGAGTGGTGTAGTATTAGTGTTGATTGTTTTTTATTTATGAGAGACTCTATGTTGTTTTCCTTTGTAACAAGAAGAACAATGAGTTGAGCAATGAAACTCTTTCTTTGGTAGTCCAATGACTAAGTCATTTTTCACCAATTTGTTCATGTTCTTCATGTTAGAGTGAACAAGCCTTCTGTGCAACAATTGAGATACATCTTCTGATAACTTAGATAGAAGGCATGTTTCATGTTTTGTGAGTGTGGTGTTGTTCATGTCCAAAACATAATGCTTTAAGAAGGACCCACTCTTCTAGAATAGAAAAACCTGGCTTAAGAATGTAACAGTTAGCATTGTCAAACAATATGGTATAATTTTGATCACAAATGTGAGACACGCTAAGTAAATTGTACTTTAAATTTTCATAATAATTTACTTTCTCAAACTTGAGAACACCATTTGTTACTATTCCTTCACCAACAATTTTACCTCTCTTTTTATCCCCACCAAATGCCATATAAGAAGCATTTTTATGTTTGAAATCATGCAGAAGTAAACAGTTTCTTTTCATATGCCTGGAACAACCACTGTCAACATACCACTTGTTGCCAGCTCTCCAATATTGTTGCTGCATTCAGAAATGAATCAGTTAGATTAACAACCCAAGCCTTAATGATCTTGGGTTTGCCAGCAGTGTCTACAATAGTTACTCCTTCATGAATAAGTCATGAAGTTTCAGTTTTAGGTTTGCTTGATTCATTCTGAGTTGTTTTAGATGAGGATGATTCTGTTGAAAGGGATGTTGATGAACTGGGTTCTTGATTCCTAATTTATTCTTGTTTCACCTTATGTTTGTTTATTTGATGCTTTGATTTTGACACTGAAACTTTATCATTAAATGTCTCACTGTCTTTTGTTTTTGAATGATGTATATGAATTCATTTTTCAAAGTTATTAAAGAATACATCATCATCCTTTGTTTCCTTTTCAAACAAATCTACCCGTTTATGAGGTGTTTTTGATTGCAGGAAAGTTGATTTTTTCTTTGAATGATTAACACTTGAGGATGTTTTATCCTTTGATTTTGACTTTGATTTTTGTTCAGACTTCTTCAGTTTTGAACCCTTTTCACAATCAGTAGATTGAATGTCTGATTCAGACTTATCTGAATCTTTCTTCTTTGTGCTTTTTGTCTTGTTCTTTTTGTTGAAATAGCATTCCTGAGTGGAATGGTTATTTTTGTTGCACATAGCACAATGTTTGTTGAAGTAGCAGATAACAGTCATGTGATTATTCATATTGCAAATAGAACAGTAGCTACTAAAGTAACAATCTTCGGTATTATGATTTTTCATGTCACACTATTTGCAATACTTTTCAACTGGTTCTTTCTCAGAATCATTCTTATGGTTTGCCAACTTTTGAGGTTTTTCAATCTTCATCTTTGCAGATTCTTTCTTTTTTGGTTTGAGAAGCTTGTGTTTGTTTGTTGCTGATTTCCTCTTCCGTAGATCATTTACTGAATCAATATTAACTTCTATTGAAGAAGTTTTCTTTTTCCGTACATTCGGTATTAGAGAGAGGTTCTTTTTCCGCTGATGATTTGATGACGCCTTTTTCTTTCGTTTATCCATGGATGACTTGTGTCTTTCCTCAGTAAAGGCACACTTTTCATTTACTTCATTCAAAGATGTTTGTTGCTAATTTAGCTCTTGAAGATCTTCATTTAATTGAGCTATTCTCTTGCAGATGGTCTTCAACATGTTTCTTTGTTTAGGAGAGTATGGAAGCTTTGTTTCTTCAAGCACTTTTAGGATATTTGTTTTAAAAACACGTTTCTTACCCTTGTTGAGAAAATCATCATTATGTTCATCAGAATCATCAAAATCATCCCACTCATCAAAGTCAAATTCTAAACTGAACTGATTACTCTTTTCTGATTCAGAAGACTCAGTTTCATTCACCTCAATTTTATTACCAGTGTTAGATATATTGGCGCTAGTTCCTATATTGGTGCTTGGCACAAAATGTTTTGACAGATTGTTTGTCATTGATTCAGGCAAAGGAAAATATTTATTGTTTATAGGAGGTGCCACAACATTATAACCCAACCCAGACCTGTTCTTTGATTCAATATGAGAATTTAGTAATTTCTCATATTGTTGAGATGAAAGCTAAAACTTCTGAAGTTTTACTTCAGTTGATGCATGATCAGCCATGGATTTGGTTAAGGAAGTGGTCAGATGCTCAACTTGTGCTTTCAAACTATAATTTTCAGAAACAATTTTGTCTAAATCCTTTTGTAAATAGTTAACTTTAATTTGATATAATTTATGTTCTCTTACATGAGATTCATTCAAAATCATTGTTTCTTTAACTTTATCAGCTAATTGTTGAGCATGGACTCTGTATCTTTCTACTTCCTCAACACATATTGATGAACATAACCTGTCTCTTACCTCACTTGCCACGGGTGGAACTTTGTTTTCCATGTGAGCCATTAGAGCTTGATTTTCTTCTAACACTTCCTTCTCATACAAACTCCAGTCACAGGTTCCATCTTGAAGAATTATTAGCCTAGATTCTTTTGAGCTGTTGGTTCCTGCTGGTGTATTGGTGACTAGTGGGGATGAGTTTGACAGTTATGGCTGTCTGAAGAATCTTTGACTTGATGGAGGTTGGTTAGCCTGATGATTATGATGTTGTGCTGAATCAGAATTTTGTTCATTGCATTCTCTTGAAAAGTGTACATAGATATTGCACTTGAAGCATCTAACCTTTGACTTATCAACTCCAATTCGTGATGATTTACTTGCAGCAGCCAAATTTTTGTTTATTCTTACATATTGTTTGGCTCTGTATGCAATCATTGCCATTTGCCATTGAAGATCCATCTCCTCCATTACATCCGAAGGCAGTTCTTCTAAATCTTGTTGGCACATGTTAGCAGTGGGAAATGAACTTCCTAGGTAAACTTGAAAGCTTGAACTGAAAGTAGCAAAAGCTGCTTTTTGTTCTTCAGAATCTAGAATGACAGTGATAGACTTTGATTCATTGTTGGATGATGCTTTTTTAGAAGATTTATCTCTTTCATCATCTATTCTTTCTTTCTCTTTTCTTGACTTACTTTGAGAAGATTTCTTAAGAGGTTTTATGGCATAGAAACTTACTTCCTCTTCATCTTCACTCAAAGTACAAGTGTTATCACCATCACTATTGGACATGAAGGCACTTCATGCACTTCTTGTTTCTTTAAAATGATATGGTGATACATGAGTTCTCACACTCTTGTTTCTTCTTTTCTCATCCATTTCTTCTTGTTTGTGTTAAACTTGTGTTGGGAATAAACTTTAGAACCCTTTAAGTTCTTTTATAAGTTTAACTTGTGTTTTGATTATTTAAACAATTGTTTTGGTTAACCTTTATTGAATATTATATGATATTGCACGAATCGTATGGTTGTAGAGTTTTGGTTACTAGTCGAATTGGTATTGTGTATTAAGACCTATTAAGTCTTGATTATCATTATCACTTGGTCATTACACGTATAGAGTCCCCATTAAATATTTTCCACCAAGTTGAACTAAATGATTACTGAAAACCAAAATTTAACCCCGAAGTGGATTAATCTTTCTTCTTTATAATTATCTTCTTAATCAAGTTTAATCATTTGCAATTTTTTTTCTTATTTACTTTCTTAATCATTCCAAAATCTAATTTTTACAGCCAAGAGGCAATAGTTTAGGTGATTTTATAATTTAGTTAATCGTTTCTTATAGATAATTTAAAATACACCGACCACTAATTTCACGAGTTACGACAACCCTACTTACCCTAACTAGTTTAAGGTGAATAGAAATAGAAATACAATTTAACATCTTATTTGATTGGTACTTCGACATCGATAAATTTTGGCGCCGTTGCCGGGGAATCGGTGCGCTTGGTGTTTTTTTATTTGATTCGTTTTTAGTTTTGTTTACTTGTTTTGCTTTATTTCTTTATTTTCTTGTTACGCTTGGTATTTTTCAGTGTGCAGGTGACACGTTGCATGCATACTCGTTATTCGGGTAGGAAATCACCATTAGTGTTCGAGCCAGAGATAGTGAAATCAGAAAGGTATAATCGTGTTTTGCATCGATCAGGGCTACCAACTACATCAATTTCACAAGCTATTGATCAAGCAGCTAACAGTTCGTCTCATTCAAGTCAAATGGAAAATCCAAATAACCAACCACCGCAAAATCCAAACCCTCGTTCTAATAACCAAAATTAAAACCCAAATCCACATCCACCTCCAAATAACAACCGCAACCATAACCTGAATCAACCACCACCAACCAATAATATGAATCAAAACAACCTCAATCAAGGTGATGACTTTGATTATTCGAGCATGCATAGTGTTCATACGGGTGATGAAGATTATCAAGATGTGTGAAATAATAATGAAGAACCCTATAATGGTGCAAATTATGATGCTTCGAATGGAAAGTGGTGATGGACAGAATTGAAATAACAATTGGGGGAATGATCAACATGGGTGGAATGCACCACCTATCAATCAACAACGGGGTAGAGTTAATAATAACGCCAATCAACCAAGAAGACCTCAAAGAGCTCAAGTACGATGTGTGGATAGCCATTTCAGACATGCTATTTCTGAAAATCCAAATCCTATTGCACCTCCAAATCATAGAGGAAGAGCTTTTGATGTATGCCCTCATTATCTCACCATTCTTCCAGCATTTAGAGGCACTGCAACAGAAGAAAAATATGTGCATCTTGCTGAATTTGATGCCATATGTAGCACTATTGGTGGAAATCACTTCACACAAGATGAAGTAAGGCTACGACTGTTTAAATCTACTTTGAAAGATAGAGCTAGGAAATGGTTCCTTACTTTGCCAGACAATAGTATTCATACTTCGCAAGAGATGCAAAGGGTTTTCCTTGAAGAATATTACTTTATTGGAAAAACGAGTGATGCAAGAGAGGCTATTCGTTCTTTTCAAAAACAAATGGGTGAGCAATTTCATGAGGCATTTACAAGATTCAAGGAGTTGATCCGCATGTGTCCTCATCATGGTATTGAAAGGTGGGAATTGATTAAGGCATTTTCAGATGGACTAACACCAGAAGAAAGAAAATACTTGTATTCTACAAATAATGGAACATTCTTATCTAATCATGAAGATATGGATTGGGAATTCCTAGAACGAATGTGTAAGAATTCCAAAGCTCAAGCTTCGGCTAGTAGACGGTCAAAGCCTGCTCCAACAAGGTCAACCACCATTGATTATGAGACTAAAGAAAGAATTGCATATTTGGAAAGACAATTGGCTAAGTTAGGACAAGTGATGACTAAAGATATAGTTTCAGTTGGATTTAATGTATGCAATGAATGTGGTGAACTGGGGCATGCAAGTGTAGAGTGTCTGTTGCTTCTAAGTCAACATGAAATGGTGAATCAAGTATATGGAGATAATAAGCAATTTGATATGAACTCCAATACTTATCATGCTGGTTTGAGAAATCATCTAAACTTGAAGTATGGAAATGCTTCAAACCAAATGAACCCTAGTTTTCAAGGTAGTAATCAAGGTAGTCAAGCATATCAGAACTGAAAAAAACAGAATTACAATCAAAATGGTTATCAAAGAACCTCATACTCTCAAGGAAACAATCAAGGGAGCTACAACCATACGGGTCAACAAGAGTCTACAAATGCAAAGTGGGATGATTTGATGAATATTATGAAAGAGAATATGAAAGAGAATAAAAGGGAGAATGAAATCAGAGATAAAGCTTACAAAGCCTTAAACAAACAAGTGAGACAATTAGTTGAAGACGTGGCTCAAATTAAGCAGAACCTCGGGAAACTACCAAGTGATACCACTATCAATCCTCAAAATCAAGGAACCAACACGGAAAACATAAGAAATGTTCACATCAATTTGGTTAGTATCCTTCCTGACTCTAAAATTATTGATAATAACTTTACTTCTTTTCCATAACAAGTTACAGATAAGGAAGAAAAGCGAATACAGTGGAAGATAGTGACGATGGAGCACCCATCATTCCAATCAAAATGGTGAAATTAAAGATAAAAAGAGCACTCTTGGATTATGGTGCAGCTATTAGTATGTTGCTAGGTATGTTATATGATCATTATGACTTCAGTTCTCTAGAGGAAGTTAACACCACTGTGGTGTTAGCTGACTTGACTCAGAAAAGTCCCCGGGGGATGGTAAGGAATGTTATAATCAAGTTAGGAGAATTTTACTACCCAGTGGACTTAATGGTGCTTGATTATGCACCGGTGAGGACAAACGAGCAACCAAATGTCATATTAGGTCGACCGTTTTGTAACGCCCGGAAATTTTCTTTGAAGCCGACGAAAGAAGAAAAGAAATAAAGTCTAAAGTTGAGGGACCAAACTAACCAAACAAGAAGAAACTTGGATGAGTGGAAGTATAAAAGGGAGAGGGCAGCCCACATCCTCCCCATTCTTGCCAAAAAACTCAACCAAAGGGAGAAAAGAAGGAGAAAAAGAGGAGAAAAGCTTTATTCGGGTGGATACGAGCATGAAAATCATAGTGTAGCGGGTCAAATCGAATCTCTACTTGACAGGATTGTTTATGTGAGTTCTAGGACCCCTCTTTTACATGTTTTTGAATGATTTTGGGGGCTAGAACACATCTGAAAACCATTTTTCGGGTATTTGGGTGTAAACCCATTTATGTATTTGTGTGTATGTGTATCATTCATTTGGGGCATTATTTCGGGCTTCGTTGTGCTTGAATGACATCATGGCATGTTTCCCTAAGGTTTAGAATGGCTGATCTGAGCTTAAAAGAGTTTGGAGGTTAAACTTGGCTGCTGCAGTTCGGGATGAACTACATTCTGCATCAGCTAGGGCTAGGCGACCAAATGGAGGTCCATGCACCCGAATGAGGTGCGACTGGGTCCATACGCACAGAAGGGGTGCGACTGAGATTTATTCGCATGAAAGTAGTGCGATCGAGGGTCATACGCATGAGGGATATGCGACTGAAGGAAATGGGGATGAAGGTCATGCGACTAGAGTCCATACGCTTGTAAGTCGTGCGATTGAAGTTCATACACATGAAAGGTCTGCGACTTAGGGCCATTCGCATGAAGGTCATGCGACTGAGGTCCATGCGCCTGGATGTCATGCGACTGAGGTCCATTCGCATGGGAAGTATGCGATTGGAGGCTATGCGACTGGAGGTCCATTCACCTGAGTGTTCTCATACGTATGGAAGACCATGTGACCGAATGGGGTCCATACGCCCGAAGGACCATAGTATTGTCTTACTTTCGGGAAATCGCAGACGGAGACTCAGACCTTTGGGGTTGTTGATGATGTGATAGGTATGGATGATTTAAGATGATGTATGATGATAAGCTGATGATGTTGATGATGTGTGATGTCGTATGGTTATATGTTGTGATGTGCGTGATTCGTGTGATGTTTGTTGTTGTGTGATTGTGACGTTGTATGATTATGCATGATGTATGTTACGGGTGTGCGATGTTTCCTTGTGTGATTGATGTTGTATGTTGTTATGTTCCTTATTATTATGTATGATTGTTTTCTCGTGGTTTTGCGTTGAACATTAATGAATGAAATTAAAGTATTATGTAACGTAAAGTGAAAGATAATGAAAAGAGGAACATAAGGATGGTATGCATGCATTAATGAATGAATGAGTGTATGGAAAGGCTTGCAAACAATATGTACAGAGGTGCACGACTCTATGAAGTCGTAAGCTCAACGACGTGTGGTTTAGCTAACCCGTAATGATACATGTAGGGGTTCCGGTCTTCGTGACTAACCAACTGTATGGTACGTGGTTATAGTGGTTACCCACCTCGATGCTTGTGCCAAGCTATGTGCAGTGTGGACGTCATTTTATGATTTTCAGCCTAGTACTCGAGTATGCATAATGTAGGGGTGTTGTATACATGGTTATAGTGGTTACCCACCTTGATGCCGGTGCCAGGCTATGTGCATTGTGAAAGTCATTTTATGATCTTCGGCCCAGTACTCGAGTATGCATAATATGGGGGTGTTGTATACGTGGTTATAGTGGTTACCCACCTTGATATTGGTGCCAGGCTATGTGCAGTGTGGAAGTCATTTTATGATCTTCGGCCCAGTATTCGAGTATGCATAATGTTGGTGGTGTATAGAGCAGTGGGATCTTTGTCGCTTACCCCAGTGCTGGTGCCAAGCTATGTGCGTTGTGGAAGTCATTTATGATCTTCGGCCCAGTACCCGCTGTGTGCATACATTTGGGGTATAGCTGATGACTGATCCGGAAGGAGTTATAGAGATAAGGAAAGAAAGAGTTAATGAAAGTATGTGATGTATGAAGCAAAGGTTAATGAACGTACGAATGAAAGAATGAATATATGAACGATTAATGAAGATAATAATTATATGATCTGTGTGTATGTATGTTGTGTGATCACGTACGAAAGTAACGAATGGTTTTATAATGGAAGTAAAGTATGTTTTCATTAAAACTAGAACTCACTCAGCAACGCTGACTTTGATGTGTTTCTAGTTGGCAGGTATGTTGTTAAGGATGGTGCGGGGCAGCTACTCAGCTCTTTTGGATGACATTCTTTGTTTAATGTTTTTACATTATATTTCGAACAAATGATATTGTGTAATAAACGGTTGTATTATTTTGCAAAGTCATTTTGATGAAATGAAAATGTATGTTTAAATGTTTCTGCTGTAACGCTTTTATGTAAGGTGATGAAAATATATGTTTTATTTGTGATGATCGATCAGTTGTAAGCGTCCCAGGAATGGGGCCTTACAAGTTGGTATAAGATCCGAAGTTTAAGTGAAATGGGTAAAAATTCAAAATAAACCTTAACTTAAATTGAGAATGCGACGGAAAGGGAAGGGATGCTAATCTGAGTGGCTGCGTGCCATCAGGTATTTTTGTAATGTTAACCAGTATTATGTATGCATGTTATGTGGTTATGTGTTATTTGTAGATTTAAATACTGATGTAGTCAGGATAGATAATGCTTGGGGTATGAAGAGTAAAGTAAGTGGCTAATCATAACTGGCCATTGTAATTAGGAACTTACTATACTTGACATAAACTGAGTTGTTTCTTTGAATGACCGTGTTGGTGTTTGAATCTTTCAGTGTGCGTGTGAATGGCCGGTGGTAGATCTTCGAAAGCCTCTCGCGGAGGTGGTCGTGATGGGTGTGGTGCTGAGCTGCGACCCAAGAGAGGAAGACCCAGAGTTGAAAAAGTGGTTCACGAAGAACCTGAGACCCCTCATCCAGAGGGCGGTGATGAGACTGACAATCTGAGAGCCTCGATGAGAGAGGCGGTTGTGGAGGAAGTGCATCAGCCATGCAGACGATCCTACCATCTGTGGTGACCGAAGTGATAAAGGCTGTTAGAGATGGGGAGAGATAGGAAAGGGGTAGACCTTCGGGTGGAAGGAGACGGCCCGAGACTGAAACGGTTTTCTCCGATGACGAAGAGAAGAAGAAGAGGAAGAGCCTGCGCTGGAGGCGGCATGAGGTTGTAACTATAGGGCATTTCAACGATGCAAGCCCCCAACTTTTGATGGTAATGGCACTGACAATGTCAACCACCATTGATTATGAGACTAAAGAAAGAATTGCATATTTGGAAAGACAATTGGCTAAGTTAGGACAAGTGATGACTAAAGATATAGTTTCAGTTGGATTTAATGTATGCAATGAATGTGGTGAACTGGGGCATGCAAGTGTAGAGTGTCTGTTGCTTCTAAGTCAACATGAAATGGTGAATCAAGTATATGGAGATAATAAGAAATTTGATATGAACTCCAATACTTATCATGCTGGTTTGAGAAATCATCCAAACTTGAAGTATGGAAATGCTTCAAACCAAATGAACCCTAGTTTTCAAGGTAGTAATCAAGGTAGTCAAGCATATCAGAACTGAAAAAAACAGAATTACAATCAAAATGGTTATCAAAGAACCTCATACTCTTAAGGAAACAATCAAGGGAGCTACAACCATACGGGTCAACAAGAGTCTACAAATGCAAAGTGGGATGATTTGATGAATATTATGAAAGAGAATATGAAAGAGAATAAAAGGGAGAATGAAATCAGAGATAAAGCTTACGAAGCCTTAAACAAACAAATGGGACAATTAGTTGAAGACGTGGATCAAATTAAGCGGAACCCCGGAAACTACCGAGTGATACCACTATCAATCCTTAAAATCAAGGAACCAACACAGAAAACAAAAGAAATGTTCACATCAATTTGGTTAGTATCTTTCCTCACTCTAAAATTATTGATAATAACTTTACTTCTTTTCCATAACAAGTTACAGATAAGGAAGAAAAAGCGGATGCAGTGGAAGATAGTGACGATGGAGCATCCATCATTCCAATCAAAGTGGTGAAATTAAAGATAAAAAGAGAACT
This sequence comes from Flaveria trinervia, assembly GCA_025506515.1. Lineage (NCBI taxonomy): Eukaryota > Viridiplantae > Streptophyta > Magnoliopsida > Asterales > Asteraceae > Flaveria > Flaveria trinervia. The sequence goes on from CM046444.1 coordinate 16,297,493, forward strand.
CTTGGATTATGGAGCAGCTATTAGTATCTTTCCAGGTATGTTATATGATCGGTATGACTTTGGTTCTCTAGAGGAAGTTAACACCACTGTGGTGTTAGCTAACTTGACTCGGAAAAGTCCTCGGGGGATGGTAAGGAATGTTATAATCAAGTTGCGTTTTGATATATTTTCGATGTCAGTTAATTATTTGGTTAATGATGAAGTTTGTGTGGCACATATGACTAACGTGTGTGTTCCTACTTGTACTTCATTCCATGAGGTTCGACAACCCTACTTACCCTAACTAGTTTAAGGTGAATAGAAATACAATTTAACATCTTATTTGAGAATGGTTTTGAGAATGATAGGGTTAAACATGTGGACTTGAAGAAATTTATGAATTTAAAAGAAGGGAAAGAGCTAATTATGATGATGGAAACAAAAGATGAGAAGCCTAAAATGAAGAAAAAAGTCAGTGATCCACTTGATCATATAAAAGACAGAGGTGAGACATTAATGTGTAGGCCATAATGAGATCTAGTTGAAGACCCACCTGATTATTTGAAGAATACCGGAGTCAAGCATCCTACTCGACCACCATGAGTGGTCGTAGGTATGGTCTAGCTGAAGACCTAAAACTTAGCGCTATTCGAGAGGTAACCCGAAATTAAATTTTTATGCTTTTATGTTTAATGTGTTTGTTTAAGTAGTTTGTGTTGTCAATTTGGTGGTGTTATTATTATTATGTCTTAGGAGTAGTTGTTCTTATGTTTGGGTCGGTTTGGGTTGAAAAGTCGTTGTGTTGATTGATTGGATAATTGATTTAAAGAAATCCCACACTTAACCAAAATACCATACATCGGGGATAATGTATTCCAAGTGTGGGGATGAGGGAAAGAAATATTTGGAAAAATTTAAAATTTTTGTTTTTTAGTAATTCAGTTGGGCATAAAAACAACAGTTAAACCATTCTAGTTGATTCTTACCATGTTCAATAGTAATGGTTATTAGTCATGATCTAATTCCAAGATAACATAAGAAAGTGTGTTTAGTAAGTTTTTTAGAAGAAATTAAGAATTACCTAATTATGGTTTACAGGCTATTGGTGTAATAAAAGCATGCACACGTCAACAACCCTATTTCCTAACCTGGTGGGATTTTGAAGCCCACTAGATTGTTAGTTCACACAAAAATTGTTTGATTTGTTATTTAGGCCAGATGAATCTTTATTTTAGAACTTGTTTGATTAGATGCATGCTAAGATGGTGGACTTGATAAATGCACATGGATGATAGAAGCAATCTAGGATTCTTTTTTCCTTTCAACCCATTTTAATGCATTACCAATTGCTTAAAATTTTTCCTAGTATCCCCTTTTGAGCTTTAAACCTTTTCTTTTGTTAAACCATATCATTAAAACCCAAATTAACCCATTCACCCTTACAAAAATCAATGATAGACAAATTATTCTTTTTACCCAATATGACCCATTCACCACTGATGATGACATTCCAAGTGTATCGGTATTTGATTTTTGGTAATAGTTAGTGATTGAAAAAATAATAATAAAAGAAAAAAAAGAATAGAAAAAAAAAGAAAAAAGAAAGAAAAAAAGAAAAACAAAGAAGAATGCAAAAAAATACTAAGTATGGGATAAATGTGTGCCCATGGTTGTTGTTTTATTTTTAGTAGTAGTTATTTTAATAAGAATCTCAACAGTGATATAACACTTTCACAGCCAAACATTCCTACGAGAAGCTAAGCCCAAAACCGATAAGTCCTTTTGATGTGTGCATTGTTAATGTGTTACTGTGGAAGTTTGATCATCACTCAAGCATATGATAGCAAAGTTTCATACGTGGACATTTTAAGTGATATATTGGTGCAATTTTCACCAATCCAGAAATAAACCGAGTGGAGTGAAAATAGTGAGGGGTGTTTTGCATGAAAATAAAATCCAAAAGCCTGTTAGGTTTAGTTAGGAGGATTCTATTTTGAAATAAATGTAATATGCTTTACTTGCTAACCAAACACGATTTTGTAATTCTAGAATGGGGTATGACTTTGGACCATATCTAAGACATAGTAAGGGACCTTGGTTTATATATTGTTGTTTGGTGTTTCAAACGGATTTGCTTGAGAGCAAGCAAAGGTTAACTGTGGAGATGTGATGTGAGTGTGTTGAAATGCTATTTTAAGGGTTTAAATGTTAAATATTAAGTTTGATTACTCGTATTTGTTCATTTGATCATGTTGAATAGGTTAACTAGGAGTTTGAAGTGATTTTATAGGTAAAATAACCAAGTTGGAAGCTTTCATGGTGATACAAGGCATTGGAGGAGTCAAAAAATGAAGATTCAAAATGCAGCAGAAAAGTTTCCACCGTAGCCTACTACAGTCACCGTAGGCTACGCTAGCATTAGCAAAAAAACAGCAGAATACCCCCCGCTGGCGTAGCCTACGCTAAGGCCTCTGTGAAACACCTATAAAACCGCGTTTTTGTTAGGTTTCACCCACCACTTGCCCCCATTCGACCTAGGACGATTTGAGACGAATTTTGGGTGTTTCTAGACCTGTGATTCACCATTCTACATCGTCCTAACACCCTTCGCTCATCCGGGATGCAATTCAACAACGATTTCGAAGATCATTCAAGAACAATGAGCGGCTAAACTTCTCGTGATCTACTTCGGGTAATGGGTTTCGTGTGATTAGGTTCTCGTTTGTGTTAAACTTGTGTTGGGATTAAACTTTAGAACCCTTTAAGTTCTTTTATAAGTTTAACTTGTGTTTTGATTATGTAAACAATTGTTTTGGTTAACCTTTATTTGAATATCATATGATATTGCACGAATCGTATGGTTGTAGAGTTCTGGTTACTAATTGAATTGGTATTGTGTATTAAGACCTGTTAAGTCTTGATTATCATTATCACTTAATCATTACACGTATAGAATCTCTATTAAGGATTTTCCATCAAGTTGAACTAAACGATTACTGAAAACCAAACTTTAACCCCGAAGTGGATTACTCTTTCTTATAATTTTCTTCTTAATCAAGTTTAATCATTTTCAATTTGTTTTCTTATTTACTTTCTTAATCATTCCAAAATCCAATTTTTACAGTCAAGAGGCAATAGTTTAAGTATTTGATAATTTAGTTAATCGTTTCTTATAAATAAATTTACAATACACCGACCACTAATTACACGAAGTTCGACAACCCTACTTACCTTAACTAGTTTAAGGTGAATAGAAATACAATTTAACATCTTATTTGATAGGTACCTCGACATCGATTAACCAAGTGACCTTTCATTTAACTAACTCATCTTTATACATAACAAATTATAGTTGATGAATTCAGATTGTATTTTTCTAAGGAAGTTGTCAACTGTATATTTTTCCCCT